>SJYX01024352.1:0-39656 GCA_006410675.1 Oreotragus oreotragus | reverse complement strand
TGCTGCGATTCATGGGGTCGCAAAGAGTCAGACACGACTGAGCGACTGAACTGAACTGAGGGAGAGGAATAGTATTCAAGAAGGCTGCGAGTAGGTTGAGTTCAGATAATGAAAAACCTTAAAGAAGCTCACACCTTCTATGACAGACTACAAGGAAACACTGAGTGTAGTAGGGATGAGGCATTGTTCGATATGTTCTCCAGGAAGGATTTTGGTGGTGTTGTAGGAAATAGTTAAGGTGGTAAGACATGAAGGGAATTCCTTGGTGGCTCAATGGCAAAGAACCCATCTGCCAATGTAGGAGATGCAAGAAACATGGGTTAGATCCCTGGATTGGGAAGATCCCCTGGAGAAGAAAATGGCAACCCGCTCCAGTACACTTGCATGGAGAATTCCATGGATGGAAGAGCCTGGCAGGCTATTGTCCAAGGGGTCGCAAAGTCAGACACAACAGAACATGAGCACAGTGACAACAAAGAGATGAAAGCAGGGAGACAAGTTAGTTGGTTCCAATAATAATGCATGGTTTTCTTTCTTTCCTTTTGTCATTCCTACTGCTGTGTCTACCTGGGCTTTGAAGTCTGCTTTGTATTCTGACTCTCAGCCTCTATTTTGAACCATCTGAATATGCAATTTGCCTCTTAGATTTAATCAGACAGTATTTCTTTGCTACACACTTATTTTATTCTTATTAACCAACTTTAGTTCACAGCCCTGTTGCTGGCTCTGACAAGTGAGGGCAGGCTATACCTTTAAAGACTATCTGGCCACCATGCTGGTTTGAATGGTGTTTGTAACTTGAGCTGTGGTTCCAATACACTTGGCTTTCCTGGTGGCTCAGACGATAAAACATCTGCCTGCAAGGCAGGAGACCCAGGTTCAATCCCTGGTTGGGGAAGATCTCCTGGAGAAGGAAATGGCAACCCACTCCAGTATTCTTGCCTGGAAAATTCCTTGGACGAAGGAACCTGGTAGGCTAAAGTCCATGGGGTCGCAAAGAGTTGGACACGACTGAGTGACTTCACTTTCTTTTCCAATATGCTTACAAAATGATTTTCAAATAAAAATGCCTTGTTTCAAACTTTCTGCCTGTGTTATCTAAAGTTAAACTTGTTCCCAGGTACATACAGCTTTGCTAAAAAGAAAAACAAAAGGTGTTAAATACTTTCATTGCAAGCAGATGTTTGGTATTTTATAGGACACAAAAATACTACTTTACTGAATGGCAGCCTGTTCAAAACCTTAGTGCTAACGAGATTCTGTCAACATTTTCATTAGAAATCCCTACTTTCCTAAATAAGTGTATTTTCAGGTTTGGAGATAAAGTTGGAAAACATCATGTTGGTTGTTTCTAAATTAGACATTAGAAAAATATCCCTTTTAGTCAAAGACATTATGCCAAGATGCCGTGTACAAGAAATTGTGATGAAAACATGAATCAACTTCCAGGGACACTCTAAACAGAAAAAAAGTTAATGAGGTGGGTGAAACTGGAGCCTATTATATAGAGTGAAGTAAGCCAGAAAGAAAAACACCAATACAGTGTACTAACCCATATATATGGAATTTAGAAAGATGGTAATGATAACCCTGTATGTGAGACAGCAAAAGAAACACAGATGTATAGAACAGTCTTTTGGACTCTCTGGGAGAGGGAAAGGGTGGGATGATTTGGGAGATTGGCATTGAAACATGCATATTATCATATATGAAATGAATTGCCAGTCCAGGTTCGATGCATGATACGGGATGCTTGGGGCTGGTGCACTGGGATGACTCAGAGGGATGAGGTGGGAGGGAGGTGGGAGCGGGGTTCAGGATGGGGAACACATGTACACCCATGGCAGATTCATGTCAATGTATGGCAAAACCAATACAATATTGTAAAGTAATTAGCCTCCAATTAAAAGAAATACATTTATATTTTTAAAAAGTTAGAGTCCTCTCATGTTTTAAAATAGCAAAGCAAAGAGCCTACTTTTGCTGTTGGTTAGTCGCTAAGTCATGTCTGACTCTTTCGTGACCCCATGGACTGTAGCCTGCCAGGTTCCCCTGTCTGTGGGATTCTCCAGGCAAGAATACTGGAGTGGGTAGCCATTTCCTTCTCCAGGGGATCTTCCCAACCCAGGGATCAAACCTGCATCTCCTGAATTGCAAGTGGATTTCCATACCACTGAGCCACCAGGAAAGACAAAGAGCCTGCTGCTGCTGCTAAGTCGCTTCAGTCATCTCTGACTCTGTGCGACTGAACAGACGGCAGCCCACCAGGCTTCCCCGCCCCTGGGATTCTCCAGGCAAGAACACTGGAGTGGGTTGCCATTTCCTTCTCCAATGCATGAAAGTGAAAAGTCAAAGTGAAGTCGCTCAGTTGTGCCCAACTCTTAGCGACCCCATGGACTGCGGCCTACCAGGCTCCTCTGTCCATGGATTTTCCAGGCATGAGTGCTGGAGTTGGGTGCCATTGCCTTCTCTGAAAGAGCCTGCTAGTTGGTGATAAATCAGCATCTGATATTTTACCTGATGGACGATCCCCAGAAATCCACTGGTTCTCATTTTGTAAACTGTACTAGTTAAAAAAAAAAAAAAAAACTGAAAATGTATCTCATACTACCTAAACTTCCAGATGAATTCTGGGGAGGAAAAAGAACATGTCAGGGTACATCTAGCAAGCTAATATTCTCTACCCAAAGATCACCTGCCTAGGTAACTGATTTAACATCCAGTCACATCAGTTCCAGGGCAACAGACTATACCAGTAGTACTTGTCATGCACCTTGCAAATGTATAACCTTAGTGAACTATAAATAAATGTCATCTAAACAACTGTGGTTCAGTGCAAAATCAACTCCAACAGTTTTTTTTTTTTAAAGGGACCTTGGCCTGAAAATAATGCTTAATTAGTGTCATCTTTTTATATGTTTCGCTTGAGGTTGATATCACAGTGGTTAACATGATGGACTCTGGAACCAGATTCCCAAGGTTTGAACCTTGGCTATACCAAAATTTTGGTTTTACTAGCTCAGAGGCCTTAGGCATGTTGTGTCTCTATTCCTCAATGAAAAAAACCATAATACCTACCTCATAGGACTGTAAAATTTAGCCAGTACCACAAAGCACTTAGAACAGTGCCCAGTACATAATAAGTGTCCCATAATGTTAATCATGATGATAATGATGATGATGTCATATGATGGGAAGGGTATATAAGAACCCATGAAAATAGAATCTGAATGGGATGGTTCTCTCTCTGACATGAATTAAAGAGAAAAAAGGAAGGAAAAGAATACCATAAATTGTTCCAAGGGGACATCATAGGGTTTTTATGCTTTCCTTTCAATCCTTTAACCTTTGAAATGGGGCTTAGAATCCCTGGTTTCTAGGAAGGAGTCCTTTAAAGCTGGCTTTCTTCATCTCAGTAGGGCAAATTGAGCCAACTTCTTTCCCTAGCCCCTTTTCTCTTAATGAAATGTTGATTTATTTGCAGCAACTACTATAAATACTTCATAAAAGGTTGTATTAGTTTGATTTCCAGTTAACTGACCAGTAAGTACTGAGCCAAAATCTCTATAACCATCTCAATGCAGAGGGTCAGTTCTTACTGTATACATTTCCCAACTATTATGAAGATAACAAGGTCTGGCTGAAAATCAGGATGCAAATGACCTCAGTAGGTTAGTAGATATTTGGCAAGACTTTGATAGATTTTGAAATAATTCATCAAGATGATATACCATGAATGGGTCGCATTTTTCAGGGGATATAGTCGTTCAGAAACAGGACAAATATTTTTATCAAATCATGGGGGATCGAAAGTCTCTAAGATCAATACCGCTGTTGCAAGGACTTTTAGTTTTCAGTTCCACTCAAGATCCTGCAATACTTGGACTGCAGCAATTTACAAAACAAAGTACAGTGCTTTGTTTTCGTTAATTCAAATGCATAGTCATCTCCAAAATACTTTTCCCGTGAGAGTCATGTGGTTATCCCACAGGGACCAGAGGAAAAATGTCAAAAAAAACAAGTCATAAAAATATATCCAGGTTCCCTATGTGCATTTCTTGTGTGTTCAAAGTATCCCTACTAGGGCAGTATGAGGCAGTGGTCTTTATTTACATGTGTTTACCACCGTATATATGAATTTGTACCAAGAAGCATTTTAGAAATATTACCATATTAATAGTTGTTCAAGTAAAAGCTCAAATTGATTTTTCTTTTAAAATCCAGTCCAATTTAAAAGACTCAAAGATCTTCTGATGCTTTTTTGTTTTTCCCAGTGTGCTCAAAGACCTTATTTACTCTTTTGGGGATATTTACAATGAGAAAGGGGAGGAAAACTAGTTTCACACACACACACACACACACACACACACGGCAATCCACTAAATATATAAGCTCTCCTACAAACTGGTAATTTAATTTAAAGATAAGTTATTTGCTCAGATGATGGGAGTGCATGACGAACTGAATTATATCTCTTCTGACATTAGGTGGAGGTTACAAATCGACTTTTTTCAAAATACCTTTCACTAATTTTATTTAATAAATGTTGCCCTAGGAAGTACTGTGTGATAGACACTGTTCAAAGTACTTTACAGTAGTAACTCATTTAATCATCACAACCTTATGTGGCAGGCAATGTTATTATCATCTCTGTTTTCTCAAATGAAGAAAAGAGTTTAACTGGCTTTCCTAAGGCCATGCAGCTAATAGATATCAAAATCAGACTTCTAACCCAAGCTATCTGGCTCTAAAATTCAGGTTACTAACCATTCTGATATCCAACCTGATCATAGTACATAATGTAAAGAAAAAAATGAGGAAATGAGTGTGTGATATTCAGGCTCCACATACAGAGTTAAGTTACCACTATCTTTATGATGTACAATGTCTTTTTTTGTCCCAAGAAAAAATTTGACTTCTCTCTCATTCTCTCAGTGGAAAAATATAACCTTTTAGTCTCTTAATGGGCTTCCTTTGTAGCTTAGTAAAAACTCTGCCTGCAATGCAGGAGACCCAGGTTTGATTCCTGGGTCCAGAAGATCCCCTGGAGAAGGAAATAGCAACCCACTCCAGTATTCTTGCCTGGAAAATCCCATGGATGGAGGAGCCTGGTGGGCTACAGTCCACGGGATCGCAAGAGTCTTACAACTTAGCAACTAAATCACCGTCACCAGTCTCTTACTACTGACCGAAAAGTTTTTTAAATTTTTATACAAATGAAAGAGATTCTTCCAGCTCTCTCTCAAATTTTTCTTCCAGTTCATTTGTTTACGTAACAACTATTGCCCAAAGATAGCCTGACACACAAATCCAACCTCTTTTCTCCTGATATAGGCTTGGCTTGACTTGGTGAAAGCTTACTGGTTGTCAAAGGTAAGAGAATACTTGTACTACAAAGAAGCAGAGGAACAGCAATAATAGTAATGACAGGCAAAATTTTTTAACATACCATATGACCAAAATACTGGTCCAAGACTTATTGTCAATACTGTCTTGTTTATTCCTCACAAAAATCCCTGAAAATGCAGGGTATTACTCTAATACCATCAGCAAGGAAATAGAGTCTAAAACAATAAGCCACTTGACTCAAGTTTCCCAAGTAATAGATCTGAATCAAGGTTGATCTAACTTTAATGGCCATCATACTGGTTACCATCAGAACAAGTGCTTCACTGCTGTAACATTAAATAAATGCTTAAGTAGTTTGCCTTTTCCAGTCCTGCAGCCACTGCTGAGTTTTCCAAATTTGCTGGCATATTGACTGCAGCACTTTCACAGCATCATCTTCCAGGATTTGAAACAGCTCAACTGGAATTCCATCACCTCCACTAGCTTTGTTCTTAGTGATGCTTTCTAAGGCCCACTTGACTTCACATTCCAAGATGTCTGGCTCTAGATTAGTGATCACATCCTCATGATTATCTGGGTCGTGAAGATCTTTTCTGTACAGTTCTTCTGTGTATTCTTGCAGTGGCCGCAGGACTGGAAAAGGTCAGTTTTCATTCCAATTCCAAAGAAAGGCAATGCCAAAGAATGCTCAAACTACCGCACAATTGCACTCATCTCACACGCTAGTAAAGTAATGCTCAAAATTCTCCAAGCCAGGCTTCAGCAATATGTGAACCGTGAACTCCCTGATGTTCAAGCTGGTTTTAGAACAGGCAGAGGAACCAGAGATCAAATTGCCAACATCCGCTGGATCATGGAAAAAGCAAGAGAGTTCCAGAAAAACATCTATTTCTGCTTTATTGACTATGCCAAAGCCTTTGACTGTGTGGATCACAATAAACTGTGGAAAATTCTGAAAGAGATGGGAATACCAGACCACCTAACCTGCCTCTTGAGAAATCTGTATGCAGGTCAGGAAGCAACAGTTAGAACTGGACATGGAACAACAGACTGGTTCCAAATAGGAAAAGGAGTACGTCAAGGCTGTATATTGTCTCCCTGCTTATTTAACTTATATGCAGAGTACATCATGAGAAACGCTGGACTGGAAGAAACACAAGCTGGAATCAAGATTGCCGGGAGAAATATCAATAACCTCAGATATGCTGATGACACCACCCTTATGGCAGAAAGTGAGGAGGAGCTAAAAAGCCTCTTGATGAAAGTGAAGGAGGAGAGCGAAAAAGTTGGCTTAAAGCTCAACATTCAGAAAACGAAGATCATGGCATCCGGTCCCATCACTTCATGGGAAATAGATGGGGAAACAGTGGAAACAGTGTCAGACTTTATTTTTTTGGGCTCCAAAATCACTGCAGATGGTGACTGCAGCCATGAAATTAAAAGACGCTTACTCCTTGGAAGAAAAGTTATGACCAACCTGGATAGTATATTCAAAAGCAGAGACATTACTTTGCCGACTAAGGTCCGCCTAGTCAAGGCTATGGTTTTTCCTGTGGTCATGTATGGATGTGAAAGTTGGACTGTGAAGAAAGCTGAGCGCCGAAGAATCGATGCTTTTGAACTGTGGTGTTGGAGAAGACTCTTGAGAGTCCCTTGGACTGCAAGGAGATCCAACCAGTCCATTCTGAAGGAGATCAACCCTGGGATTTCTTTGGAAGGAATGATGCTAAAGCTGAAACTCCAGTACTTTGGCCACCTCATGCGAAGAGTTGACTCATTGGAAAAGACTCTGATGCTGGGAGGGATTGGGGGCAGGAGGAGAAGGGGACGACCGAGGATGAGATGGCTGGATGGCATCACGGACTCGATGGACGTGAGTCTGAGTGAACTCCGGGAGATGGTGATGGACAGGGAGGCCTGGCGTGCTGCGATTCATGGGGTCGCAAAGAGTCGGACACGACTGAGCGACTGAACTGAACTGAACTGAACTGAACTGCATATAGCAATTTTTAAAAGAATTTGTTCTTGTTCTCCCAAGTTAAATGTTTCATTTTTCCTCAACTAAAATCTTGATAAGTAGCTAGCAAATGATTTTCCCCTCCCTTCCTTTTAAAATTCATTTTGAGTACAAGCCTTTCTGGGGCTTACTTTTTAAGAAATAGATTATATACAACTCATTCAGATTTTTTATTGATCTTTGTGGAAAACTGAATTCTAAATTGTGCTAATAAGTTATTGGTGAAAGTTACTACTGCTGGTCTCCAGATACCTAAAACATAACCTTTATTCAAGAAATGATTTCAAGACCTATGTATGGGATAGCCCCCAATATGCTACTTACTGTTCTTTTTTTCCCCCACTGCTCTTTTACTTTAATGAATATTCAGTGTCTCAGTTGAATTATTCCAAATAAAGGGGGAAAACATTGACCTTTTTATTATAATATACTCACAATCAGTCTACATATGGATGAGTAAGCAGTTTAGATAATGTTGATGATTTGAAGATACCATGCATCCCCATGAATACCTCACTGAAACTATCAAAAGATATGAACTCGTCTATCATATAATTTTTTTGGTGTTACACTGATGAAGTTTGTAGTTTCAGTAATTTGGGGGTTCATTTTTATTACTCTTTTCATGCTTCGGGTTTATTAGTAGCTCATTTTCCATTTCAGAGTTGAAATCTAAGTTTATTGTCTTTATTTTAATTGAGATATAATTAACATAAAACATTAGTTTTGGTTATACAATACGATTCAATGTATGTACATACTGAAAATACATATAGCTTTTAGAAAATCAATTTTTTAGCTTTATTAAAAGTGATACATTCATATGAGTTAAAAAATAAAATGATACTGCAAAGGTTATTAACAACAGGGAAACCCAGAAATTCTGTGTTTCATTTGCTATCCCCTTTGCTTCCCCAAGAGTCATCCAGTCTGAACTGTTTCTTTTGGCACTTATATATGTATTTCTAAATAATATCTAAGCTACTATATATTGATTGATCAACTTAAAAAATTATTTATCAACTTCATATTATATTTGCTGAGGATTTATCGCTCTTAGATTCAAGGGATTAGATCTGATAGACAGGGTGCCTGAAGAACTATGGACAGAGGTTTGTGACATTGTATAGAAGACAGGGATCAAAACTATCCCCAAGAAAAAGAAATGCAAAAAAGCAAAATGACTTGTCTGAGGAGGCCTGACAAATAACTGTGAAAAGAAGAGAAGCAAAAGAGAAAAGGAAAAATATACCCATTTGAATGCAGAGTTCTAAAAAACAGCAAGCAAAGATAAGAAAGCCTTCCTCAGTGATCAGTGCAAAGAAGTAGAGGAAAACAATAGAATGGGAAAGACTGGGGATCTCTTCAAGAAAATTAGAGCTACCAAGGGAACTTTTCATGCAAAGATGGGCACAATAAAGGACAGAAATGGTATGGCCCTAACAGAAGAAGATATTAAGAAGAGGTGGCAAGAGTACACAGAACTGTACATAAAAGATCTTCATGACCTAGATAATCACAATGATGTGATCACTCACCTAGAGCCAGACAGACTGGAATGTGAAGTCACGTGGGCCTTAGAAAGCATCACTACGAACAAAGCTAGTGGAGGTGATGGAATTCCAGTTGAGCTATTTCAAATCCTGAAAGATGATGCTGTGAAAGTGCTGCACTTAATATGCCAGCAAATTTGGAAAACTCAGCAGTGGCCGCAGGACTGTAAAAGGTCAGTTTTCATTCCAACCCCAAAGAAAGGCAATGCCAAAGAATGCTCAAACTACCGCACAATTGCACTCATCTCACATGCTAGTAAAGTAATGCTCAAAATTCTCCAAGCCAGGCTTCAGCAATACGTGAACCGTGAACTCCCTGATGTTCAAGCTGGTTTTAGAAAAGGCAGAGGAACCAGAGATCAAATTGCCAACATCCGCTGGATCATGGAAAAAGCAAGAGAGTTCCAGAAAAACATCTATTTCTGCTTTATTGACTATGCCAAAGCCTTTGACTGTGTGGATCACAATAAACTGTGGAAAATTCTGAAAGAGATGGGAATACCAGACCACCTAACCTGCCTCTTGAGAAATCTGTATGCAGGTCAGGAAGCAACAGTTAGAACTGGACATGGAACAACAGACTGGTTCCAAATAGGAAAAGGAGTACGTCAAGGCTGTATATTGTCACCCTGCTTATTTAACTTATATGCAGAGTACATCATGAGAAACGCTGGACTGGAAGAAACACAAGCTGGAATCAAGATTGCCGGGAGAAATATCAATAACCTCAGATATGCTGATGACACCACCCTTATGGCAGAAAGTGAGGAGGAGCTAAAAAGCCTCTTGATGAAAGTGAAGGAGGAGAGCGAAAAAGTTGGCTTAAAGCTCAACATTCAGAAAACGAAGATCATGGCATCCGGTCCCATCACTTCATGGGAAATAGATGGGGAAACAGTGGAAACAGTGTCAGACTTTATTTTTTTGGGCTCCAAAATCACTGCAGATGGTGACTGCAGCCATGAAATTAAAAGACGCTTACTCCTTGGAAGAAAAGTTATGACCAACCTGGATAGTATATTCAAAAGCAGAGACATTACTTTGCCGACTAAGGTCCGCCTAGTCAAGGCTATGGTTTTTCCTGTGGTCATGTATGGATGTGAAAGTTGGACTGTGAAGAAAGCTGAGCGCCGAAGAATCGATGCTTTTGAACTGTGGTGTTGGAGAAGACTCTTGAGAGTCCCTTGGACTGCAAGGAGATCCAACCAGTCCATTCTGAAGGAGATCAACCCTGGGATTTCTTTGGAAGGAATGATGCTAAAGCTGAAACTCCAGTACTTTGGCCACCTCATGCGAAGAGTTGACTGTTTGGAAAAGACTCTGATGCTGGGAGGGATTGGGGGTGGGAGGAGAAGGGTACGGCCGAGGATGAGATGGCTGGATGGCATCATGGACTCGATGGACGTGAGTCTGAGTGAACTCCGGGAGTTGGTGATGGACAGGGAGGCCTGGCGTGCTGCGATTCATGGGGTCGCAAAGAGTCGGACACGCCTGAGCGACTGAACTGAACTAAGTGGTTTGCCAGTGGTTGCTCAGAGAGTACATGGTGGACATAGGGTTTACACTTAGGTCTTAAAAACCCCAAGAATTCTGCTCATTCTAGATCTGGTTTTAAGAAAAAAGTTCATAACTTGATACAGTTGATTGCATTCTTTACCTAAATCCAACAATATGTGGGCCCTATTGGGATTCAATCTCTATAGTTTATAATTAAATGTAAAGATAGAAGTGTGTGTGAGTGTGCAAGTGCACACACATAAGCTATGTATGTCAGAGGAAGAGATTGCAAGTGAATGTAAATTACATTCTCTGTTATTCTAACTTAGATGAAAATCAGCAAAATTAATAGAATATGGAGGGATCCTGATCTAACTTTTGGAATCGAGAGGAGGGAGCAACATTTCTCACTGGTTTCATGAAATTTTAAAGTTGGTCAGGGCACTCTTGGGAAGAAGAGGAAGAATTAAAGTAGAGCATCAGATGGTCAGGGAGAGGATTAAACTCCCTACACTAATGGAAAGATAGGCATATGCAAAAATAAATTTCTGTACCAATTTCCCAACTTTATGCTTAAAAATCTTACCATGCAAGTACACACTTTTCACAAAGTGCTAACACTCACAGTAGCAAATGCTACAGCTCAAAATGCAAATATCTTTTCCATTATAATTCATTTTTCAATCACTCATAACGGTACCAACCATCCTGCATCTTAACTAAAATATTTGCAGCTTGTCCTCAGGGCAAACACTGACTTTTTTCCCTTTCCCAAAAGAAGTGTGAGAAAAGCCCCCTTTAGCTATGTCTGAGTCACCACCAGAAAAGGTGGGGGAGATCCTTATTATAATCAAATGAGAAGAGGCAGAGAATGTAAAGGGAACTGTTAAGAGTTTCTCTGTTCAAAAGAAAAAAAAAAAAGGAAGTATCTGAACTTTACTTTCCCACGTGTGAAAAATTGGTCAAGAATAAGGTATTAACATTTGAGAGTAGCTTGCTGAATGAGCAGATAATCTGTTCCCTAAATGGAAACTGCTAGAGGAAGAAGGCAAAATGCCTTCAGGGAAGAGAATGTCACAAGAGAGTAGAACAAGGGTTCAGTTAACCCAAAGGATGTGATTTTAACTTAGCCCCAAGGATCTCAGTATATTCTGGTTGGATGTAGTACTGTTGGGCTGAAGTGAGTGAAAGTCGCTCAGTTGTGTCCGATGCTTTGTGATCCCATGGATAGTCCATGGAATTCTCCAGGCCAGAATACTGGAGTGGGTAGCCTGTCCCTTCTCCAGGGGATCTTTCCCACCCAGGGACCAAATCCAGTTCCCCTGCATTGCAGGCGGATTCTTTACCAGCTGAGCCACAAGGGAAGCCCACTGTTGGGCTGAGCTGTTCCTAAATCTTCATATTCTTTACTATCCAGGCACATTTTTATTGAGTTGGATTAACTGAACTCTATATAAAAGTCAGAAGCATCTAAAGGCAAGCCCCAATCATGTCATATATACTTTAATTCAAATAACCTTTTTTTTCAGGCTCTCTGTGGGTATATATGTATGTGAGTGTGTGCAAGTGTTGACACAAAATGTTTTACTTTAGACATGGGAGAATGATTCTAGATAAAAGTCTTCTTAATAGTGTTTATTTTTATACTCTGCTTTCTAGTTACAAATGCAATCCATTTTCATCAAAGAAAATGTGGGAAATATGAAAAAACATAAAATGGTAAAATGAGAATCACCAATCTGGGTACCCAGAGAAGACTTTGGTACATGTCCATATATTCTTCTTTCTAAAACATTATTTTCCAAGAAAAGAGACTATTCTGTGTATTCTCTTTGTAACCTGTTTTCTCATGTTGCCAGACCTGCTCCATTTTTCTGTTTATAATAATTCCTTAAGTAAACTCACCCAACTTAATAGTTTTAGATGCAATCTATTCGCTGACGACTTCCAGTCTTATGGGCTTCCCTCATAGCTCAGTTGGTAAAAAATCTGCCTGCAATGCAGGAGACCCCGGTTTGATTCCTGGGTCGGGAAGATCTGCTGGAGAAGGGACAGGCTACCCACTCCAGTATTCTTGGACTTCCCTTGTGGCTCAGCTGGTAAAGAATCTGCCCACAATGCGGAAGACCTGGGTTTGATCCCTGGGTTGGGAAGATCCCCTGGAGAAAGGAAAGGCTACCCACTCCAGTATTCTGGCCTGGAGAATTCCATACAACTTTCACTCACTTCACTTCCAATCTTATATAACCAGCACAAAGTGAAAGTCACTCAGTCGTGTCCAACTCTTTGCAACCCCATGGACTGTAGCCTGCCAGGCTCCTCTATCCATGGAATTCTCCAGGCAAGAATACTAGAGTGGGTAGCCATTATGTTTTCCAGGGGATCTTCCTGACCCAGGGATTGAACTCAGGTCTCCTGCATTACAGGGAGATTCTTTACTGTCTGAGTCACCAAGGAAGTCCAACTGGCGTAATGCCTCCCTCTAATTCAGACTCATATATCGATCAACAGCCTAGACAACATTTCCTTTAGCTGTTTAATAGGCAACTCAAGGCACACATGCTCAAAACTGAGTCCCAATGTTTGCCACCCTCCCTAACCGGCCTCCTTCAGTTTTCCCCAACTCACTAACACTAAACAGCCTCCTTCTAGTTATTCAGTCCTCCAAAAATCTTGATTCTTTTCATTTTCTCATCCCACACTAGCTCCCTGAGAAAATCTTGACAACTCTATTCTATTGCCACCTGGAGTCACTGATTATTACAGAATTATCACCAGAATTATTACAAAGCCTCTTAACTGGTCTATTTCTGCACGTGGGTGCTTTAGTCTGTTGCAATCATTGTAATTAGAAGGTTCTAGTTAAAACATAAGTTAGATCTTTACACTCCATCTTCCATTTTCTCTTTTGGAAAGAAGGCTTTACCAAGACCTACAAAGCCTTCTTCAACCCAGATGTCTCCTGCCCCCAGGACCTCTGTGGCTCTCCTACCTGTTCTTCTCTTCCACTTATCTATACTCATTCACCTCTGAGTACACTGTTCTCAATGCTGTTCCTCAGACAGCCCAAGTATGCTCCCACCTCAAGGCCTTTACACTTGCTCTGCCCCTGCTTCAAATATTCTTCCCTCATACAGCCTCATGTTTTGCTCCCTGATATCTTATAGAGAAGTCATTCATGGCGAGCCTTTTCCTGGACTCTTTAGCTAAAATTTCACTCAGACACTTCATATTCCATTTCCTTGATTTTTTCTCTTTAGCTTTAACATTCTGGTGTCACATATTTTATTTATTTATCTTCAGCCAACTCACTGGAAAAGACCCCAATGCTAGGAAAGATTGAGGGCAAGAGGAGAAGAGGGCGACAGAGGATGAGATGGTTGGATGGCATCACTGACTCAATGGATGTGGATTTGGACAAACTCAGGGAAACAATGAACCACAGGGAAGCCTGGCATGCTACAGTTCCTGTTACAGGTCACANAAAGATTGAGGGCAAGAGGAGAAGAGGGCGACAGAGGATGAGATGGTTGGATGGCATCACTGACTCAATGGATGTGGATTTGGACAAACTCAGGGAAACAATGAACCACAGGGAAGCCTGGCATGCTACAGTTCATGCTACAGGTCACAAAGAGTCAGACACAGCTTAATGACTGAACTACAATAATCACGTATTTACTCATTTATCTTCATAATGGCCTATCTCCTCCCTCATTGACATGTAAGCTCTATAAGGGCAAATATTTTTTCCATTTTATAAAATGGCTATATACCCAGCACCTAAAACAGTACCAGACAGATGATGTGTGCTCAGTAAATACTTACAGAATAAATAAATAAAGGTTTACTCCCTCTTCCCCAAAAATGATCACCTGGGCATTTTGTGGGATGAAATGCAACTATAACTATGAAAGTGTTGCTTATCCTTCAAGATTTCTAAAAGTCAACCACTTCACAAGAGAGTCTTTCCCTTGTGTCATATAATAGTTAGGGCTTTATTTGCAGGCCCTTTAAGTGAAAGTTAACTTGAACAAGAAATAAGTTGGATGAAAACCACTAGAAAGCATGTCTTTGTTATCTGGCACCTCACATCGCATTCCTTCTAAATAACACCTTTTCCTGTACATGCCAATACAAGGATACACAACTAAAGCTGTTTGAGACTGTTTTGCTATAGAAATCCACAATCGACTGCCATCATGTAGATGCCAAATACAGGTGAATATTAGGGAAGAGTGCTGCATCACTGTAGATACACAGAAAATCACACAAGCAGGAGTTAAGATTTACTTTGAACAGTGATCTTATTTATCAATTTTGCGTGACCATTGGGTTGTATTGATGACCTTTACCTTACATAACAGGTGTGTTTTCCTCAAAGCTTCTAGAAATGCATAATGTGATATAAATATAAAAGTGCAATTTCCTATTTACAGCAACTCTGGTTTATTATCTAGGTTGCAAGTGTGGGTTTCGTTTTACATTATATACTATAGATACAGATAGAGTATACTGCTGCTGCTGCTAAGTTGCTTCAGTCATGTCTGACTCTGGCTCCCACCAGGCACCCCCATCCCTGAGATTCTCTAGGCAAGAACACTGGAGTGGGTTGCCATTTCCTTCTCCAATGCATGAAAGTGAAAAGTGAAAGTGAAGTCACTCAGTCGTGTCCGACTCTTCACAACCCCATGGGCTGCAGCCTAGCAGTCTCCTCCATCCATGGGAGTTTCCAGGAAAGAGTACATTTACTTAAATTAAAGCCTATCTGCTCTGGGTTTAGGCACAAAGTAACCCCAGTAAAATCTAATCTACAGATGTGTCTTTGTAAAATGCTTACTAGCTGAGGACAATAAGGGTGACAGACGCTATTTTTCAAACTATGAATGCTTCAAACATTTGAGAACAGACACCTAAAAATGACTCTAAATTGAGGTAGTAATCAACTATGAGTTGAGAATTTTAATTGCAATTCTGTGATCTGTGTTATTCATGCTTCGTAGAAATTCAACTGAATTTGGAGACAGAACATCCAGGTTCACATTTTGATTTTGTCATTTACTCACAACCTCTTGGCATCTCAGTTTCCTAACCTACAACTTGTGGATAATAGTCCTTTACCTTCATCCCAGGACTGCCCTAAGATCGGTGAAAAAAGAAACCTTGGGGAAAGTTGTCTCTAATGTTCCCCTGCTATTTCAGACAGAAAAGATTGTTGTGATGGTCCCTGCCCACATTATGGCATTTGTTACAAGACACCCTGAGTGTGACACTGTTCATCATTTCAGAGATTTCCTTAGGTTTGGAATAAGCACATACATTGTGGGAAGGAAAAAATCAAACATTAGGTGAGCCCTTAGCAATGGCACTTCAAATGATTTGTTGCAGGCTCTAGACTGTGTCCTGGTATCCCAATCCTTGTAATCACTCAGGCTCCTCAATGGAGCGTGCTCGATACTGGTTTAAGCCCCAGCATTTCTACATAACAGTCTAGTACACATTTGCTCAAAGGAAACAAGTGTGTTATAGTGTGTGTGCATGCATGCTCAGTCATGTCAAACTCTTTGCTCTGTTCGACTCTTTGCACTCCAACCCCATGCACTGTAGCCTGCTAAGCTCCTCTGTTCATGGAATTTTTCCAGGCCACCTGAAAAGCCCAGTGTGTTACTATCAGTTAGCTAATGGAACTCATGTTTGGAAATCTACAATTTCTAATTAGACAGAAATTCAATTTAGTCTACCATTTAACATTTCCAATTCATATAAAATGTCATTGCACATGGGCATCTGATTAAAAGAGTGTATAAGTGCTAAACTATTTCCTTTGTAAAAAGATCTATCCTCCATAATAGTATAACCAGATACAATCATACATACCATATTATAATGTCCATTGGCCTACCATTTCATTGTAATGGGACCAATCATTTATGACACTGCCCTTCATGAATTCTCCAGCCCTCTGGTTTCATTAGTGAGCATTCTTAGGCTGGCAGAGAAATTGTCACAACTGCCTCTGCCCTCTTTCACCAATTTTATAAGTGGCCTTTTTTCAATCCGTTCATCATTTAATCAATGTTAATTTTAAAGCACTATGAACTCCCCAAGAAAAAGACACAAATGATAACAAGCTTTCTTGATTTCTAGTTTAAAAAATGATATTTCAATACCCAGTAGCCATATTTTCACTTTGCAGTAGTGGTGTCAAGCAGATTTAAACTGATAAAACCATCTCTGTGATCTATACACTCAAATACATTTTGGAGAAAAATGTGAAATACATAGATATTTATTTTAAATCACCTGTGACCATTCCCTTTATTTGAGGAGTTACTTGGTTACTTTCAAACATTGATAGACTGCTCCATTTCAGATTCACTGGTGGAGTGAATCTGAAAGACAACTGTCCAAAAAAAAAAAAAAAAAGAAGTCTTATCTCTGTCCTACTTTTTACTTTCTTCTAGGCCTTTTGCCAGCCATTTAACTTTCCATTTATCAACTGCTACCCAAGGCATCCACAAAGGCTTTGAAGTTATTACTTAATGTTTTTATTTCTTAGGCTAAAATACAAGCTGCAGAAAAAATAGTCTTAAACAGAACAACAACAAGAACAGGGAATGCTAAGCCTTAGAAGTTGAAAAAGAATTGACTAGATTTCCTAATGGGTAAAATTCTCCAGAAAATAGGCTGTAAATATATGCATATGGAATATTTCCATATCCTACAGCTGCATGTGTTTTGTTTTCAAGTGCCTCTAACATAACAGAAGGAATTGAAACCAGATCCTGTGTTCACATATTAAAGCCATTTCTAGCAGTTTCAAAGCAAACACAATTTGAACAGTCACGTTGTTTGTGCTCCTAACCAAGACTCTAGGTCCTGAAATGCAGTGTCTGAAGGAAAACATAACACTCTGAATCACTGTTCTTAAATATACGAAAAATAAATTTAACAGAAAACAATGTCAAATCAATTATCCTGTCTTTCTGATTCATCAGTGTACAAACTGAGGTGAGATCATGGGGTATGATGANTACAGCCCTCTCTTTATATAGGTAGTAAGGATTTGAAGTGTGCTGCTCCTTTTCCTGAATAGACAGAATTGTGAAGAGATTATGATGCAATGCTCTGTGTATATTGTTTCCTCCTATCTCCCATTGAGTCTTTTCATGTTGCACTGCTTCAGAGGACAGGATTCAACTCATTACTTGAGCTGAATTTGTTGAGCATCTTCCTAGAGAGCAGTTATATGCTAGATCTGGAGGGTGGGGGGCTCTTCAAAAACAAAAACACTACAGAACTTTATATTCTATTAGGATTTTATGTTGGGGCTTCCCTGGTGGCTCAGAGGTTAAAGCATTTGCCTGGAATGCTGGAGACCCGGGTTCGATCCCTGGGTTGGGAAGATCCCCTGGAGAAGGAAATGGCAACCCAGTCCAGTACTCTTGCCTGGAGAATCCCATGGAGGGAGGAGCCTAGTAGGCTGGCTACAGTCCATGGGGTTGCAAAGAGTCGGACACAACTGAGCGACTTCACTCACTCACTCACTCAGGATTTTATGTTACAGCAGAAAACCAGTGTGGCCAAGGAAGAGTTGATAAGGACTTTGAGGGACTTTATTGTTGGAATAGAAATTTCCAGGCTAAAAGGGGTTTGGGAAATCATTCCGTGTATGGAGGCATGTGAACAAAGGTATGGGTGACAGTGAAGATGACCAAGATCCACATGAAAAGGACATGACTTCAGGCAAGGGTATGTGTTGGCAAAGGAAAGGCATAAATGTGAAGGATTGGGGCACTAGTGCTGAAAGAAAGCTCTTTCTAAGGTTCAGAGCGGAATACAGAGCTATGCTCAATCAGCACCAGAGAAAAGCATTTGGTAACAAAAATGAAGATACAGAGATGATTATGAGCCTACAAATTGTGAGAAAAGCAATTAATATCTGCTTTGAGGGAAGAGAATACAATTAAGTTCTGCCGTTTTTACTCCATAACATACCTAGTGGAGACCCATAGCCTATGGAACAAGAACCACACCAAAAAGATTGGTAAATTTTTTCTTGAATAGTAATTATCACCATGAAGCCATATAATGTGACTCAATAGATCATGATTCTCCTCATAATTGATTATATACTGAAAATGTGATATGCGTAACACTTGTACCGGGACAGTTAAATTATAGTCATGATTTGAAGGAAGGACATTAAGATATTTGCCATAAGTGCTCCCTAATTTTTGTGCTGTGCCACGCTTAGTCGCTCAGTTGTGTCTGACCTTTGTGACCCCGTGGACTGCAGCCCATCAGGCTCTTCTGTCCATGGGGTTCTCCAGGCAAGAATACTAAAGTCGGTTGCCATGACCTCCTCCAGGGGATCTTCCCAACCCAGGCATCAAACCCAGGTCTCCTGCATTGCAGGTGGATTCTTTACTGTCTGAGCCACTTTACTTTGCTGCTACTGCTAAGTCACGTCAGTAGTGTCCGAATTTTTAGAAAGATACATTAGAGACTGCCTCTTTTCATCCCTCCCGCTCTCCCGCATATACATACATTACTACCTCCACTAAAACAGCATTTTAAATGTTAATAGTAAGCCACCTGATAGCTTACTATTAACTGAGAGCTTCCCTGATAGCTCAGTTGGTAAAGAATCCGCCTGCAATGCAGGAGGCCCCAGTTCAATTCCTGGGTCAGGAAGATCCCCTGGAAAAGGGATAGGCTACCCACTCCAGTATTCTGGCCTGGAGAATTCCATAGTCCATGGTGTTGCAAAGAGTTGGACACATCTGAGCAACTTTCACTTTCAGCAAGCTACCTAAGTGCCTTTAAATTTAGATTACAGTGACAATTAAGTTATAACTTGCCTTTAAATTGCCTTCAGCCTTTTTCTATACACAACTATGGCAGGAATTATCCAATTCCACTGACATTTTTCTAAAAGCCCTAGTGGCTCCCAGTCCTTTTTGTTTCCTGAGTCAAGTTGACATTCATTATTCAGGGTAGGAAGTGCTATACAAGGGGGAATGGTTATTTGGTATACTTCTAATGTATTATTTCCAGAAACATGGAGGAGAAGATGATCATTGTTCTTGATAAATACTGCCAACAATAATAGTTAACATTTATTGACTTTTACTTGGTGCCAGGCACTGTGCTAGATCCTTCACACAGATCATCTCATTTAATTTTCATGTTTTCCAGAAAGGTTAAATAACTTACCAAAGGTTACGAAGCTAGAAAGTTTGAGGAGTCACGGTTTGAACCCAAGTAATCTCATTCAATAGTATCTGTGTGCTACGTTACTTCAGTTGTGCCCAATTCTTTAAGACCCCATCGACTGTAGCATGACAGACTCTTCTGTCCATGGCATTCTCCAGGCAAGAAAACTGGAGTGGGTTGCCATGCCCTCCTCCAGGGGATCTTCCCAACCCAGGGATCGAACCTGGGTCTCCTGCACTGCAGGGAGATTCTTTACTGTTGAGCTACCAGGTAAGCTGAACAGTCGGCACTTTGAATAACTTACTCAATAGTCTGCACTTTAAATAACTACCTTATATGGACTCCTGGGCTCAGTTTACATACATGCACAAAATTTTAATATATTTTACAGATCCTCCTTGAGGAAAATGAAAATCAACTACATATTCACATTCACCCCTGCATGTAGAATGCCATGACAATGTTATGTTATAATGTGACCTTTCTGAATTTTGTTCCTAATTGCACATAGGATTTTCTATGAGCCATTTACTTGTTCTATCCCAAACCCATGTGGACAAACAGTGATGCTTGCAATTTGTTGCCATTAGAACTACCAGTTCAGTAATCAGATTTCCAGTGTGGGCTTCTTTCTTACTGAGTCCTATAATTCTTGTGAATAAATCTTTTTCAAAGAATTTTTAAAAATCTTTTTCAAGGAATTCACTTTAATCCCTAATTCCCATTAGGCTAGGTTCCTCCTCCTTGGTTCTCCTTCTTACCAATTAATCTCAGTTGTAATTATATACTTACACTATTTATTATTTGCAGTTTTTCAACTAGTCTATAAACTCCCAGAGGGCAAGGAGCACCTTGACTAGCTTACTGTCGTATTTTTAGCACCTAGCATAGTATCTGGTATATAGTTTATAATTAATATTTACTGAGCAAATGTGTCTCCAAACAATGAGATACATGAAAATTATGCCCTCAGAGCACTGTGTATTGTCATAGTGACTATTTTGCCAGTAAGCGAGGAGTCTAACATTCCTTCCATTTTCATCAGTGCTAAGAGATGGAGAGAGAATTTATAAATATTGGTCTCTCTGGCTCATGATTTTATAGTTTAGGTCCAAATAAATCATTGGCTCTCGAATTGGCATAGAGCTAACACACCATCTAGTTTATTTTCTTTCTCTTCTATGTCAAGAAAGTGAGGCTAGAGAGATGAAGACTTACCAAAGGTCATGCAACCAGTCTACGATGAAAGCAACTATGAATTTCTAACTGTGCAGGTTTTAAAAAAAAAATGTGATAAGTAGAGAAGTGTGTGTTAAAAAAACAGAAGTAAACCAAACAAAAGCATTACCACAATAACAGCAAGTTGTGACAGGATTTGTTACAATGCCAGACAGTTTTCGTGCAAAGTTCAAGAGACTAATTAATGACTGTATCTGTCTGAAATTACTGTAGGGGCTTCGAAATTTAAAGTTTTGAAGTCTATTTTTAGGCAGGTGTCCACCTAAAAATAAGAGAATTAGGCTTTCTCCTCCATGTTCTGAACGAGCTCCCCTCCCAGGCTCTCTCACTGAGTGGCCAGGAATAGTCTCCCGGAATGGGCTCCTCTCTGCTAAAACATCTGCTTGGTGTTTCTCCTGTTGCCAGCAACACTGCACAGTCTTTGGCTGTCTTCTGAGATCGCCTCTGAATCTGACTTGTGGGAGTTTTCTGGAGCTCCACAAATGGATATCATTCAAAATGTAATACTGTTCAAATTGGCTTCTGTTTTGTTTTGTGTTTTTTTTTTTTTTCACAAGATCCCCAAATGGGAACACACAGATGACTTCAAGGAATCTGTTATTCAAGCTGACCTCATGCCCCTCCAATTGCCCTTTGGCTTCACTGCAAATAAAAGACTGAATAGTGAGCATTAATAATATCTGTCCCAGTAATGGTCATCTCCATGACATCATAGCTATTAAAAGAACTGGAATCACAAATAGTACAAAGCCTGGATTATCAATAAGTCATTCATCATCTGGATAAAATGAAAGTGGTATATGTCTGGAATTTGTAAAGCACTTAATTTAAAACAGCACCCACCACTGGTGATGGAGTCTAAGAAAAGAATAAATATCATTTACTTCTCAGGAGCATCAGTGATCTAAAATATTCTCAAAAATAGTATCTTCTATCCCCTTTTCTGAGCCAGGCAGCCATTTCTCCTATTTGGCTCACACTAAGCTTTCCTGAACTAGTGACAAATGAAGCAATTGTACTCCCCAAGGCCTAACTTCATCAAACATGAAACCATTTTAGTCATAGTTTAGCATTTATACACTGTCCATTTCTCAACTATATTAATGTAAGAAAAGTTATGACCAACCTAGATAGCATATTGAAAAGCAGAGACATTACTTTGCCAAAGGTCTGTCTAGTCAAGGCTATGGCTTTTCCAGTGGCCATGTATGGATGTGAGAGTTGGACTGTGAAGAAGGCTGAGGGCCGAAGAATTGATGCTTCTGAACTATGGTGTTGGAGAAGAGTCTTGAGAGTCCCTTGGACTGCAAGGAGATCCAACCAGTCTGTTCTGAAGGAGATCAGCCCTGGTATTTCTTTGGAGGGAATGATGCTGAAGCTGAAACTCCAGTACTTTGGCCACCTCATGAGAAGAGTTAACTCATTGGAAAAGACTCTGATGCTGGGAAGGATTGGGGGCAGGAGGAGAAGGGGACAACAGAGGATGAGATGGCTGGATGGCATCACTGACTCAATGGACGTGAGTCTGAGTCAACTCCAGGAGTTGGTGATGGACAGGGAGGTCTGGCGTGTTGTGATTCATGGGGTCACAAAGAGTTGGACACGACTGAGTGACTGAACTGAACTGATACATTCACCTAGTAAAGTGAATTGGTACCAGACATGATATGAACTATTTACTCCATGGTCTTAGTTATGAAAAATTGACACAAAAGCTCTTAAAGGAACATAAATGAAGAATGACTACTTGGAGCTGGTTTACCCTCAACTCTGACTCTAAATTACGTCAACTCATCCTCACTCCACCAACAGTTCATGGAGAAATTGTCATTGCATGTAACTGAAGGCAAATTTATGCATGTGTAAGCAAATGTACTTTCAAACTTCCAACCCTATATTTGACATGCAACTTTGAAATATTGACTGTTCTTCATCTTTGTAATTTTCAAGCTCAGATACATGGACTAAAAGGGATCTCAACCAGGTTGCACAAACTGAAACCATCATGGCCCCTAGGGTGCTTGGAAAATATGTGTCAAGACCCGGTAGGAAAACAGATGGGTTAGGCATGCAGGGCTAAATTGCAAGCCAGAGTCAGGTGGAAGAAGAGACACTACCAAGGTGCAGCCAGATATGCAGGGACCTCAGGCATTCACCTCCCTGCTGGTGACTTGGTGTTTGGCCTTATGCTATTGGCCTATGTACTGAAACAGGTAATTTGCCTTCTTGCACAGCTCTACCTTTGAAATTGTTAGTCTGGTAAAAGTGAAAGTGTTAGTCACTCAGTTATGTCCAACTCTTTGCGACCCCATGGACTGTAGCCTGCCAGGCTCCTCAGTCCATGGGGTTCTCCAGGCAAGAATACTAGAGTGAGTAGCCATTCCCTTCTCCAGGGGATCTTCCCGGCCCAGGGATAAAACCTGGGTCTCCTGCATTGCAGGTGGATTCTTTACTATCTGAGCCAGAAGAAAGCCCCAGTTCTAACTCTACTCTCCTGGAATTCTAAAAACGCTTTCTAGTTCTTCTATACCTTTCATCTATTCACCCTGAATCAAATCCTTACTGCTACCATTTCCCTGGAAGCCCATGATTGCTCCCTCTGATTGATGAATGTGTTTTGGTGCTCTTTCAATTTACCAGGTTGTTCTTCTTCAATTTGCCTCCCAATTTTAAAACTGAAAGGCCTTTTATGAGAACTGAGGTCTTTCTAACTTGCCCAGTGCTCAGTAGAAGATCTTTCCAAAATGTACTGATTATCAATTATGGTCTAATGAGCTACTCTGCAACTTAGTTATTTTGAACAAAAATAATTTACTTTCTTAATGAATCTGGAGTTTTTGGCAGATCTTGGCAAGAATAACTTGCTCTATGATCTGTCAGCTGAGGTGGCTCAACTGGGGACTGTAAGATCTACTTTAAAGGTACTTCATTTACATGGATAATAAGTTACTGAAAGCTAAATCAGGTCTGTGAGCAAGAGGTCTTGGGTCTTTTCCACATGGGCCTTTCCATGACCTGCTTGGATTCTTCCACAGCACGATGGCCAAGTTATAAGAATGTGCTTCCTAACAGTAGTAAGGAAGTGAAAGCTATCAGTTCCTTGAAGACGAGGCCCAGAAACTGGCATAGTTTCATTTTCACTGTAATCTATTGGTCAAAGCCACCCATATCCCAAATTCAACAGGAAGAGACATAAATCCACACCTGTGGATGGGTAGAATATCAAACACTTTTAGGACCATGTTTTTTAAATTGTCACACTAATGCAGCTAGAATGAAACTATTGTTTATATTTTAATTACCTTTTCAGTTTCACAATGTTTAACTGGAACAGGATTAAGTCCAAGACTTTCTGAATTCTCATCCTTAAAATGTCCTTCATCTCAGTAATTAGCCTCCAATTAAAATAAATAAATTTAAATTTTAAAAAATGTCCTTCATCTCTTACTTCATACAGATTTTTTCCAAAGATTGAGTCCTTATCCTATGTATTGCAAAGCTTAGTTATCGTAATCCTTTACAAATACAAATTCCCTCCCTAACATGAGCTTCTCTGGTCTAAGCATAAACTGTACATGAAAGAATTTTATAGAAGAAAGGTAATGAAACATTTGATTCTATACCTTCCTGCCCACTTCTCTTCAAAAGATGATCACATAGTTACCAGTTTAAAGGAAATCATTTCTCAACCATCTTGTACATGCAGAGGCTTATTCCGGATATATTTACAAATTTGCCTATTTACAAATTTATAAAGAATTATTTCAATGAAAGGACATTAGATATGGGGAGGGGATGTATAGGAGATCCATGCCTCTGTGTGTGTGTGTGTGTGTGTGTATTCAGTCACTCAGTTGAGTCTGACTCTTTGCAATCCCATGGACTGAAGCCTGCCAGGCTCCTCTGTCCATGGGATTCTCCAGGCAGGAATACTAGAATGGGTTGCCATTTCATTCTCCAGGGGATCTTCCTGATCCAGGGATCAAAGCTGAGTCTCCTCCATCTCCTGAATTGGGAGATGGATTCTTTACCACTAGCACCACAGTATGACCTTCAGCAAACCACTGAGACTTTTAGGGCATACTGGAGTTTGGACTCAATGATCATTAAAGTCCTTTGAAAAGAATTAGGTAAAAATAAATACAACAAATCAACCCTGTGTAAAAGTACCATATATTTGAGGAGGCAGTACAAGAAAAATAAAAATGAATCATATAAATACATTATAGACAAAGGTCACTGACCTTTTTTGATTACCTTGAACTCACCCCACTCCTTCTGTAACAATAGGACTTTCCATATGCAATTTCCATGCTTACCATGTTCCTCCTAGGCTCTACCCTCTCAGCCTTGTTAATGGCTACTCAAACTTCAGTGTTCAATTTAGTAATCAGTTCTTCAGGAGGCATTCTCTGTTCTTGCCTCTACTTTTCTTACTCAAANCTGGAGTGGGTTGCCATGCCCTCCTCCAGGGGATCTTCCCAACCCAGGGATCGAACCTGGGTCTCCTGCACTGCAGGGAGATTCTTTACTGTTGAGCTACCAGGTAAGCTGAACAGTCGGCACTTTGAATAACTTACTCAATAGTCTGCACTTTAAATAACTACCTTATATGGACTCCTGGGCTCAGTTTACATACATGCACAAAATTTTAATATATTTTACAGATCCTCCTTGAGGAAAATGAAAATCAACTACATATTCACATTCACCCCTGCATGTAGAATGCCATGACAATGTTATGTTATAATGTGACCTTTCTGAATTTTGTTCCTAATTGCACATAGGATTTTCTATGAGCCATTTACTTGTTCTATCCCAAACCCATGTGGACAAACAGTGATGCTTGCAATTTGTTGCCATTAGAACTACCAGTTCAGTAATCAGATTTCCAGTGTGGGCTTCTTTCTTACTGAGTCCTATAATTCTTGTGAATAAATCTTTTTCAAAGAATTTTTAAAAATCTTTTTCAAGGAATTCACTTTAATCCCTAATTCCCATTAGGCTAGGTTCCTCCTCCTTGGTTCTCCTTCTTACCAATTAATCTCAGTTGTAATTATATACTTACACTATTTATTATTTGCAGTTTTTCAACTAGTCTATAAACTCCCAGAGGGCAAGGAGCACCTTGACTAGCTTACTGTCGTATTTTTAGCACCTAGCATAGTATCTGGTATATAGTTTATAATTAATATTTACTGAGCAAATGTGTCTCCAAACAATGAGATACATGAAAATTATGCCCTCAGAGCACTGTGTATTGTCATAGTGACTATTTTGCCAGTAAGCGAGGAGTCTAACATTCCTTCCATTTTCATCAGTGCTAAGAGATGGAGAGAGAATTTATAAATATTGGTCTCTCTGGCTCATGATTTTATAGTTTAGGTCCAAATAAATCATTGGCTCTCGAATTGGCATAGAGCTAACACACCATCTAGTTTATTTTCTTTCTCTTCTATGTCAAGAAAGTGAGGCTAGAGAGATGAAGACTTACCAAAGGTCATGCAACCAGTCTACGATGAAAGCAACTATGAATTTCTAACTGTGCAGGTTTTCAAAAAAAAATGTGATAAGTAGAGAAGTGTGTGTTAAAAAAACAGAAGTAAACCAAACAAAAGCATTACCACAATAACAGCAAGTTGTGACAGGATTTGTTACAATGCCAGACAGTTTTCGTGCAAAGTTCAAGAGACTAATTAATGACTGTATCTGTCTGAAATTACTGTAGGGGCTTCGAAATTTAAAGTTTTGAAGTCTATTTTTAGGCAGGTGTCCACCTAAAAATAAGAGAATTAGGCTTTCTCCTCCATGTTCTGAACGAGCTCCCCTCCCAGGCTCTCTCACTGAGTGGCCAGGAATAGTCTCCCGGAATGGGCTCCTCTCTGCTAAAACATCTGCTTGGTGTTTCTCCTGTTGCCAGCAACACTGCACAGTCTTTGGCTGTCTTCTGAGATCGCCTCTGAATCTGACTTGTGGGAGTTTTCTGGAGCTCCACAAATGGATATCATTCAAAATGTAATACTGTTCAAATTGGCTTCTGTTTTGTTTTGTGTTTTTTTTTTTTTTCACAAGATCCCCAAATGGGAACACACAGATGACTTCAAGGAATCTGTTATTCAAGCTGACCTCATGCCCCTCCAATTGCCCTTTGGCTTCACTGCAAATAAAAGACTGAATAGTGAGCATTAATAATATCTGTCCCAGTAATGGTCATCTCCATGACATCATAGCTATTAAAAGAACTGGAATCACAAATAGTACAAAGCCTGGATTATCAATAAGTCATTCATCATCTGGATAAAATGAAAGTGGTATATGTCTGGAATTTGTAAAGCACTTAATTTAAAACAGCACCCACCACTGGTGATGGAGTCTAAGAAAAGAATAAATATCATTTACTTCTCAGGAGCATCAGTGATCTAAAATATTCTCAAAAATAGTATCTTCTATCCCCTTTTCTGAGCCAGGCAGCCATTTCTCCTATTTGGCTCACACTAAGCTTTCCTGAACTAGTGACAAATGAAGCAATTGTACTCCCCAAGGCCTAACTTCATCAAACATGAAACCATTTTAGTCATAGTTTAGCATTTATACACTGTCCATTTCTCAACTATATTAATGTAAGAAAAGTTATGACCAACCTAGATAGCATATTGAAAAGCAGAGACATTACTTTGCCAAAGGTCTGTCTAGTCAAGGCTATGGCTTTTCCAGTGGCCATGTATGGATGTGAGAGTTGGACTGTGAAGAAGGCTGAGGGCCGAAGAATTGATGCTTCTGAACTATGGTGTTGGAGAAGAGTCTTGAGAGTCCCTTGGACTGCAAGGAGATCCAACCAGTCTGTTCTGAAGGAGATCAGCCCTGGTATTTCTTTGGAGGGAATGATGCTGAAGCTGAAACTCCAGTACTTTGGCCACCTCATGAGAAGAGTTAACTCATTGGAAAAGACTCTGATGCTGGGAAGGATTGGGGGCAGGAGGAGAAGGGGACAACAGAGGATGAGATGGCTGGATGGCATCACTGACTCAATGGACGTGAGTCTGAGTCAACTCCAGGAGTTGGTGATGGACAGGGAGGTCTGGCGTGTTGTGATTCATGGGGTCACAAAGAGTTGGACACGACTGAGTGACTGAACTGAACTGATACATTCACCTAGTAAAGTGAATTGGTACCAGACATGATATGAACTATTTACTCCATGGTCTTAGTTATGAAAAATTGACACAAAAGCTCTTAAAGGAACATAAATGAAGAATGACTACTTGGAGCTGGTTTACCCTCAACTCTGACTCTAAATTACGTCAACTCATCCTCACTCCACCAACAGTTCATGGAGAAATTGTCATTGCATGTAACTGAAGGCAAATTTATGCATGTGTAAGCAAATGTACTTTCAAACTTCCAACCCTATATTTGACATGCAACTTTGAAATATTGACTGTTCTTCATCTTTGTAATTTTCAAGCTCAGATACATGGACTAAAAGGGATCTCAACCAGGTTGCACAAACTGAAACCATCATGGCCCCTAGGGTGCTTGGAAAATATGTGTCAAGACCCGGTAGGAAAACAGATGGGTTAGGCATGCAGGGCTAAATTGCAAGCCAGAGTCAGGTGGAAGAAGAGACACTACCAAGGTGCAGCCAGATATGCAGGGACCTCAGGCATTCACCTCCCTGCTGGTGACTTGGTGTTTGGCCTTATGCTATTGGCCTATGTACTGAAACAGGTAATTTGCCTTCTTGCACAGCTCTACCTTTGAAATTGTTAGTCTGGTAAAAGTGAAAGTGTTAGTCACTCAGTTATGTCCAACTCTTTGCGACCCCATGGACTGTAGCCTGCCAGGCTCCTCAGTCCATGGGGTTCTCCAGGCAAGAATACTAGAGTGAGTAGCCATTCCCTTCTCCAGGGGATCTTCCCGGCCCAGGGATAAAACCTGGGTCTCCTGCATTGCAGGTGGATTCTTTACTATCTGAGCCAGAAGAAAGCCCCAGTTCTAACTCTACTCTCCTGGAATTCTAAAAACGCTTTCTAGTTCTTCTATACCTTTCATCTATTCACCCTGAATCAAATCCTTACTGCTACCATTTCCCTGGAAGCCCATGATTGCTCCCTCTGATTGATGAATGTGTTTTGGTGCTCTTTCAATTTACCAGGTTGTTCTTCTTCAATTTGCCTCCCAATTTTAAAACTGAAAGGCCTTTTATGAGAACTGAGGTCTTTCTAACTTGCCCAGTGCTCAGTAGAAGATCTTTCCAAAATGTACTGATTATCAATTATGGTCTAATGAGCTACTCTGCAACTTAGTTATTTTGAACAAAAATAATTTACTTTCTTAATGAATCTGGAGTTTTTGGCAGATCTTGGCAAGAATAACTTGCTCTATGATCTGTCAGCTGAGGTGGCTCAACTGGGGACTGTAAGATCTACTTTAAAGGTACTTCATTTACATGGATAATAAGTTACTGAAAGCTAAATCAGGTCTGTGAGCAAGAGGTCTTGGGTCTTTTCCACATGGGCCTTTCCATGACCTGCTTGGATTCTTCCACAGCACGATGGCCAAGTTATAAGAATGTGCTTCCTAACAGTAGTAAGGAAGTGAAAGCTATCAGTTCCTTGAAGACGAGGCCCAGAAACTGGCATAGTTTCATTTTCACTGTAATCTATTGGTCAAAGCCACCCATATCCCAAATTCAACAGGAAGAGACATAAATCCACACCTGTGGATGGGTAGAATATCAAACACTTTTAGGACCATGTTTTTTAAATTGTCACACTAATGCAGCTAGAATGAAACTATTGTTTATATTTTAATTACCTTTTCAGTTTCACAATGTTTAACTGGAACAGGATTAAGTCCAAGACTTTCTGAATTCTCATCCTTAAAATGTCCTTCATCTCAGTAATTAGCCTCCAATTAAAATAAATAAATTTAAATTTTAAAAAATGTCCTTCATCTCTTACTTCATACAGATTTTTTCCAAAGATTGAGTCCTTATCCTATGTATTGCAAAGCTTAGTTATCGTAATCCTTTACAAATACAAATTCCCTCCCTAACATGAGCTTCTCTGGTCTAAGCATAAACTGTACATGAAAGAATTTTATAGAAGAAAGGTAATGAAACATTTGATTCTATACCTTCCTGCCCACTTCTCTTTAAAAGATGATCACATAGTTACCAGTTTAAAGGAAATCATTTCTCAACCATCTTGTACATGCAGAGGCTTATTCCGGATATATTTACAAATTTGCCTATTTACAAATTTATAAAGAATTATTTCAATGAAAGGACATTAGATATGGGGAGGGGATGTATAGGAGATCCATGCCTCTGTGTGTGTGTGTGTGTGTGTGTATTCAGTCACTCAGTTGAGTCTGACTCTTTGCAATCCCATGGACTGAAGCCTGCCAGGCTCCTCTGTCCATGGGATTCTCCAGGCAGGAATACTAGAATGGGTTGCCATTTCATTCTCCAGGGGATCTTCCTGATCCAGGGATCAAAGCTGAGTCTCCTCCATCTCCTGAATTGGGAGATGGATTCTTTACCACTAGCACCACAGTATGACCTTCAGCAAACCACTGAGACTTTTAGGGCATACTGGAGTTTGGACTCAATGATCATTAAAGTCCTTTGAAAAGAATTAGGTAAAAATAAATACAACAAATCAACCCTGTGTAAAAGTACCATATATTTGAGGAGGCAGTACAAGAAAAATAAAAATGAATCATATAAATACATTATAGACAAAGGTCACTGACCTTTTTTGATTACCTTGAACTCACCCCACTCCTTCTGTAACAATAGGACTTTCCATATGCAATTTCCATGCTTACCATGTTCCTCCTAGGCTCTACCCTCTCAGCCTTGTTAATGGCTACTCAAACTTCAGTGTTCAATTTAGTAATCAGTTCTTCAGGAGGCATTCTCTGTTCTTGCCTCTACTTTTCTTACTCAAAGCCTTCCTTTTGTCAGTTATTCTCTTACAGACATGTTCTTTCACTTCAGAGCAACTATGAGTTGTTTCTGTCAGTATTTGTCTACTCTATTTAAGCATCACCTCTATAAAACCAAAGCCTGTGTCTGCTTGAGACAAACGTTGTGTTCCCTGAAATACACACAGATTTGCAGACACTAGGCAGTAAAGAACTCACGAGCAATGCAGGAGACTTGGGTTTGATCTCTGAGTTGCGAAGATTCACTGGAGGAGGGCATGGAAACTGAGTCCAGTATTTTTTCCTGGAGAATCCCATGGACTGAGGAGCTTGGTGGGTTACGGTCTATGGGGTCACAAAAAGTCGGACATGACTGAAGTGACTGAGCACACACACACAGCAAATTGAAGGAAGGAAATAAACAAGCCAGTGAGAGAGGGAGGTGAGGGGATAAAGAAGGAAGAAAGGCAGGGGGGAAGGAGGGGAAGGCAGAGGTAATTAAAAAGACAATATTACAGGAATACAAAGAAAAGAGAATTGCTGTGAACTGAAGTTTCAAACAAGAGTCTGTGGAGATGAGACTTGATCTGTACCTTGAAGGAAAAGATTCATATATGGTTGGAGTGAGAATGGAAGAGGAGTAGGAGGACATTCCAAAATGGTGAAGGGAAGGTATGAGTAAAGAAGGAAAGTTTTAGAAGAGGCTTAGAAAGAGTTTCTTTGTGATAAGTGGATAAAGAAGCTGTGGTACATATATACAATGGACTATTACTCAGCCATAAAAAGAAATGCATTCGAGTCAGTTCTAATGAGGTGGATGAACACAGAGCCTATTATATAGAGGGAGGTAAGTCAGAAAGAGAAAAACAAATATTGTATACTAATGCATATATATGAAATCTAGAAAGACAAAATTATTTGCAGGGCAGCAATGGAGACACAGACATAGAGAACAGACTTAGGGACACTGTGGGGTGGGAAGTAAGGAGAGGGTGGGATCTATGGAGAGAGAAACACAGAAACTTACATTACCATAGGTAAAATAGATCACCAATGGGAATTTGCTGTATGACTCATAGAACTCCACCTGGGCACGGTAACAACCTAGAGGGGTCGGATGGGGAGGAAGGTGGGAGGGAGGTTCAAGAGGGAGGTTATGTTTGTATACCTATCGATGATTCATGTTGACATTTGGCAGAAACCAACACAATTCTGTAAAGCAACTATTGTTCAATGTAAAAATAAAATAATTTTAAAAAGAAAGAGTTCCTTTGTGATGAAGAAGAACCAAAATCTAAATTACCCCTTCAGGGTAAATTAAAGCCTGATCATTAGAGCATCACATGCTTAGATACGGAGTTAGGATTTAGAAGTCTGTATTTTTGAGATTAAAAGTGGCATTGATATCAAAGACGGAGATTTTTGTCTTCTCAATTACCTGAATCACAATGGCTTAATCCTGGGTCCCTCACTTTCTTTCCATTTCAGTAAATTGTTTCTATCCAAGTATGAAAGCCACATCACATCTGAGCCCAGATATTATCCACCTTATCACTCTGTGCTTACACTGAAAAGTGATAGGGATGGGGCTGGAGGACTCGGCTCTCTACATTTTATGAGCACAGAAAACTTGAGCATCAAACCATACTTTTTAATTTTTCAGGCCTGCCATGGATGAAGGCTATGGTTTTTCCAGTAGTCATGTATGGATGTGAGAGTTGGACTATAAAAAAGCTAAGGGCCAAAGAATCGGTGCTTTTGAACTGTGGCACTGGAGAAGACTCTTGTGAGTCCATTGGACAGCAAGGAGATCCAACCAGCCCATCCTAAAGGAAATCAGTCCTGAATATTCAGTGGAAGGACTGATGCTGAAGCTCCAGTACTTTGGCCAACTGATGTGAAGAGCTGATTCATTGGAAAAGACCCTGATGCTGGGAAACATTGAAGGCAGGTAGAGGATGTGACAACAGAGGACAAGATGGTTGGATGGCATCATCAACTCAATGGACATGAGTTTGAGCATTTGTTTTTCAGTCGCTCAGTGTGTCCAACTCTTTGTGACCCCATGGACTGCAGCTCGTCAGGCTGCCCTGTCCTTCAAACATGAGTTTGAGTAAGCTCCATGAGATGGTGAAGGGCAGAGAAGCAGAGATCCAACCAGCCCATCCTAAAGGAAATCAGTCCTGAATATTCAGTGGAAGGACTGATGCTGAAGCTCCAGTACTTTGGCCAACTGATGTGAAGAGCTGATTCATTGGAAAAGACCCTGATGCTGGGAAACATTGAAGGCAGGTAGAGGATGTGACAACAGAGGACAAGATGGTTGGATGGCATCATCAACTCAATGGACATGAGTTTGAGCATTTGTTTTTCAGTCGCTCAGTGTGTCCAACTCTTTGTGACCCCATGGACTGCAGCTCGTCAGGCTGCCCTGTCCTTCAAACATGAGTTTGAGTAAGCTCCATGAGATGGTGAAGGGCAGAGAAGCCTGGTGTGCTGCAGTCCATGGGGTCACAAACAGTAGGACATGGCTAAGTGATTGCACAACAACAACGATGCATGATGTTATCATGTTCAATTTTAAATAACAAGTTTCGAAAATAAGCCTCTAACTCATCCCACCATGCCGACAGTTTTCAGATCACTGTCCTGAAGAACACAAAGGCACTGACAGAGCTTAGTCCTCCACTATAGTGTCTTCTCTACATTTGGAAGTTCATACTTTAGTTTCAAAGATTTGTGTGGTTCTGATTTAGAATCTTAGGTTCTCAGATAAACTTGATATTGGTTGCCAAATGTAACACAGTTGGCTTCCTAGAAGGACCCACATGTTCTCTGAGTTATGGAATGGAATAACATGTATACTGTGATACAGAGAAAAAAATAGGATCTTTGAGACAAACTACTATACAAATCGGTCATATATTTAACTTATTTGGGGCTCAGACTTTTTGTCTCTAAAAGTGGGCTATTATTTCATGTGTTGTGAGGCTAATTAATAACAATTCCTAGTATTCAATAAATATTATTTTTCTCTTCCTTAACATTGTAAAGTTTAGTGTACAGTTTTCATTTACTTGGAAGTTGACAACATGGCTTTTATAATATTTAAAAAGCAGTTAATCAACATGAATTAAGAAAAATTTTAACAAACATTCCTAAACTATTATATGCTAGACACCATTCTTGGTATTAAATATTCACTCCATGACTAGAACAATTATAATTGTCCTTGAGTATGAAGTAAAATTCTTAATAAAGAAAACCCCTCCCCAGGTGATACATTGCAAACAACTCAGTTGCACCTTTCTATTAAATCAGCCAAATCATTTAGCTCAATCTTTCTTTATCTGTATTTTTCTAGTACCACTAAAGAATTGTCTTGTTTGGGATTTCCTTCTAAAAAAGATTTTGTTTAGTCTGAAAACACCAAAATTATCATTAATACATTAAAGCTTTCTTTGCAGCATTTTACAAACCTCAAACAGCTGTGACCTTTGTTAAAAGCTTTAGTCTTTCCATTAATATTTGTACCTGATTAAACTTCAATGTAGGTGCACATGGCTTGGAATCACACTTTTATATTTCACATGCAGATTAGTGGCATGGGAATTTGCATAAATTTGTTATGCACTGCTGCAAAAGTGAATGCTCAAGCAACTTTTATTCTTATCTAATCAAATCACTGCTTAATGAAAAACGATTGACTGCTTTCAGAGGTGCACTGAGCTACACTCTGGGGATCAGGACATTTACAATTCAGTGGGGTTTCCCTGCAAGCATTTGACTTCAGTACTGCTCAAATACTACTGAAAACTCAGCCCTGCAAAACCAATTCGATCTATCCAGTTCATAGGGAAAGGGCTAGAGATAGAATCTTAAAAAAAAAAAATCCTTTATAGAATAAAACATGTAAAAGAAAGTCAGAGGGGGTCTGTAGCAGTGGCATCAATAGACATAGTTAAAAGCCTACTTGTAAACCAGAGGGAGGCTTAACAATCACTCTCTGTCCAAAGCAANTAGAGATAGAATCTTAAAAAAAAAAAATCCCTTTATAGAATAAAACATGTAAAAGAAAGTCAGAGGGGGTCTGTAGCAGTGGCATCAATAGACATAGTTAAAAGCCTACTTGTAAACCAGAGGGAGGCTTAACAATCACTCTCTGTCCAAAGCAAATGAGCCTTGATACAATGAAATGAGAGACTAGAAGAATGAGAAATCTTTTTTTTTAATTTTCATTTTTCACATTCCTTCTGATCCATCCTACTTTATGGTGTGAGCAAATCTGGTCACTCTTTAATTCTATGTGAGCAGTTCATCACTGTCCCATCAAAGATGATAAGTGACTACAAATAATAATAATACCACTCTGCGTGTATACACTGCTTTATAATTTTTAAAGTGACTCCACATATATTGTTTATTTATGTTCAAATGATAGCTCATCTACATATAAGAAAACTTTGAAATTAATCCTAATGGCTAAATCTAGATTGTTGTTCAGTCAATAAGTTGTGTCCCATTCTTTGCGACCCCATGGACTGCAGCATGCCAGGCTTCCCTGTCTTTCACTATCTCCCAGAGTTTGCTCAAATTCATGTCCATTAAGTCAGTGATGCTATCTAACCATCTCATCTTTTGCCACCCTCTTCTCCTTTTGCCTTCAATCTTTCCTAGCATCAGGGTCTTTAAAGAAGTACAAAGTAAAGTTTAAAAGGCAGAGAGAGGCTGAGAGATTGTTAAAAGAGAGAGAGATTAATACTATTTACTGATTTTAACAGTACAGAGTAGTGCTCAATAAATGTACTGAATGAATAAACTGTACTGTGAAGTGCTTGGCACACACACGAGGTTCTCAATACATGTTGAACGAATAAGTAAACAAATGCATAAATAAACAGCATATATTGTTTAATCTTATATTCTGAGAATGATAGATCTGCCACTGAGCTTGCCTGCTCAGTCACTAAGTCGTGTCTGATTCTTTGCGACCCTATGGACTGTAGCCCACCAGGTTTCCCTATCCACAGGATTCCCCAGGCAAGAATTCTGGAACGGGTTGCCATTTCCTTCTCCAGGAGGAACGGAAATGACGGAAACCCATGTCTCTTGCGTCTCTTGCGTCTCTTGCATTGGCAGGCAGATTCTTTACCGGCTAAGCCACCAGGGAAGCCCTCCTGGGTTGGGGTATACTCTATGTTGAGAACCAGAATGCAGGATATAGAATGAGTGAATGTGTTTGCTGTATGCAAAGGGATCAGTGGTTGGGGTGGAGATGGGTTAGGAGAGGGTGAAACTTGAAAATGTGGAAGGCAGAAATGTGGACTGAGTACACTTGAAGCAATCTCCATTGCTTTGGGGAGAAAATAGCAAGAATGACTGTACTTTGAAAGGGGCAAATATTATGAACTACTGCTGGTTTTGAATGCATTTAAATATTTATAAAAATATTTTACTTAGATTATCTTCACTATCATCCAGGCAATAAAAGGGATGGTCTCAAGTTTAATTCATATGTTAATCTCTATTTATTTGTTTATTCAAATACTGCTTGGGGGGCATTGGCTTTACAGACAATACTGACACGGTTCTCAAAACATATTCATAATAGGTCAATTCTCCTATGTGGCCTTCACCAAGTAACTTACCTTTTTGTATGTTTTCAATGGCTTCCCAGGTGCCTCAGTGGTAAAGAATCTGCCTGCCAATGCAGGAGATGTGGGTTCAATCCCTGGGTCAGGAAGATTCCCTGGAGAAGGAAATGGCAACCCACTCTAATATTCTTGCCTGGAAAACTCCATGGACAGAGGAGCCTGGCTGGCTTCAATCCATGCAGTCACAAAGAGCTGGACACAGCTGAGCATACATGCCAGCCCAAGAACCATGCACTTGCTTTACCGTTGGTTTGTTATCTGTCAGCAAGTAGGTATTCATGAGGCAAACGCTGTTTGTTTGCTTCCTGCATAGGCTTGAATTCCTCTGCTCCTCTCTCCAATTTGGATCTGAATCTCTGAACTTCAGTCATCAGCTTTCTTAAAAATATGTGTCCTAGGTCTAAAGAGGCAGCAGACAAGAGAGTACCATTGGTTCAGCACAATTCACCCAACTGCTGGAAAACCAGGACACTCTCTACAGAAAGGAAGTCTGTAAAAGTTATCCGCATATGAAAGACTTTATGTACTGTGTTTGCACAAGATTTTGTTTTGCCCACTATTTTCAAGCCCAATGAAGCAAGCAGCAGGATTCTTTTGCACCTCGGGCTAAAGAAAAGCTCAGAGGCTATTAAGTTTCCAGAAGTACCAAATGACCATAGGAACTCTCTTGCAGTCCTAAAATTTTATGCTGTGTAACCAGAGAGCATTTGAAGTTTCTTTGAATTAATGATAATTCTAAAAATTTTTAAGTGGTAATTATTACTATATAAGCCAAACTGTTTACTTTTTCTCCATTGCTCCACTGTGGTTTTCAATCAGAGGGAGGTAAAATCTGAGCTTGAAAAGTGTTCTTTAAAAGGCTCTCTAAACCAATTTCAATTACCTTTGTATAAGAATAATAAAAATATTTTTAAAAAAAGATTGGGAAATCAAAATCATAAGAGGCAGAAAAAAAAATTCTGAAGCAAACAAGTGCCCTCAAAGAGGGAACATAAGAGCAATCAGAACTTTGAAAAATGTATTATTGTATATTTAAGAACTTTGAAAAGAGGCACCCAAAGTAAACATGACCCCTCAAACTGAGACTAAATATACACACACAACTCATTGCATTTCAAGGTCAATTAAGTCCTTTAATGAATCATGCCAGCTACTACTCAACCTTTTAAGCTGGTCTCAAGCAGATTCTCAGAAGAAAGTAATTTGTCTATATTTCTATAAAATTTATAAGCAAATAACAGGCCTCATTTAAATTGGTATATTCCAAGCAAGTCAACTGGATTCAGAAAAGACACTTAGAATTGGCATTGAAATGTGTCAAATTGAAGTCACTTAAAAAAAAAAAAACTCAACTGTTGCTTCTACCATCCCCTAATTGCCTTTGAAATATAAAAGTGAATGCTCCTGCCAGATTCTGTAGCCATATCAAAAGTTTTCCTTGCCTCACAGGTGCTCATATCCATAGGCCAAAGTTCTTCCTTGGGGGTTAAAAACAGTTAAGCATCAACAGTTTGGGGTTAAAATGTCAGATGTACCTTCTGAAGTGGTGAGCAGTTAACCTGAACACATGCCTTTGGAATGTCAAGTAAAATCTCAAAGCAATGAATGATTTGGTTTACTATTTTTAAAAAATCAAATCTGCATGTGTTCCATGAACTTTGCACTGCCCTAGTCAATATAAGGCTCATTTGCATATTGTTATGAAATAGATGGGGCTTCCCTGGTGGTAATGACTCTGCCTGCAATGCAGGAGACCCAGGTTTGATCCCTGGGTTAGGAAGATACCCTAAAGAAAGGAATGGCAACCCACTCCAGTATTCTTCCCTGGAGAATTCCATGGACAGAGGAGCCTGGCAGGCTACATTCCATGGGGTCTCAAAGAGTTAGACACAGATATATACTTATTGAGTGCCTACTATGAGTTAACCTAGTATTACTGTAAAATCTCAAATAAATCTAAAACTGAGATGTTTGGCCTTGAGGCATTTACAATTGGCCAAAGAAATACAATTAAGTCACATGTGGACAAACACACTCAACATTTAGTGACATGAAAAGACTGTCTAAGAGGCCTCGTGCTTTCTTTCCTTTAGGCCACTAAACCTCATGGTTTTTTACTTCAAAATATATCCCAAATGTTAGGTCAATGAAAGCCCTGGAGAAACAGCAGCAAAAAATTCCAAATGCTTATAAAGCAAGAAACATATGTTTTAAAAACTAGTTGACCCTTCTTTCATCTCATTGAATAACATAACTGACCATTGCCAAGATTATGCTGGCAATAAACAGATTTTGTGGTTATATCAGGCTTAGGAGTGCTGCTTCAGATTTTATTCACATAAACTGTCATTAAATTGCTTGTTCTCCTCATCCACCCAGAATACTACCCTGTGCCTACAATTTATTTCAGAGATCTGCAGTTTGTGATGGAGAGATTGGAAAATCTCTACACATAATGAGAAAATAACCTCTGATTTTTTCTTACCAATTGATTCAGTAGATCAAAATAACTGCAGAGTGTCCTGAATTACACATTTACAGGAATCTCACTATTTATTTGTCATACTATTTCATTATATAAAAGTGATTTTTTCCTGCACTGAATTTCAAAATTGATAATCCTAACTATAGTACTTGAAGGTTACTCTCATAACTGAATAATTTAGTCATCAGTCCATGGATATTCAGTCATTTTGCTGATCCTCAGGGCTGAAATAACAAAAACAAAAACTTGTCCTTGATTTCACTTCTTTGCCCCCGGCTGACATCTCATTTGATTGCCATCAAAATGTAAAATGTTTATGAATACTACAAACAAAAATTTATAGATATTATCTCACATTAATCCTGCTATACTTTTTCCTTTAAATAAAATAGTTAAACTATTAGCTGTAAAAGGCAGTCTTTCATTAAAAAGTGAAGAGACTGTTCAGTTCAGTTCAGTCGCTCAGTCGTGTCCGACTCTTTGCGACCCCATGAATCGCAGCAAGCCAGGCCTCCCTATCCATCACCATCTCCTGGAGTTCACTCAGACTCACGTCCATCGAGTCCATGATGCCATCCAGCCATCTCATCCTCGGTCGTACCCTTCTCCTCCTGCCCCCAATCCCTCCCAGCATCAGAGTCTTTTCCAATGAGTCAACTCTTCGCATGAGGTGGTCAAAGTACTGGAGTTGCAGCTTTAGCATCATTCCT
>SJYX01024351.1:511459-564703 GCA_006410675.1 Oreotragus oreotragus | reverse complement strand
CCCTCTCCTGTCGACCAATCCATAGTAAAATGAAATCCACAACTCCTCCCCTAGGTGGAAGAGCAGAATGGGGTAGGGACTGGGTCACAGGGCAAGGACTTAAGGCAAAGTCGGAAAAATACAGAGCAGGGACAGGCGCGCTTTGAAGACTTGGGAAGGTCCCACTTAGGATTTATCCACTTTTTGATGGTGTGAAAGCAATAAGTAGAATACTTATTGCTTCTAATGCCGTACCTCCAATTTTGATCTTTTACCGGACCAGCAATATGCAGTAGGTACCCTCTGTTCTCTGGTGATGAGCTGTGCGAACCCAGCTGAGCAAACCCAGCTCCAGCTCCCAGTCAGCCACCTGATCAGGAGGGTGAACATGCAATACACGTAGAACCCTTCCATACCCATACAACCATTCTGTTTTTCACTTTCAGTACAGTATTAAATAACATGAGACGTTCATGTAATGAACAGGCTTTCTGTTAGATGAATTTGTCCACCTTCAGGCTAAAGTATTTCGAGCACGTTTAAGGTAAGCTAGGCTAAACTACAGAGTTTGATGGATTAGGGGTACTAAATGCATTTTCCCCTCATGATCATATTTTCAACTTTCAGTGGGTTTATCAGGAGGTAAACCCACTGTGAGTGGAGGAAGATCTCTACAACATTTCCTGTGGTTAAGCTGGAGTTTCATGCATAAATAACTTTCTGGAAGCATATTCTGAGCAAGGAAAGTGTCAGCCTTAACTAGATTTTGACTTCTTAATCTTTCTGTTCTCTCTCTAAACATTAGGGTATTTGTGATATCCCCCTGCCAATGCAGGAGACGCAGAAAAGGAGGGTTTGATCCCTAGGTAGGGAAGATTCTCTGGAGGAGAAAATTGCAACCTGCTCCAGTATTCTTGCCTGGAGAATCCCATGGACAGAGGAGCCTGGCAGGCTACAGTCCATGAGGTCACAAAGAGTCGGGCATAACTGAATGACTGAACACCCCTGCATGTTAGAAAAAGGAGTCAACTCCAAAGGTCTAATTCAACCTACTGCTTTCCACCTGTTTACTGGTGAGCCACACACTACTTCTACTGGTTAGGGTGGCTACAATAATAGGTAATATTTATTGAATATAATGTTTCCAGGGTATAGGGTTTATTATTTTCACAATTTTATACACACAAAGCTGAGATTTAAAAAGTAAAATGACTAGTCAAGACCATAGAGATAAGTACATGGAGGAGGCCAACACAGGTGGGTGTGGCTCCCAAACCAGAGCTCTTACAGTGATTTGCCTGCATGTCACCAGGGAGAACTAGGAAATGTACAAGAAGGCTTGAGAAATGTATGTACAAACACAAAGTGATGTTGGTGTATTATTACCACCAAAATACATCAGTTATTCACATAGTAGAAAATTAGTGAAGAGATCAAGAACTGAGGTGGCCATAAAGGGTTGCAGGATACAGAGTCAGTGAAAGTCTCAATTGTTAAGTAGGAATCATCAGTCTCTTTTACGCTCAGCATCTCCCTTGATTTAGTGAGAGTGACTGTCTCCTCTGCTTGAGAAATGTGTCATTTACAAGATGTGTTAACTGGGGAAAGCTAAATATCTGTGGGCATCTGCTTCTTTACTATAAAACAGAGACAAACCCTATCTTAGAATTTCTACAAGAATTAATGGGGTTTTGTATGTCAGTAGTTCTCAATCATGGATACACAGTAGACTCACCTGAGACACTTTAGAAACTACCCATGTTCTGGTCCAAATCATAATTGGACCAGATTCGGTCACGATCAACTGGTGTAAGTAAATCAGGTGGCATTGTGCCTGAAACACAGGCCCAAACATAGAGGTCAAAAAATATTAACTTCCTTTCCACAATTCCAAAACCAAAGCTTATTGTTAACCTGTAAAATAGATTATACTCATGGCCATTTAATGGTTAATTGGTATAGCTTGATCCAGGAGGGAGGCTAAATGATGCAAATAGTTACTGATTCTCAGCAATCAAGTGTTCATATACAGGTTGATATAGGTGTCATGTGGATATAGATATGGGTCTTAATGCAGTCACTACAGATAAGTTTCAGGGGTAAATAACATGTGAAAACTAAATTCCGGACAACTGATACTGATTTCTAATATTTACACAGAAGTTCCCAAAGCTTACAGAGTTGTTGTTCAGTAGCTAAATCATGTCCAACTCTGCAGCCCCGTAACTGCAGCACACCAGGCTTTCCTGCCCTTCACTGTCTCCTGGAGTTTGCTCACACTCACGTCCATTGAGTTGGTGATGTCATCCAACCAGCTCATCCTCTGTCTCCCCCCCTTATCCTCTCCCTCAACCTTTTCTAGCATTAGGGTGTTTTCCAATGAGTTGGCTTTTCACATCAGGTGGCCAAAATATTGGAGCTTCAACTTCAGCATCAGTACATCATTCAGGGTAGTATCATCTTGTGAATTAAGTAGTATAATCAACCCCATTTTATAGGCTAGTGCATTGAGAATAGAATGGTTGGCTGTAATCAAGTTTACCTGATTCCACAAAATTAAAATATAACAGAATCACTGAGTCCTAGAAATACCTACCTCTCAGAGTTGTATGGATTACCTGACATAGTGAATATAGAGCTGTTTGCACAGAACTAGTACCTGCTCAATACGTGGTCACTCATTATCATAAGACAGTGAGCTCAGCTTCACATTACATGCTCTTCTCTGTTCTTCCCTATCTTTGGAACTAGGATGGGGATTTTCATTTACGAGGAATTGTCCCATACTTCTCTCACCTCACAAGATGTAATTTAATAATTGGTTTTAGCTATATAACAAATCACTCTTGAATGTAGATGGTCACCATTTATTATTATTATTATTATTATTGGCTGTGAATTTATGAGTTAACTGGCTGGGTCTGCTGACCTGGGCAAGACTCTGCTGTCCTTGACTGCCCCTGTGGCACAGTCTCCAATCTCTGTGCCTCCTGGTAATCTCACCTTGATGTAATCCCCTTATGTTACTTTTCTTACTGTGTAACACACCACCACAGAGGCAGTGACTTAAAACAATGCCCACTTATTATCACAGTTCTATAGGTCAGCTGTCTGGGTGGGTTTTGCTGGACTGAATGTTCACAGGCCGTATAAAACAAGGCTGAAATCAGGATATTAGTGAGGCTGGGCTCTTATCTGGAGGTTCTGGGAAGAATCTGCTTCCAAGTTCATTCATGTTGTTGGCAAGATCCATTTCCTTGGAGTTGTAACTCAGAGGTCCTTGTTTCTTTGCTGGCTATGAGCCAGGCTCCACTCTCTATTCCTAGAGGCTGCCAACAGTGAGTGAGTCCTCCTCATGGCTGCATTCTCTGCCTCCTTCTTCCAACAAAAGCCAGAGAAAATGCCTGCTTTGTAAAGCGCTTGTATAATTACTACTACTACTACTACTACTAAGTCACTTCAGTCGTGTCCGACTCTGTGTGACCCCATAGACGGCAGCCCACCAGGCTCCCCCATCCCTGGGATTCTCCAGGCAAGAATACTGGAGTGGGTTGCCATTTCCTTCTCCAATGCATGAAAGAGAAAAGTGAAAGTGAAGTCGCTCAGTCTGTCCAACTGTTAGCGACCCCATGGACTGCAGCCCACCAGGCTCCTCCGTCCATTGGATTTTCCAGGCAAGAGTACTGGGGTGGGGTGCCATTGCCTTCCCCGGCTTGCATAATTAGATCAGATATAACTGGATAATCTCCCTTTTCCATGTAACAACAATTGTTGAAGTTATATCCCATCATATTCACATGTTTTGCACTCAGAAATTGACCTACAGACATTTCCAAGTTGTAGTATTGACAAAAGCAGCGGAATGATTCTTATTCCCTCCTGGGTGACAACTGAAGAAGGAAAGGAAGCCACTGAACCTGAACTGCCCACACAAACAGGAATGAGAATTCTCGGCAGTGTGGATCAGAGGCCAAGAGTTAGACAGGATGATCGTGTGCCTCCAGAGACACTGGATATCAGATGCCAGGTACTCTTCTTCCCCTATGTTTGGCACTATATAAGCCTAGTGACAGTCCCAGATGGATTGTCTCAGGAAAATGAAATAGAAATCAAGATGAATTCTAGAAAAAGAAACATTATTTCCTGAACACTTAACTTTGGACTGAGATTTGTGTCTGCTCAAATAAATCTGATACATAAACACAATGGAATATCACTCAGCTAGTAAAAGGAATGAAATAGTGCCAATTGCAGAGATGGATGGGCCTAGAGACTGTCATACAGAGTAAAGTAAGAAAGAGAAAAGCAAATATCACATAATGTTGCTTATGTGTGGAATCTAGAAAAATGATACAGATGAACTTATTTGCTTGCAAATCAGAAATAGAGTCACAGATGTACAGAACAAACATAATTACCAAGTGGGAGAGGGGGGATGGGATGAGTTGAGAGATTGGGATTGACATATATGCACTGCTGCTGCTGCTAAGTTGCATCAGTCATGTCCGACTCTGTGCGATCCCATAGATGGCAGCCCACCAGGCTCCGCTGTCCCTGGGATTCTCCAGGCAAGAACACTGGAGTGGGTTGCCATTTCCTTCTCCAATGCATGAAAGTGAAAGGTGAAAGGGAAGTCGCTCAGTCATGTCCGACTCTTAGTGCCCCATGGACTGCAGCCCACCAGGCTCCTCCATCCATGGGATTTGCCAGGCAAGAGTACTGGAGTGGGGTGCCATGGCCTTCTCCTCTCAACCCTTAGGAACCATCATTCTACTTTGTCTCGATGAATTTGGTTATTCCATTCTCATATAAGGGAAATCATACCATACTTCTTTTGTGTCTGGCTTATTTAACATAGCAAAATGCCTTCAAGTCGCATCCCTGTTGTTGCATGCCAGAAGTGTTTTAGGCAGAGAAATACTATGATCATAATAGCATTTTTAAGAGATCCCTCTGTCTGCTGTGTGGATGAGTAAAAGAAAGTAGATGAAGTGAAACCAGATTGGCAAGTTGAAAACCATAGTGGGTGGATTATACTAGATGGAAGTCAGTGGAGATGTATAGGAGTGAATAGACTCAAGAGATTTGCAGAAAATAGAGTCAACAGAACTTACTAATAAACTGTATGAACAGGGTATACACCTAGTGAAAAGGAGCAGTGTCTCCTGGCAATCCGGGACTGGAACCACTATAAAAAATGTGGGGTTGGAGGGTAGTATGGCTGGCACTCCACTCCAGTACTCTTGCCTGGAAAATCCCATGGACGGAGGAGCCTGGTGGGCTGCAGTCCATGGGGTCGCTGAGAGTTGGACACGACTCAGGGACTTCACTTTCACCTTTCATTTTCATGCATTGGAGAAGGAAATGGCAACCCACTCCAGTGTTCTTGCCTAGAGAATCCCAGGGACGGTGGAGCCTGGTGGGCTGCCGTCTATGGGGTTGCACAGGGTTGGACACGACTGAAGTGACTTAGCAGCAGCAGCAGCATGGCACAGTCATGAATTCTGTTATAGATATGCAGGGTCTGAGGTGCCTGTCATGCCTCCAAGAGGAGTAATAGAGTAAGGTTTTAGACACAGAGGTCTAGAGCTTAGAAATGAGACCTGGTCAAGGGATATGAATTTATATCTCATTAGCATATACTCTTGCCTGGAAAATCCCATGGATGGAGGAGCCTGGGAGGCTGCAGTCCACGGGGTCACGAAGAGTCGGACATGACTGAGTGACTTCACTTTCACTTTTCACTTTCATGCATTGGAGAAGGCAATGGCACCCCACTCCAGTACTCTTGCCTGGAAAATCCCATGGATGGAGGAGCCTGGTGGGCTGTAGTCCGTGGAGTCACTAAGAGTTGGACACGACTGAGTGACTTCTCTTTCACCTTTCACTTTCATGCATTGGAGAAGGAAATGGCAGCCCACTCCAGTGTTCTTGCCTGGAGAATCCCAGGGACGGGGGAGCCTAGTGGGTTGCCATCTATGGAGTCACACAGAGTCAGATACGACTGAAGTGACTAGCAGCAGCAGCAGCAGCAGCAGCAGCATATAGATAGCATTTGAAAACATGAGATGAATGAGGTCACCTAGGGAGAGAATATAGGGGGAAAAAAAAGAGTCCAACACCAAGCTCTGAGATACTTCAACATTTAAAGGCCAAGAACTGCACTGTGAAAAAGTCTTAACTTTGAAAGAGAACTTTAGGAACATCAGTCCAGCAGGAAGATTTAGACGTGTTTCTTCTCTATGCCATCTAACCATCCACAAACCTGAATTCAGACCTACTAGGTTGATTCAAAGGCACAGGAGGTTTACTCCTTTTTTAACATAATTTCATTTATTTTTGGCTGTGCTGAGTGCTTCAGTAGTTGCAGCACATGGGCTCAGTAGCTGGGGCTCCCAGGCCCTAGAGCACAGGCTCAGGTGTCGTAGTGCACGGGCCTAGCTGCTCCGCAGCAACCAAGATCAGGGATCAAACCCTTGTCTCCTGCACTGGCAGGTGGATTCTTTACCACCGAGCCACCAGGGAAGCCTGAAGATTTGCTTCTTAAGTAAGTTACTAACATGCCATTCAGAAACCTTCCTAAACCAAATTATCTTGAATTTTGTTAGGCTTGATCTAGGTCAAGGAACAAGCAGCTGGCGATTCTGTGAAAGAGTTGAATGATTTCTCTGTTTACATATACATGTGCATATAAATAGGAGGCTGGTTAAATTGTTGCCAAGTAAGTGTACAATGCTTGGTCAAATTCCATTTCCAAATACAGTGTTCATTAAAGTAGCTTTACCTTCACCTTTCACAAATCATCGTTTGCATTCCAACTATAACGATTTAAATATGTTTACTATAGGATAGCAATCTTTGATGACTTCAACAAATTGCAAATAGTATGCATATGGAATTTATAATGAAAAAAACATGTATAGAACTTACAGTGGAAACACTGGATAGTGAAGTGGATGATTAGTGGCACTAGCCATTTAACATGTTATATGACTTATACATAAACTGATTAGCAAAATAAAAAATACTGAAAAGTAATCCATTAACAACACATAGACAGGCCTTAGAAACTAGCACCTATATGGCATACAATAAAAATATGTATCATACTGTTGTTTAAAAACAAACCCAACTCTTTGTGTACACTCAACTTCCTATCTGGTGGTGTCAAGTAATGGTGTAACACTATGTATTGAGGAATATTGGGATGGTCTCCAGTTTAGGCCTAGAATGGTGACCCAAATCTCTCTCCTACCTAAGAGTTCTTCCTGGCCTGTAAGGCAGTCCCTCAATAATGAGAAATCTGATGAAACAGGTTCATTGTAGATAATCTTCTACAAGAATTTTCAATTATTTGTAGCTGTCAGGTAACTATTAACAACTGATGATTCCACATCCCCAAACAAATTAATACTGAACAACACAGCAAATATCATGTTTGTTCTTTTGTTAAACCTAAATCATAGGTTCTTTGTGGCTGTAGAATTAGTTCATTATGTTAAATTTTGATCTATTTATAATTTGCTAAAATGACTTGTTCCTACACGTGTAATAGAAAACCATTTAAAACTGACTCTATTTACACCTGTAAATTATTCAAATGCTTAAAACTTATTTGAATAAAAGGTAAAGTCACCTGTCGTCAGTGACTCGGAAATTGGTTTTGTTGTTGTTTAGTCACTGTATCACGTGTGGCTCCCTTGCGACCCATGGACTGTAGCCCGCCAGGCTCCTCTGTCAGGGGGATTTCCCAGGCATGCATACTAGATCCGGTTGCTATTTCCAGGGCATCTTCCCAACCCAGGGATCGAACCCGCATCTCCTGCATTTCAGGTGGATTCTTTACCTCTGAGCCACCAGGGAAGCCTAGGCAACAGCTTAGTCTTGACACCAAACGCATGATCCATTAAAGGAAAGACAGATTAATTGAACTTCGTCAAACACTTGCTCTCCATGTGACACAATTTGAACGAAAAGGCAAACTATAGACTAGGAGAAAATATTTGCAAATCACATATCCAACAAAAACTGTATCCAGAATTTATAAAGTATCCCCAAAACTCAACAGTAAGAAAACACCTCAATTTAAAATAGGTAGAGACTTAGGAGATACTTCATTAAAGAGGATTTACACAGATAGTAAAGAAGCACATGAAAAGTTGTTCAATATCACTGGCCATTAGGGAAATGCAAATTTAAACTACTGTGAAATAGCACCGCACATCTGTTAGAATGACTGAAATAAAAAATACTGACAAATTAAGTGGTAATGAGGTTGCAGAACAACTGGAACTCTCACACAGATCTGGTAGAAATGCAAACTAGTAGAGCCAATCTGCGGAGAAGGCACTGGCACCCCACTCCAGCACTCTTGCCTGGAAAATCCCATGGACGGAGGAGCCTGGAAGGCTGCAGTCCGTGGGGTCGCCGAGGGTTGGACACGGCTGAGCAACCTCACTTCACTTTCCACTTTCATGCACTGGAGAAGGAAATGGCAACCCACTCCAGTGTTCTTGCCTGGAGAGTCCCAGGGATGGGGGAGCCTGGTGGGCTGCCGTCAATGGGGTCACACAGAGTCGGACACAACGGAAGTGACTTAGCAGTAGCAGCAGCAGAGCCAATCTGGAAAACACTTTGCCAGTTTCTTTAAAAAGTCAAGCATACACTTAAACATATGATACAGTAATCTAACCTTCAGGTATTCACCCTAGAGAAATCAGAACTTAATTCATGGAAGAACCTATACCTGAATGTTTACGGCCGCTCTGTTCATATTGCTGAAACCTGGAAATAACCTAGCAGGTGAGTGAGGAAACTATGGTACGCCTTTATGATGAAAAGCTGCTTACCAATAAAAGGAACAAACTGCTGATACACCGACTTGGATAATCTCAAAAGCATTATGCTGAACGGAAAAACTCAGTCTCAGAAGGGTACCTAATACAGGATCCCATATGACAGTCTCAAAAAGAGAAAACCATAGTGATGGAAAACAATCAGTGACTGCCAGGAACTGGGAGAACGGAGCTGGGAGGAGAGGGGGATGTGACGATAAGGGATAATACAAGGGAGTTTTGGGTGCTGAAACTACCCTGTATCCTGACTGTGGGGGTGGTGAAATGAAGCTATACATGTGTTAAATTAATAGACATGTATAACCTCACTCTTCCCCCCCAAAAAGGTCAAATTGATTGTACAATAATTATTTTAATACAGAATTAAAACTTTATAGAAAAAAAGTATTAGTTTTAAAACAGAAGTGCAAGACATGTAATAATTTCTTCTTGATTGAGGAAAGATTTAAGGGCTTCATGAAGAGTTTTTTAAATTCATTTTTTAAAATGTATGTTAAAGGCCCAGTGTGTAATATTTGTTCACAATCTATCTTCTCTGATAGACTATCTAATGAGACCAGGAACAAAGTCTAGCTTGTTCACCTCTGTACATGTAGTAAATAAAGCAATGTTCTATACATATTAGGCAAGCAATAACTATATGACTGTGCACTTATTGCCTATGATATTACTAGGCAGAGATACAATACAGGAAATTCTAGGAAAAGTGTAAAACATGAGAAAATGCCTGAAACTTCCTTCACCCTCTTCACCGCCCCCAACTTCTGAATCCCTCTTATCCTTTCAAGGTCGAAGTTTCAGCTCATTTCCCTAAATCTTCCAGCCACACTAATCTTTCTAACTTGTCCAAACTGGTCCCACCAAACATAATCTCATTTTAGTACAGCACTTCTGGCTCAGATGGTAAAGTGTCTGTCTACAATGCAGGAGACTCGGGTTCGATCCCTGGGTTGGGAAGATCCCCTGGAGAAGGAAATGGCAATCCACTCCAGGACTATTGCCTGGAAAATCCCATGGACAGAAGAGCCTAGTAGGCTACAGTCCATGGGGTCGCAAAGTCAAACATGACTGAGCGACTTCACTTCACTTCACAATATTTTAAAGTCTATGACTCATTTCCTTTAATAGTTATTAAAAGGTTCCCTTTCCCATTATTTAATTTTAAATATATTGCATGACTGAAAACAAAGCACTACTTGGCTTCAAACCACACTTCTTTCATTCCTTCAAGCTTCCAAGAGAATCTTATTGCCCTCCCCTCAGATTGAGCATGTCTTCCCTTCCCTCTTCAGTTCCCATATATGCTTAATGATCAGTGTATACTAATTTGAGATTTAATAGTACTCTTAATAAGATAACATGTAATTCATTTCCTCAGCTCTTTCTTCTCCCGAAGACAGAGGTCATGTCTACTACTTCTGAATTGTAAATAATACGTGTGCTAGATACTTGCTAATTGTATTAATAAGTCCTTGTATACAGGTCACCAGTCTACTTGACTTCCAAAATTGTTACTGCTTTGCTAGGAAGAAAACAATTCTTTTTAAGAAGATAAATCCAAACAATTTTTGCAACAGATGTTTATAAAAACACAGAGATATGTACTTTTTAGCAATGCTGCATATTTATATCTGTAATAGAAGACAGAGGTCATGTCTACTACTTCTGAATTGTAAATAATACGTGTGCTAGATACTTGCTAATTGTATTAATAAGTCCTTGTATACAGGTCACCAGTCTACTTGACTTCCAAAATTGTTACTGCTTTGCTAGGAAGAAAACAATTCTTTTTAAGAAGATAAATCCAAACAATTTTTGCAACAGATGTTTATAAAAACACAGAGATATGTACTTTTTAGCAATGCTGCATATTTATATCTGTAATTACCAAAAAGGTTACAATGCTGGTATTCTGTACCTGGCACTATTGTATTTATATTATATGTTGACACTAACCTCATATAGATAATTGAACTTAAGCTGGCCTTGAACTTAAGTTAAATTGTAAAATAAAGAATAAAGTTAAGAATATGTATAAAATATTGAATGCTTACCAATTGTTTCTAAAAGAAATTTTAAAAAACTATTTTTAAATTTTGGGGAATGTGACCATACTTCTAACCAATTTATAATATGTTGGTCTTCTTTTTAACATCTATGTATATCTTTAGAAATGTATTATGTTTTTTTTTTTCTCTCCATTTGTGAATCACACATCTTGGGACCACATGCTGCCTACCAGTGTTCTAATCCATTTGAGTGAAATACTAATTTCATTATGTCTGGGGTGACTGTATAATTTGTTGTTCAAACTGGGTAACTTTGAACGATGAAAAGGAGGATATTAATAATTGTTATAATTACTCCTGCTGGGTGGTATAAACTAGAACTGTGGTAGGCATAGTGGGAAGTAGGGTCATGCTAGTCATTTCACTCCCATCTGTAACCTCAATGCCTTCCATCCCCAGTGAATAGAAATAATTGTTTTAACTTGCCATCCAGGAACTTCATATCAACCCTTGGTGTTTCTCTGATGGGTGTACTCACTGATCTCCTCACATCCTTTACTTAAAACTTTTCTACCCTTGCACCTTTGCTGACATTATTCCCTCTCCTTAAATGTTATCCCCATACCATTTCACCAATCTAGTCCCTGTACAAATTTTAAAGTAGAGTTTCTCTCTCCTATTTCCTGTAAAACTCCCCTACTTTAGTCTACTGGGATTACTTTCTCTTCTCTCTGAACTCCTAAGCACAGATTGATCACCTGACTTACACTTGTAAGCTTGCGTTGATGACATTTTAGGTTTAATTATCTGGTAACTCTCAGATGGATTTCAGATTCCCCAAAGACACCTTTCCTATCTTAAACTCCCTTTTGGTACTTCATTCTTTCTCTCACTCTTATTATCTAGATAAGAAACTCTGAAGGTGATGTCAAAATGAAGGAAGGGATTCTAGAGGCCAAAGATTACAAGAAGTAATCTCCACTGAGGTGGGTCCTGGTACATGGGTGGATCTGAGGTGACTGGAGAGATAGACAATGTGGCAAACTGCATGACTGCACCAATAGTTATTAAAAGGGGAGTTTGGGTGAACTGTCATATAAAAGTGGGTCATGGAGAAGAGAATAAGTAGGCTGGGAACAAACCCTGGGAAAATTTGGGAGGAACGCGGCTGTAGAATTCTGAATATTGTCTAGCCTTGGATATTTGCTATTTAAAATGTTCCACAGTCCAGAAGTACTTGTATCACCAAAAGCTTATTAGAAAAACATATTCACAGGCTTTGTTCCACATCTGAGTCAGAATCTTTGTATTAATGAGATCACTACACAATTCCTTTGGGACACACTGGCTTAGGATATCTGTTTGTCTTTGATGTAGATTTTATGGTTAAGTTGGGTCCTGGCACATGGGTGGATCTCCCTGAATTGACTGTTCAAGGATGACCCTCCAGATATCCAGTAATACAGGTGGGTTGATTAAATGCTGAAATCATTTTAATTCCCCATTGGTTCCTGAGTACTTCAAATGATGGTGTAGGTCTTGTACAGGCTTTCACAAAGGTGGGCAGGGAGGAGATTAAAGAGTTGGGTGGAGAAAAACTGAAATAATTTAATTATGGATGAACCAGAGTTTACAAGTGTGTTCATGTCATTAGGATCTGTAAGATTTTGACCTCAAGTATATTTTTACTATTTTAAGTGCTTCAGGATAGGAAAACAGTTGGCCACCCAGTTTTACTAAACACTTCCTTATGTACAAATATAAGATGTACTTACTACTTGAAGAAGCTAGAATTGCACTGTGGGAATAATTTAGGATACTTCTCTATACAAACTATCTCTCAAAGATGAAGAGCTTGGCCTGCATCAAAAATTAAAATAAAAATTTGAGGAGAGTATTTCTGGTTCTTTCTTTGAAAGCTTTTAGCTGTGTATAAATAGAGAATGTATTTAGTCAAGAGTTGGAGCTACATATAGCCACTTACCTACCTTTTCCCTTTGTAGAATAGAAAACTTTGCTATCCAAATCTTTAAGTAAATTTGGTTATGTTTTTCTTGTTGCTTTCATTATTAAATTAGAAATGACATTGAACTAGTTAAAATTTAATTACTTAACAAGAATAAAAATGAAGCCACCGGTTGAAAAAGACTAATGATAAATTTCTGATAAAATATTAGTTGTATTGAACTATAGGAAAAAAGCAACATAATAGAACATAGCAAAATTCAGTGTATGGTGTTAAACATATTGTTTTCACTACAGATATAATAAACTCAGAAACATGGAAACTTTTCGACATTATTTAGTCTTAAATAAATCTTTTCCCTCCCATGAGTTGATCTAACTAGTTTTCAGCAGACTTTCTTTTTTCCAGTGATCCCTATACAATTTGTCATAAGATTTTTTTAATGAAAAAAAAAAAAAGTAACTTTTTTAAAAGTACAAATCAACAGGGTCAAATATCACAAATATATGCAGCTTGTGAATTATTTATAAGGATTGAGAATGTCTATTCTTCTTCCTTAGATAACAATTAACCATAGTTAATATGTATATGCTTCAATCAAAACCCTTTACTCTTTAGATTTTCAGCAAGCATTCCTAGTTCCTGGCCCCTAAATTGTGTCTGTGCATGAATCTCATCTACCTTCCCTAAATCAATTCCGTTATTTGCTTCTTTTTTATTCAAATCCTTATTTCAGTTCAGTTCAGTTCAGTCGCTCAGTCGTGTCCGACTCTTTGCGACCCCATGAATCGCAGCACGCCAGGCCTCCCTATCCATCACCATCTCCCGGAGTTCACTCAGACTCACGTCCATCGAGTCCGTTATGCCATCCAGCCATCTCATCCTCGGTCGTCCCCTTCTTCTCCTGCCCCCAAACCCTCCCAGTATCAGAGTCTTTTNTAAGAATTACTTATGGCAGCATTTGATATTTAACACTAATTTGGTTTTAAAATATTGGAACTGTAGAATTGTGGAGTAGGAAGGAATTACAATGAGTTAAGAGAGGATGTGGAATTTGGGAGAAGGTACAGAGAAGTATGGTCAGAAAGAAGCTTGAAAAGGAATGGTCAGAGGTTGGAAGAAAATCTGGAGAGCATGGTGTCAGAGAGATCAACAATGTCTTGACACTGGAAAGAAGACTTAAAAATATCCACTGGATTTAATAACAAGTTACTACTGGTGTCCTTGGAACAATCACTAGCAAAGAATGAACGGGAGACAAGAAAGTGAATACAGACAATTCTTCAAGTCATTTCCGTGTGAAGGGGAGGACAGAATAATGATAGAGATAGATGGGGAAAAAGAGCTTTCTTAAAGATGAAAAGTTGAGAACATGTATAAATAATAATGGGAAAGAAAGCCAATTCTGAGGAAGTGTTTATAGATAAAATTCATCCTGGAGAGCTTTAATGTAGATACTATGGAGATAGCCGGGGATGGGACTGAGAGCAAAGGAGAGACTTGGGGCACTTAGATGGTCTTTTTCGAAAGTTGAATCCTTGTGACTTTAAAATTAAACGACATGCAAAGTTACCTCTAAAAATAATAGTCAATCTGTACAAAACTACCCTCAAAAAAAGCAGCATCTTTAAAAAAAACATTCTTACATGTTAATCAACAATATTTTGTTTGAATAAAGAATCACTATCAACCTGTGNAGACTTGGGGCACTTAGATGGTCTTTTTCGAAAGTTGAATCCTTGTGACTTTAAAATTAAACGACATGCAAAGTTACCTCTAAAAATAATAGTCAATCTGTACAAAACTACCCTCAAAAAAAGCAGCATCTTTAAAAAAAACATTCTTACATGTTAATCCTTATTTAGTTCTTATTTTTTCCAGAAAGTAAACTAGCCTGAGTAGCAAAGATAAGCTTTATAATCCCATGTAAAGCTAGCAGGGCTATCTCTTTATGTCCTTATACTGTAATTTCATGAAGAAGTGAAAAAGCTGAATATTTAGCATCCAGTTTACAAACCAGAAATAATTTTTTATCTGTTCTCTAAAAAGAATGGGTGTATACGTATATGATACAACTGATTTCCCCAAAGCAATCTTAGAAGTCTTAAAGGATTTAACCCATTGCTGAGAAATATTATCAGTCAGCTTCTGTCTGTCTCTCTCTCTCTCTCTGGCATATGTGTATACTAATGAATAAGGAAATAATATGCTCACCCTCTGGTGGTCAAAACCAGAAATACATTTCCACTTTCCTGGATTATATCCAAAATATGATCAGTGTGGTGTATTAAGTTTCTGCTTCATATTTAACCTATACCAAAAATAGATCTTAAAAAAGGTCACTGGCTTAAAAAAATAGGTCACTACAAATGTAATGGAAAATCAATAAATTATTAAATATAGTAATTTAAGAATTACTTATGGCAGCATTTGATATTTAACACTAATTTGGTTTTAAAATATTGGAACTGTAGAATTGTGGAGTAGGAAGGAATTACAATGAGTTAAGAGAGGATGTGGAATTTGGGAGAAGGTACAGAGAAGTATGGTCAGAAAGAAGCTTGAAAAGGAATGGTCAGAGGTTGGAAGAAAATCTGGAGAGCATGGTGTCAGAGAGATCAACAATGTCTTGACACTGGAAAGAAGACTTAAAAATATCCACTGGATTTAATAACAAGTTACTACTGGTGTCCTTGGAACAATCACTAGCAAAGAATGAACGGGAGACAAGAAAGTGAATACAGACAATTCTTCAAGTCATTTCCGTGTGAAGGGGAGGACAGAATAATGATAGAGATAGATGGGGAAAAAGAGCTTTCTTAAAGATGAAAAGTTGAGAACATGTATAAATAATAATGGGAAAGAAAGCCAATTCTGAGGAAGTGTTTATAGATAAAATTCATCCTGGAGAGCTTTAATGTAGATACTATGGAGATAGCCGGGGATGGGACTGAGAGCAAAGGAGAGACTTGGGGCACTTAGATGGTCTTTTTCGAAAGTTGAATCCTTGTGACTTTAAAATTAAACGACATGCAAAGTTACCTCTAAAAATAATAGTCAATCTGTACAAAACTACCCTCAAAAAAAGCAGCATCTTTAAAAAAAACATTCTTACATGTTAATCCTTATTTAGTTCTTATTTTTTCCAGAAAGTAAACTAGCCTGAGTAGCAAAGATAAGCTTTATAATCCCATGTAAAGCTAGCAGGGCTATCTCTTTATGTCCTTATACTGTAATTTCATGAAGAAGTGAAAAAGCTGATTATTTAGCATCCAGTTTACAAACCAGAAATAATTTTTTATCTGTTCTCTAAAAAGAATGGGTGTATACGTATATGATACAACTGATTTCCCCAAAGCAATCTTAGAAGTCTTAAAGGATTTAACCCATTGCTGAGAAATATTATCAGTCAGCTTCTGTCTGTCTCTCTCTCTCTCTCTGGCATATGTGTATACTAATGAATAAGGAAATAATATGCTCACCCTCTGGTGGTCAAAACCAGAAATACATTTCCACTTTCCTGGATTATATCCAAAATATGATCAGTGTGGTGTATTAAGTTTCTGCTTCATATTTAACCTATACCAAAAATAGATCTTAAAAAAGGTCACTGGCTTAAAAAAATAGGTCACTACAAATGTAATGGAAAATCAATAAATTATTAAATATAGTAATTTAAGAATTACTTATGGCAGCATTTGATATTTAACACTAATTTGGTTTTAAAATATTGGAACTGTAGAATTGTGGAGTAGGAAGGAATTACAATGAGTTAAGAGAGGATGTGGAATTTGGGAGAAGGTACAGAGAAGTATGGTCAGAAAGAAGCTTGAAAAGGAATGGTCAGAGGTTGGAAGAAAATCTGGAGAGCATGGTGTCAGAGAGATCAACAATGTCTTGACACTGGAAAGAAGACTTAAAAATATCCACTGGATTTAATAACAAGTTACTACTGGTGTCCTTGGAACAATCACTAGCAAAGAATGAACGGGAGACAAGAAAGTGAATACAGACAATTCTTCAAGTCATTTCCGTGTGAAGGGGAGGACAGAATAATGATAGAGATAGATGGGGAAAAAGAGCTTTCTTAAAGATGAAAAGTTGAGAACATGTATAAATAATAATGGGAAAGAAAGCCAATTCTGAGGAAGTGTTTATAGATAAAATTCATCCTGGAGAGCTTTAATGTAGATACTATGGAGATAGCCGGGGATGGGACTGAGAGCAAAGGAGAGACTTGGGGCACTTAGATGGTCTTTTTCGAAAGTTGAATCCTTGTGACTTTAAAATTAAACGACATGCAAAGTTACCTCTAAAAATAATAGTCAATCTGTACAAAACTACCCTCAAAAAAAGCAGCATCTTTAAAAAAAACATTCTTACATGTTAATCAACAATATTTTGTTTGAATAAAGAATCACTATCAACCTGTGAGTCTGGTATTTCAGGACTTGAATTAAACTTTTCTGGATATTCTAGTACCACAGTACTGAAGTAATCCTTTTAAAAAAATCATTTACTTCCCAAAATGGAATAGTTACATTCATTAACTAGCTGATGCCCTTGGATTTTCATTCACTTGGAAGAAAGATTAACTTGAAACAAAATACCTTTCAACTGAGTAATTGAAGGTGGAACCATAAGATAGCTGGATTTCCGCCCCCCCGCCCCCTTCTAATAAGAGTGAAAGGCTTGGTATGTCTAAGTGGTAACAGTGGTGGAAAATAATGTTTAAGTGCTCACTATTCTTTCCTGGGCCTCCATCTTCCAATGATAACTATCATCCTGTTATAAAAAGTCCTTTTAAAACTGGGAGTAAAGATAGCAACTTTATTACATACTTTCGGTAGCACAGCCAGACAGTTTATTTCCTGCAACTCAACACTTTGTGAAACAGAATATAGGGCCACATTTATTTGACTTATAAGGCATTTGGCAATTAATAAAATGTTTTTTGAATTGTACTCCTTATTTTTTTGGCCGTGCCCTGCGACATGCAGAATCTTAGTTCCTCCAACCAGGGACTGAACCTATGCTCCTTGCAGGGGAAGCACGGAGTCTTAAACCCTGGCCTGCCAGGGAAGTCCTGCATTACTTTTTAAGATATCACTTGAAGGACTCAAACTGCTAGATAATGACAACCCATTTTACAGACATCCAATGAAGGGCCAAAAATCCAAGTGACATTTAAACTATGTGCTAGCATGTGCTGGGTAAAAATAATACACTGGTATTCATATTTCAAAAGTTGACATTTACTAGCCAAGTATTCTGTTACTGATATGGCTACACAGTTTTTAATTGCCTAATATAGTTTTTCATGCACTGTACTACTTCATTAAATGCTCTTTAGATTTAATGCCTATTATTTCAAAATAATTTCATTAAAAATAATTCACAAGTAAATCCATTAAAAAATTTGCCATCAGAACAAAATATTCCTACTGTTGTGATTAGATTTTGACTTCTTTAATACAAAAGAAATTTCTCCAAATTTTGCTTTAATTATATTTTCATTGGAAAACTACAGTATATAACGGCTATTTCTGCATTCATATTTTTTCCTTTTAGTGATTTTTAGTGTGGTCACAAGTTTGACAGCCACAATACACTGATAATATAGCTGAATACAGTATTTGAAATAAGTAAGTTACAGAAGTGTGGCAAGTTTTAAAATGTCAGCTCTGAGTGATGGTGCATTTCTCATGTATTTGCATCTGTACCCCCAAATTTCAAAACTCAAGGTGTTTATCCTCACTGAGTTAAGATGTATGCCTCACCTAGGTCAGGGTAGGAGCTATTGTGCCTCTTTGCAGACCCAGATTTTCAAGAGCAAGGGTTGAACTCAGGCATTCCATGCAGCATGCTGGCAACACAGGGTTTTGCTTTGGTTTGGGTAAAAATGCAATTATTGACAATCCCTTATGTGAGCCACCTGATCTCCCAGGGTGTGGACTAGCACAGGGGTATTTTAATATCCCTGCATGAGACCAGCAGGCAGCTCCTGTACACGTTTCCTTGGATAGGGGGTTTCGGGGTGCCTAGAAATGATGTGCAGTCTTTCAACACACTGTCAAGGTCAGAGATGGAACCAAGATGAAACTCATGGTAACTTTTTTCATCAAAGGTATTAACAGTCCAAGCAACAACCTGAATGCCTTTAGGTTGACCATTTCTTCAAGTGGTCTGGGGATACAAAATTCTTTTGCAGGAGGAAACCTGAAATTCTACACAGATACCGTAAAGATATTACATTTGCTTCAGACAAATGAAAAGTCCATTACCACAAACATGCATTGTGTCCACAGAGTATCATAGTCCCATCTCCTGTATGGCTAAGGTTCCAAGGTCTGTGAGTTAATAGCCATGACTACATTGTGATCTGTTTGTTTCATCTTATAGATAACTTCTGGCAAGAGAAAGCAAATGATACTATTATTGTTAGTTGAAGAAATTCTATACACATTTTCTTTAGGACACCAGTAGCAGTATTTTCATGGCTTTTGACATCAAGAAAGACTGTGAGATTGTGGCTCAGGCGCTCTGCCCCAGCTTTCCTGAGGGCAGAGGGCTTCTCATTAGGGAAATTACTTCTGGATCTGTGATCTCCTGCAGGGTTACACTTTCTAGTTTTCTCAGAGGTCAGATCACACTGACCAGTCCCATCAGTCGTACCTGCTCGTGCTCTTGTACACTAAGACAGTGATCTCATTAGAAGTCAACATAAGGTCCAACTGTTGTTCTCAGACTCATCGGGACTGCCGCAACCAACAGCAGAAACTTGGTCCTGGGGCTTTAGCGCTGGTAGAGCCCTGTAGGGGCACATGCTCAAGGCTGTGAAGAGTGCAGCAGGAGACAGAGGCTGCTGGTGAGGAAGCAAGCGGCGAAGGAGCTGCAGGTCACCAGCCACTCAGAAGCAGCAGGAAGGAGCTCCCCGGTCCTCTCACAGTCACAGGCTTCTAACTATATGGTGAGCATGGGAGTCCTGGATCCACCGGGCTCCTTGGACAGGCCAGAGTACAGGGATAAAGCACAAGGCACTGGCTGCAACTGGGCCATTTACATTGTATTTCAGGGTTTTTTTTGATGAATACATCGAGAGTGTACAGGATTTTATAGAATTCATTGAGTGTTACTTTTTAAAAGCTTACCTGTAATTTAATTTCAAATTATTAGTCACAAATGAAATATGCCAAGTATCCCATTAAATTAATAAGAAGGCCACATATTAAAAATTATTATTTCTATTTTAATAATATAGTATATAATAAGGACATGAAATCCAAATGCAAATTTAATAGATTATTATGTACATCAGTTAAATTGATTACATGTAGTTATCAACAAATAACGAACCAAACTTGAAATAATTCTTCTTGGTTTGATAGTCTCAAGCATAGTAATTTCTTAAAAATAGTGTTTAAGATATAAGGGAATACACACAATAATATATCCATTCTTGTCGTTCATTCAGTGGCATTACATGTTGACAAACCTGCACGTGAAAACAGAAAGCCTTTACTTTCCTTTTATATACTATAATTTTGGACTAATTTTTCAATAGGACATTTCTAGAACCTATATAAAAAATATCTCTGTGCAGATAAAATTCTTTAATATTTGACCTTAGCAAGGACCTGCAATCTACAATCTGATTTTCAACAGACTAATCCAGCCTAATTCAACTGTAATACAGTAGCTGATAGTTGCTATTTGTGAAGGTAGGTAAAGAGGAGTGGCAGAAAGGGAAGTAAGTATTATTTCCTCTCTAAGCCTAGAGCATTTAAGAAAAATCCTCACTGGAATAACAGCAAAAATAAATTCTCTTTATGCTGTTCTAGAATGTTTTAGGATTTCATAGACAGTACAGAGAGGAAAAGGGTAAGAACAGAAAGCTTTTTCCTTTTTCCTTTCACTAGACAGTGTTCTTGCCTGGAGAAACCCAGAGACGGGGGAGCCTCATGGGCTGCCGTCTATGGGGTCGCACAGAGTCGGACACAACTGAAGTGACTTAGCAGCAGCAGCAGCAGCAGACTAGTTTCAGGGTTTACTGATCTCTCCCTGCCTTTGAACTCCTGGCTAAATCAGATGCCTAGAGTTCTGCTAACAGAACTTCAGCTACTCAGCTCCTGACTTAGTTGGCTATCTAACACTCAGAGGCATTTTCTCTTTTAGGTTACCTTAGAAAATCTTAATAATGGGGACAAAAATATTTTGAATTATCAAAAGTTCAATTACTATTAATACTACTTTGTAGTTCTATATAATATTCAATACTGTTTCACATGTATCACTTTATCTTTACATTAACTTTGTGAAGTACCTAAAACTGGTGATATCACATTAATTTTACACTTACAGAGACTGCAGCAGAGAGGTTAAGTGAATATCCCATAATCACTGAACCAAATAGTGAGAACTGGATTAGAACCAGTTTCCTATCTTTTTGTACAGGATGGTACTAATACAAATATCACTTTTCCACTTTACTTCATACCTACAAATTTATTCGTAGCATTAACAGCAACTTTTTTCAAGCTGATAAAACAAAAGCCTTTAATTAAAAAACAGTGCCTTACCATTGCAGACGTTGGTGCCACTTCCACTGCAAATATGCCGAGGCCTCTGCTGTTGACACAGTTTCTACTCAGCTCATTGCTGATGTGAACGATCACTTTACTGTCTGACTATAAGAAAAAGATTTCATAAGTTGCTAGTCCTTTCTTTACTAAATATATACAAACAAAGTGATAATTACAAAACACTTTGCAAGTCTTGTGATAAGAGATTTTCACACGGTTCTACAGAAACACAGAAACGTTAGTTCAGACAGAATATCATGGAAGAAGTTATATCTGAGATGACAGACCATTGATAATAGACAGCCTCTAGGATGGAGAGAAGACAGAATGAAGCTGATAAATGAGAGAAATGTACAAATTAAAGTAGTATCCTGTTAAAGAGCCTGCAGTCACTCCCTGACGACTACACCGGGGCAATGCAACGTTAGAGACTACTTAGATTCATCTCTCAGCTCTTTTATTACTTAGCTGTGTGACCTTTTGCAAGTTATTTAACACCCCTGTGCTTCAGTTTCCTTGTGTATAAAATGTGGATAGTACTTACCTCACTGGGTTGTGAGAAGCAAATGCATTAAAGTGCTTGGCACATGTTAAACTTTAAAATGTTACTACCTCATTTTGGTGGAAAAATTTAATTTTCCTTGAGGAAAAAGAAGGAGATGGAGGGTTGAGAAATGAAGGCAATAGAAGCGCAGAACACACACACACAATCAAAAACAAACGAAAAACACAGGGCAGAAACAGAAACATGCAGGATCTTAGGAATCACTTTCCAAAGTGTTATGATCCATTTGAAGACAGCAATCTACTGGCTGGGGAACCTATCTTATTTCCTCAAGTCTAGACGCCTCTATCTTGTTTTCAAGATAACATATACAATCTGGATCCATTCAGCCTGTATTTTTTACCTTTCAAATGCTCCTCCAAACAAAGCTCTCTGCTTCTACANATCACTTTCCAAAGTGTTATGATCCATTTGAAGACAGCAATCTACTGGCTGGGGAACCTATCTTATTTCCTCAAGTCTAGACTCCTCTATCTTGTTTTCAAGATAACATATACAATCTGGATCCATTCAGCCTGTATTTTTTACCTTTCAAATGCTCCTCCAAACAAAGCTCTCTGCTTCTACAAAGGAGATATTCCCATTCTGTCATTTACAGTTCACATTAATGCTTACTCATATTTCTCCTTCCACTGTTTTCTCTGCTTCTAAGGGCCGGCCCTCTGCCTATCTAAATCCTAGTTACCCTTCAAATCCTATACCACATGCTCAAATTACACATCACAATTCCCTTCCTCCCTAATCACAAATCCTTCCCCAACTTCTACAGTCCCAACTAGCATCAACTACAAGAGATACAGATACAGTAGAATTCCTATTGCACATACAAACAGTACTATGTAACTTTACTATTCTTTGATCTCTTCTGAGAGTATTAATTTTGCCTTTACAACTAGCCCCTAAACTCCTTGAAAGCAGTCTCATGGTATACGTTCTAGTAGCCTGTCTTATGACTAGGAGAGTTAGTTACATAATATACACTCACATTGACTCAATACTCAGCCAAATCTTAAGCACTTTAAGAAATTTATGACAGGCATAAAAATAATGTAAATCTCACCCAGGAACAAAGACAAATAAGCCAATAGTTCTAAAAACCTAGCTGTCTTAAGTAAGATTTATGAAAATACATAGTTTTTAGAAAACTAGGTGCCTCTGACTTAAAGGATTTATGTGAGTATCCTCTTGACATGCAATATCAATAGTATTCATAGCACAGAAGATGGCCAAAGCTAGAAATAACTGGCTTGATAAAAATAGATTCTAGACAGAAGAATATATTTAATTAGATAACATGATGACAATCTGTAGGATTTTTGATACTGCAAAGTTTGGGTTAAAAAGCTGGGCTAATAAAAAGGAATGAATTTGAGTCAGTTCTAGGAAGGTGGTGAACCTAGAGCCTCTTATACAGAGTGAAGTTAGAAAAAGAAAAACAAGTATCATATATTAGCGCATATATATGGAATCTAGAAAAATGGTACTGATGGACCTAGTAGAGAAAAGACTTGTGGACACAGTGGGAGAAGGTGAGGGTGGGACGAACTGAGAAACAGCATTGACATATATACACTATCATGTGTAAAACACTTAGTGGGAACTTGCTACATGGCACAGGGAGCCCAGCCTAGCATTCTGTGATGACCCAGAGGAGTCAGGCAGGGGAGGGGAGGGAGGTGCAGGAAGAAGGGGGAGATATATATATATAAAATTATGACTGATTTGCTTTGTTGTATGGCAGAAACCAACATAACATTGTAAAGCAATTTTCCACCAATTAAAAAATGAAAGAAAAAAAAGTTGGGCTAAATTCTTTACTTTGTTTATATTTCTTTAAAACATGATCTCTGCTGTTTAAAATAGCTATGTATGTGTGAAGACATTTAGTAACAAACTAAATAAAATACTTTGCACCCAGATTATGCTCTATCTTCATAGATCTCCAAATATTTCATTTTCATATTTTAAGAGAAAACTATCTCAAAAAGAAACACAAAAATGAGCATCTCAGAAATAAACATACTTTAAAAATATATAAAAATTGTCATGCCCAGTTTGAGTTAGAAACCTGAGAAGAAACTGATTATAATAGAAATTATTAATATAATGGGGTTATTTAATTGCTATGCAAGGATAGGGTAAGAAAGAAGATAGAATGTATTAACCATTGCAGTTATGAGAACCACCTCATAACTGATACCTTGTTTTCAATAACTGATGTTATACAGGTGTCACGCTTGTAAGTATATATAATTATATTTTCGTAGCCATCCATCACTTTGGCATTGCCTTTGTTAAGAACAGATTTACAAATGGCCTTCTCAAGTTGTCCACTGCATGCCTCCATATGGACAGCTTTAATTCTTGGTTTGCATTTGTCTGCGTAGATATCAATGACAAACGGGCATGCCTGAAATGAAAAAAAGCACACTCTGTTTTAGTCTTTTGATAGAATTTAAATTATTTATTATTAGTATGTTTATCTTATGATTTGGGCTTCCGTAGTGGCTCAGACGGTAAAAATCTACCTGTGGTGTGAGAGACTGGGGTTTGATCCCTGGGTCAGGAGGATACCCTGGAGAAGGGAATGGCAACCCACTCCAGTATTTCTGCCTGGAGAATTCCATGGACAGAGGAGTCTGGTGGGATATAGTTCATGAAGTCACAAAGAGTCAGATATGACTGACCAACACAAACAACAAAATCATATGATTTAAGAAGACATACTACACTTTCTAGCTTGTCCCTCTGATACATTTAAGAGGCAAGTTTAAATACAACGAATTGAGTATTAAAAAAGCATGAAATTATGGTTTTTTGGTTGCATATTAACTGATAATGTTCATAGAAAAGGAAAAAAAAAAGCCTTTATCCAAACCCTTCAATTTGCTCTAAAGCTAACTCATGTCATGTTAGTTACTTAATTTCCTTTTGTAACTTTAAGGTTACAGAAAGCATTCATCTGTAACCTTAAAGAAATTATGGTAATAACATTGAAATATGTATACTATCATGTAAGAAATGAATCACCAGTCTATGTTCGATGCAGGATGCAGGATGTTTGGGGCTGGTGTATGGGGATAATCCGGAGGGATGATGTGGAGTGGGAGGTGGGGGGGGGCGGTTCATGTTTGGGAGTTCATGTACACCCATGACGGATTCATGTCAATGTATGCCAAAACCAATACAGTACTGTAAAGTAAAATAAAGTAAAAAANTACCATTGCAGACGTTGGTGCCACTTCCACTGCAAATATGCCGAGGCCTCTGCTGTTGACACAGTTTCTACTCAGCTCATTGCTGATGTGAACGATCACTTTACTGTCTGACTATAAGAAAAAGATTTCATAAGTTGCTAGTCCTTTCTTTACTAAATATATACAAACAAAGTGATAATTACAAAACACTTTGCAAGTCTTGTGATAAGAGATTTTCACACGGTTCTACAGAAACACAGAAACGTTAGTTCAGACAGAATATCATGGAAGAAGTTATATCTGAGATGACAGACCATTGATAATAGACAGCCTCTAGGATGGAGAGAAGACAGAATGAAGCTGATAAATGAGAGAAATGTACAAATTAAAGTAGTATCCTGTTAAAGAGCCTGCAGTCACTCCCTGACGACTACACCGGGGCAATGCAACGTTAGAGACTACTTAGATTCATCTCTCAGCTCTTTTATTACTTAGCTGTGTGACCTTTTGCAAGTTATTTAACACCCCTGTGCTTCAGTTTCCTTGTGTATAAAATGTGGATAGTACTTACCTCACTGGGTTGTGAGAAGCAAATGCATTAAAGTGCTTGGCACATGTTAAACTTTAAAATGTTACTACCTCATTTTGGTGGAAAAATTTAATTTTCCTTGAGGAAAAAGAAGGAGATGGAGGGTTGAGAAATGAAGGCAATAGAAGCGCAGAACACACACACACACACACAATCAAAAACAAACGAAAAACACAGGGCAGAAACAGAAACATGCAGGATCTTAGGAATCACTTTCCAAAGTGTTATGATCCATTTGAAGACAGCAATCTACTGGCTGGGGAACCTATCTTATTTCCTCAAGTCTAGACTCCTCTATCTTGTTTTCAAGATAACATATACAATCTGGATCCATTCAGCCTGTATTTTTTACCTTTCAAATGCTCCTCCAAACAAAGCTCTCTGCTTCTACAAAGGAGATATTCCCATTCTGTCATTTACAGTTCACATTAATGCTTACTCATATTTCTCCTTCCACTGTTTTCTCTGCTTCTAAGGGCCGGCCCTCTGCCTATCTAAATCCTAGTTACCCTTCAAATCCTATACCACATGCTCAAATTACACATCACAATTCCCTTCCTCCCTAATCACAAATCCTTCCCCAACTTCTACAGTCCCAACTAGCATCAACTACAAGAGATACAGATACAGTAGAATTCCTATTGCACATACAAACAGTACTATGTAACTTTACTATTCTTTGATCTCTTCTGAGAGTATTAATTTTGCCTTTACAACTAGCCCCTAAACTCCTTGAAAGCAGTCTCATGGTATACGTTCTAGTAGCCTGTCTTATGACTAGGAGAGTTAGTTACATAATATACACTCACATTGACTCAATACTCAGCCAAATCTTAAGCACTTTAAGAAATTTATGACAGGCATAAAAATAATGTAAATCTCACCCAGGAACAAAGACAAATAAGCCAATAGTTCTAAAAACCTAGCTGTCTTAAGTAAGATTTATGAAAATACATAGTTTTTAGAAAACTAGGTGCCTCTGACTTAAAGGATTTATGTGAGTATCCTCTTGACATGCAATATCAATAGTATTCATAGCACAGAAGATGGCCAAAGATAGAAATAACTGGCTTGATAAAAATAGATTCTAGACAGAAGAATATATTTAATTAGATAACATGATGACAATCTGTAGGATTTTTGATACTGCAAAGTTTGGGTTAAAAAGCTGGGCTAATAAAAAGGAATGAATTTGAGTCAGTTCTAGGAAGGTAGTGAACCTAGAGCCTCTTATACAGAGTGAAGTTAGAAAAAGAAAAACAAGTATCATATATTAGTGCATATATATGGAATCTAGAAAAATGGTACTGATGGACCTAGTAGAGAAAAGACTTGTGGACACAGTGGGAGAAGGTGAGGGTGGGACGAACTGAGAAACAGCATTGACATATATACACTATCATGTGTAAAACACTTAGTGGGAACTTGCTACATGGCACAGGGAGCCCAGCCTAGCATTCTGTGATGACCCAGAGGAGTCAGGCAGGGGAGGGGAGGGAGGTGCAGGAAGAAGGGGGAGATATATATATATATATATAATTATGACTGATTTGCTTTGTTGTATGGCAGAAACCAACATAACATTGTAAAGCAATTTTCCACCAATTAAAAAACGAAAGAAAAAAAAGTTGGGCTAAATTCTTTACTTTGTTTATATTTCTTTAAAACATGATCTCTGCTGTTTAAAATAGCTATGTATGTGTGAAGACATTTAGTAACAAACTAAATAAAATACTTTGCACCCAGATTATGCTCTATCTTCATAGATCTCCAAATATTTCATTTTCATATTTTAAGAGAAAACTATCTCAAAAAGAAACACAAAAATGAGCATCTCAGAAATAAACATACTTTAAAAATATATAAAAATTGTCATGCCCAGTTTGAGTTAGAAACCTGAGAAGAAACTGATTATAATAGAAATTATTAATATAATGGGGTTATTTAATTGCTATGCAAGGATAGGGTAAGAAAGAAGATAGAATGTATTAACCATTGCAGTTATGAGAACCACCTCATAACTGATACCTTGTTTTCAATAACTGATGTTATACAGGTGTCACGCTTGTAAGTATATATAATTATATTTTCGTAGCCATCCATCACTTTGGCATTGCCTTTGTTAAGAACAGATTTACAAATGGCCTTCTCAAGTTGTCCACTGCATGCCTCCATATGGACAGCTTTAATTCTTGGTTTGCATTTGTCTGCGTAGATATCAATGACAAACGGGCATGCCTGAAATGAAAAAAAGCACACTCTGTTTTAGTCTTTTGATAGAATTTAAATTATTTATTATTAGTATGTTTATCTTATGATTTGGGCTTCCGTAGTGGCTCAGACGGTAAAAATCTACCTGTGGTGTGAGAGACTGGGGTTTGATCCCTGGGTCAGGAGGATACCCTGGAGAAGGGAATAGCAACCCACTCCAGTATTTCTGCCTGGAGAATTCCATGGACAGAGGAGTCTGGTGGGATATAGTTCATGAAGTCACAAAGAGTCAGATATGACTGACCAACACAAACAACAAAATCATATGATTTAAGAAGACATACTACACTTTCTAGCTTGTCCCTCTGATACATTTAAGAGGCAAGTTTAAATACAACGAATTGAGTATTAAAAAAGCATGAAATTATGGTTTTTTGGTTGCATATTAACTGATAATGTTCATAGAAAAGGAAAAAAAAAGCCTTTATCCAAACCCTTCAATTTGCTCTAAAGCTAACTCATGTCATGTTAGTTACTTAATTTCCTTTTGTAACTTTAAGGTTACAGAAAGCATTCATCTGTAACCTTAAAGAAATTATGGTAATAACATTGAAATATGTATACTATCATGTAAGAAATGAATCACCAGTCTATGTTCGATGCAGGATGCAGGATGTTTGGGGCTGGTGTATGGGGATAATCCGGAGGGATGATGTGGAGTTGGAGGTGGAGGGGGGCGGTTCATGTTTGGGCGTTCATGTACACCCATGACGGATTCATGTCAATGTATGCCAAAACCAATACAGTACTGTAAAGTAAAATAAAGTAAAAAAAAAAAAAAGTTTAAAAAAAAATAAAAAATAAAAGCTAAAAAAAAAGAAATTATGGTTATAATTGAAACAGTACGTGAATATAGAACACCAAAAATAGCGAAATATAGAAAAATTCTCACAGTTTAAAGTTATTGGAAAAGTAACTATGAAAATCTAAGCTCTAAAGAGATTTTCTGCATTTGGAAACAGACTTTTCTAATGTCTCCTCTTTAGTTTCTACCACAGCCTACAGATGCTGCACAAGGTAACCTTTGACCCTCGATACAACCCAATCTCCTGTCTTAATATGCTCGTTACTCTGATCTCTCAGACCCTAGAAAAAATAAAACCCTTTCCAGTGTTGCATTTCATAGGTAGTGTTCTCTCAGCTTGGAAAAGTCACACCTTTTCAGTATGTACCTCCTCCTCCTCCTTCAGTTTTAAGCTTAAGTGTCCCTTCTGCAGAGAGAGCTGCTCTGGTCTCCCAATCTCCTTCACTACCCGACTCTTCTCTACTTTGAGCACTGGTTTGTTTCCTTCAAAACACCTTTAAAATGATTTTTATTAATTCTGCATTTAATTAGCCATCCTTCTTCATGGAAAATCTAAGAGGGTAGAATTTTTGACTTATTCATAACTGTAACCTAAGTGCCTCTTTACTGTAAGCTTACTTTATATAGGCATTAAAATGTAATCGTTGAGGAAATGAATGAATTCATACACATTGATGATCAACTTTTTATTTGGGGGACAAAAGATAAAAGTCTGAAGTTAGTAGAACAATATAGATTTTTATCTTTTAAAAAAGTTTTAAAATAGTTAATGACTCCAACCTTTGGCAAGAATAAAGTCACCTTTTATAAGAGATGGCAGACTGAAAAATCTTGGACTAGAAGGTGGAAGATCTGAGTTTGTAACTGAATTTTGCCATTTACTAGCTACATGATCAAGGGAATTCACCTAACTTCTTTGAGGCTTGATTTCTTCACAGAGAAAGTGAGGATAAACATTGTATTTTCTGCCAAGAGTTGCTGGAGATATCTGATAGGTAATATGTGTCAAAAAGGAAAGAAGACAAAGCTAAGTTGCTTTACTCATTTCCGACTCTTTGCAACCCTATGGACTGTAGCCCAACAGGCTCCTCAGTCCATGGGATTCTCCAGGCAGGAATATTGTAGTAGGTTGCCCTCTCCTCCTCCAGGGGTCTTCTCGACCCAGGAATTGAACCTGTGTCTCCTGCATTTCAGGCAGATTCTTTACTGCTAAGCTACCTGGGAAGCCCAATATGTATCAAAATATTTCACAATATAGAATTCTAAAAAAATTATAATGACTGTTGTTGGTTTAAAAAGCTTGTTTAGGCATACACACCAAGGAAACCAGAATTGAAAGAGATATGTGTACCCCAATGTTCATCGCAGCACTGCTTATAATAGCCAGGACATGGAAGCAACCTAGATGTCCATCAGCAGATGAATGCATAAGAAAGCTGTGGTACATATACGCAATGGAGTATTACTCAGCCATTAAAAAGAATACATTTGAATCAGTTCTAATGAGGTGGATGAAACTGGAGCCTATGATACAGAGTGAAGTAAGCCAGAAAGAAAAACACCAATACAGTATGCTGCTGCTGCTGCTAAGTCACTTCAGTCGTGTCCAACTCTGTGTGACCCCATAGATGGCAGCCCACCAGGCTCCCCCATCCCTGGGATTCTCCAGGCAAGAATACTGGAGTGGGTTGCCATTTCCTTCTCCAGTGCATGAAAGAGAAAAGTGAAAGTGAAGTCGCTCAGTCTATCCGACTGTTAGCGACCCCATGGACTGCAGCCCACCAGGCTACTCTGTCCATTGGGCATTTCCAGGCAAGAGTACTGGGGTGGGGTGCCATTGCCTTCCCCGCCAATACAGTATATTAATACATATATATGGAATTTAGAAAGATGGTAACGATAACCCTGTATGCAAGACAGCGAAAGAGACACAGATATATAGAACAGTCTTTTGGACTCTGTGGGAGAGGGAGAGGGAGAGGGTGGGATGATTTGGGAGAAAGGCATTGAAACACATATAATATCATATAAGAAATGAATCGCCAGTCCAGGTTCGATGCAGGATACAGGATGCTTGGGGCTGGTGCACTGGGATGACCCAGAGGGACAGTATGGGGAGGGAGGAAGGAGGGGGGTTCAGGATGGGGAACCTGTGTATANCCTTGTATGCAAGACAGCGAAAGAGACACAGATATATAGAACAGTCTTTTGGACTCTGTGGGAGAGGGAGAGGGAGAGGGTGGGATGATTTGGGAGAAAGGCATTGAAACACATATAATATCATATAAGAAATGAATCGCCAGTCCAGGTTCGATGCAGGATACAGGATGCTTGGGGCTGGTGCACTGGGATGACCCAGAGGGACAGTATGGGGAGGGAGGAAGGAGGGGGGTTCAGGATGGGGAACCTGTGTATACCTGTGGTGGATTCATGTTGATGTATGGCGAAACCAATACAATATTGTGAAGTAATGAGCCTCCAATTAAAATAAATAAATTTAAATTTAAAAAATAAAATAAAAAGCTGGCTTAAAACTCAACATTCAAAAACCTAAGATCATGGCTTCTGGTCCCATCACTTCATGGCAAATAGATGGGGAAATAATGGAAACAGTGAGAGACTATTTTTGGGGCTCCAAAATCACTGCAGATGGTGACTGCAGCCATGAAATTAAAACACACTTGCTCCTTGGAAGAAAAGCTATGACCAATCTAGACAACATATTAAAAAGCAGAGACATTACTTTGCCAACAAAGGTCCATCTAGTCAAAGCTATGGTTTTTTCCAGTAGTCATGTATGGATGTGAGAGCTGGACCATAAAGAAAGCTAAGGGCCAAAGAATTGATGCTTTTGAACTGTGGTGGTGGAGAAGATTCTTAAGAGTCCCTTGGACTGCAAGGAGATCCAACCAGTCAATCCTAAAGGAAATCAGTCCTGAATATTCACTGGAAGGACTGATGCTGAAACTGAAACTCCAATACTTTGGCCACCTGATGCAAAGAACTGACTCATTAGAAAAGACCCTGATGCTGGGAAAGACTGAAGGCAGAAGGGGACGACAGATGAGATGGTTGGATGGCATCACTGATTTGATGGACATGAGTCTGAGCAAGCTCCGGGAGTTGGTGATGGACAGGGAAGCCTGGCGTGCTGCAGTCCATGGGGTCATAAAGAGTTGGACACGACTGAGTGACTGAGCTGATTGATGACTGTTGCATTTTAAAGTACTGAATTTTCAGGACTGAATAGATTCCGGTATTATTTTAATCATTTTCCAAGTCTTAGTTATCTATTTTACTTGATCAAAGAGTATCAATATTAAGAGTTCACCTGTTACTGAACATAAAGATGCATTCCCTGAAATTTTAAAATAAAATTTTATCTATATAAAAAAGGTGCCCTTTTCATCCTTTTTTTTTTGGTCTGTTCATGGGTTTAACCTTCTATTTACTTATCTTTTTTTTTTTTTTTACCATATTAAGTTAAATAGGAAGCATACAACAAGGAAGAAAACTATTCATTATAAATTGTTAATTGTAAAAGTATTAACAATATATAAAAAGGAAGATCAGGAAGCCAGGAATAAGAAAACCTAGATTAGGGTATGCTACCTAACTTTTGCACAAAATGTGGCTCTTAGCTACATGTTAGCAAAGATAAAAGTGAAACACAATATATTACATCGCTCTCAAAACCTAAAGAAAATGAAGTAAAATTTTCCCAGTTCTGAATTCTAAAAAGATTTTATACCATGAAATTCTTTTTTAAAAAAGAAGTAGAAAAAGGAAAAAAAAAAAAAACAAACTAGACATATATTTGTTCATCAACATTCAATAAAACAGCAAATTATTGTTATGGTGATATAAGGGCAATGCACTTGCAGGAGGAACAATAAAGAAGTTATGCTGTTCACATGGAATTCTGCTCAATGTTATGTGGCAGCCTGGATGGGAGGGGAGTTTGGAGGAGAACAGATACATGTATATGCATGGCTGAGTCCCTTTGCTGTTCACCTGAAACTATCACAACATTTATTCATCAGCTCTACATCAATACAAAATAAAAAGTTGGAAAAGAACAACAAAAAAGAAGTTATACTGCACTTTGAAAGAGGTTCTGCCTTTATACATTGATAGAGGGAACGGATAATCTATAATTCTAAAACTAAATTAGGGGATTTAATTTAAAAAATAAGGTAGGAAAAGATAAGACAAACTGAGAGTGTATAGTAACTTGCGTGCCTGTGTACTAAGTTGCTTCAGTCATGTCTGACTCTTTGCGACCCTATGTATGGACTGTAGCCCACCAGGCTCTTCTGTCCACAGGCTTCTCCAAGCAAGAATACTGGAGTGGGTTATCATGCCCTCCTCCAGGGGAATGTTCCTGACTCAGGGATTGAACTTGTGTCTCCTGATGCTTCTACTTTGCAGGCAGATTCTTTACCACTGAGTCACCAGAGAAGCCGGTATAGTAACCTAAAGAATGCTTAACATAAAATACATTTTGGTTTATTAAAACCATGCAATTAATGAGATTTAACAAACAATCCTAAGCTGTTTCCTAAATCCTAACTTATAACTGATACCTTGGTTAGTCTTTGTGACACAATAGCTACTAATTTAATAGGTGGGATCAAAATATAGCTCAACTAGATATTAGATTACTTACATAATAAATAATTCAGGAAAATGCCAAAGAAATAGCTGTGGTTCCAGAAACCTTATGGGTAAAATCCTCTACAGACATATTCAAACCAATTAGAACACAGCTCATAAGATTATAAATGGATTCTTCCTATATTATCACAAAGCTTTCCTTTTTTCTTTTTATAAATATGAAAATATTAGGTCATGCCCCAGGTATATTAACTCAATAACATAGCACATATCTAAGAATCAATGCCCATCAAAGGCAATACCTTAATTGAATAGCCTCACTGTCTCAGAGTACTTCTAGATATCAGTCAAAACTAAATTTGTCAAAATACCTTTAGGTTTTGTATTAATCTTTTACATAAAATGTTACCACATGTGTATGTCCCCATCATTAATGGAAACATTCAATATTTTTATACCAATTAATTAATCATGAATTATTACTTTCTTGCTGAATTACCATTTGCTGGTATAATATTTTCAATCCAACAACTCTATAACCCTTACTGAATAAGGAGAACTTCCTCATTATGATTCTATAAATCAGGAAGTATCCATACTCAGAACAAAATTTTTGGACACTTCAATACCAAATCCTGACATAGCGTTATTTGTTGATGGGGTTATATTAAAAAATAAAAAGGACAATATAGGCTTGACATACAATAAGTAGCCTAGTCTCCTTGTAAAAATCTACTTCCTTACCATGAAATAGTTTAGCTCAAATGATTAAATTATGGCTCTCTCTAAGGCATATCAAACTACTAGAAGAAGAGAGTAAAATATATATAAAATAATGACTGAGTGACTTCACTTTCACTTTTCACTTTCATGCATTGGAGAAGGAAATGGCAACCCACTCCAGTGTTCTTGCCTAGAGAATCCCAGGGATGGAGGGCGAGCCTGGTGGGCTGTCGTCTATGTGGTTGCACAGAGTTGGACACGACTGAATCGACTTAGCAGCAGCAGCAGTATGCTCTTAGAATAACCGACCCCTCTTAGGACTGCTTTTGTTGCATCCTATAGATTTTGCTGCATTCTATAAAGAAAGCTGAGCACTGAAGAATTGATGCTTTTGAACTCTGGTGTTGGACTGCACGGGGATCAAGCCAGTCCATCCTAGAGGAGATCAGTCCTGAATATTCATTGGAAGGACTTATGTTGAAGCTGAAACTCAATACTTTGGCCACCTGATGCAAAGAACTGACTCATTTGAAGGGACCCTGATGCTGGGAAAGATTGAAGGCAGGAGGAGAAGGGGATGGCAGAGGATGAGATGGTTGGATGGCATCACCAACTCAATGGATGTGAGTTTGAGCAAGCTCTGGGAATTGGTGATGGATAGGGAAGCCTGATGTGCTGCAGTCCGTGAGGTCGCAGAGTCAGACATGACTGAGTGACTGAACTGAACAGAGTTTGTGTGGCTGTCATTTGTCTCAAGGTACTTTTTAAATTTCCTCTTTGATTTCATTATTGACCCACTTTGTAGTATGTTGTTTAATCTCCATGTAATCATTTTTTCTCATTTCTCTTTCTGTGGTTGACTTCCAGTTTCATGGTATTGTGGGTCAGAATAGATGCTTGAAATAGTTTCTGTCCTCTTAAATTTGTTGAGGCTTGTTTTGTATCCCTGCATGTGGTCGAGCCCAAATAATATTCAATGTGCATTTGAAAAGAATTTGCCTTTTTTTTTTTGATGCAAGGTCATGAAAATAGCAATTAAGTCTAACTGATCTTTTATGTCATTTAGGATCTCTGTTGTCTTACTGAAGTTCTGTCTCGAATATCTGTCCATTGATGTCAGTGGGGTGTTAAAGTCTTCTACAATTATTGTATTCTCAATTTTTCCCTTTATATGTCAGTATTTTTTTTTTATGCATTTAGGTACTTCTATACTGGGATTTCTTTGGAAGGAATGATGCTAAAGCTGAAACTCCAGTACTTCGGCCACCTCATGCGAAGAGTTGACTCATTGGAAAAGACTCTGATGCTGGGAGGGATTGGGGGCAGGAGGAGAAGGGGACGACCGAGGATGAGATGGCTGGATGGCATCACGGACTCGATGGACGTGAGTCTGAGTGAACTCCGGGGGATGGTGATGGACAGGGAGGCCTGGCGTGCTGCGATTCATGGGGTCACAAAGAGTCGGACACGACTGAGCGACTGAACTGAACTGAACTGATACTGGGCACACATATGTTAATGGGTGTTATGTTCTCTTCTTGTATTGATCCTTTTATCAATATGTAGTGTCCTTTATCTTTCTTTATGGCCTTTAGAGTCTATTTTGTCTGCTATCAGTACTGCCACCTACCCAATTTCTTGTGATTTCCACTTGCATGAGACATCTTTTTCCATTCTCTCACTCTTGATCTGTATGTGTCCTTCACCCTTAATGGGTTTCTTGCAGGCAGCATATGATAGGCTCTTGTTTGATTATCCAACTGCCACTCTATGTCTTTTGATTGGAGCATTCAGTCCATTGACATTTAAGTTATTGATAAATATGTATTTATTTTCATTTAAATCTTATTTTTCCAATTGATTTTGCATTTCCTCTTTGTTGTTCTTTTTTGTTTTTCCTTTTGTGGTTTTATGGTTTTCTTTTGCATTATGCTTGAGCTTTCTTGGTTTTGTTTTCTGTGAATCTACTGAATGCTTTTGATTTGTGGTTACCTTATTTTTCAAGTATGTTAACCTATTACTATATCTGTTTGCTTTAGACTGGGAGTCATGTAGGCTCAAACAAACTCCAAAAAAATGTATATTTTCTTACTCCCTTCCTGTATATTTTGATGTCCTTTTTTACATCTTCACATTTACCCTTTTGCTGTTTACTGTGATTATCACTTTCACAAAATTTTTTTTATATATACTGCCTTATTTGATTGTGATTTTCTCTTTTCTATAGATTCTTTCTTTTCTATTTATAGAATAACTTTCAGTATTTCTTTCAGTATAGGTTTAGCATTACTAAATACTAAAAATAATTTAGTATTCTTTTAGCTTTTGCTTACTGAAAAATTTATCTCACCTTTCTATTCTAAATAATACTCTTGCTGGGTAGATTATCCTAGATGCCAGTTTTTCCCTTTCAGGACTTGCTACTCTCTTCTGGCCTGCAACGTTTCTGTACAACCTTATCTATGGAATGTTGCCTACACCTCATCTCAGCCTGGGAATCAGGCAGTCAACCTGGATGTTGCTTAGGCACTGCATTCATGGAACCAGCAGTGTAGGACCCTTGTGCAGTTTCACTGAAGCCAGGCACTGGGATCCACCATAGTCACATATCGTTGTGCTCCTGAACACAACTATATGTGTTCACTAGGGAATCAGGGCAGACCACAGCATTATCTCTACATGTGTACACCCACAAAACCTGCAGCTGCTAACTCCAGACTTGCCCCAGCTGTGGGAGCACCAGTAAATCCATGCAGATATTCCACAGGCACTGAGATTATAAAGGTCCTGGCAACATACATCCACCAAAGCTGCAAAGCCGCAGGACAAGGCTGACTCCAGCCCAGCTTCTGAAATCAAGCAGTCCTGGGGATCAGCTCAGATTTCAGCTCTGCCTCTGCATGTGGGCAACTGCAGAGCTTACATGCTCCAAGAACTTGTGGAGGCAGAGCTGCATCCACTGTGAGGTCACTGGAGAATGAGGTTGCTAGGATACAGCCCCTGCCCATCCCTTTGCTTGCATAACAACAAACTTCTATAGTGGACTCGGGCTTTGTTCTGTGCACACTCCCAGTTGCAGCCTGGACAACACTCTAGCCCCTTCAAGCTGTTTCCACGTAGCCAACTTTAGTCCTATATGCAGGTCTGTCTGCTGAAGTCTGAGTTTCACCACCGAGCCACTGTGTACACCAGCAGATGCGACTCTCAGGCTGGGGTATGCAGTGAGGTGGCCAGGACCATTAATGCTGGTCTCATCTGTTCTACCTGCTCCAAGCCAGCTGCTGACTCCACTGAGCCTCTGAATCTCCCCTTCTGCCCAGCTGATCTCCCAGTTGGTGAAGGGGGTTCCCAGGGTGAGGGAATCTTTTCTCCTTCACAGAACCCTCCCAGGGGTATAGCTCTGTCCCATCCTGATTCCTTTTTCACCCTACCTGTACATGGTGATCTTTCTTGTAGCTTTGGTTTTATATGAGATTTGTTAGTGTCCAGTAGGTAATCTGTGAGAATTACTCCACATGTAGATGTATTTTTGATACATTTGTGGGAAGAGGTGAACTCCAAGTCCTTTTATTTTGCCACCTTGATCTCTCGCCCCAGAACTTGTTTCAAATCTGTTCAATTGATCTGCAACAACTCACCTCAATAAATACACTTCTGTAAGTCAGCTAGGGTTGGCTCTTCACTTTTGAAAGTCAAGCAATCACAAAGTAAATAAATATAACACTGAGTATATCTATCAACCAACAGTCTCATCTGAATAACCATGCTTCCTCAATGCTCTTTATAAATAAGATGAACATTCTGCTTTGTGCCTGACCAGCATAGCTCTCCCTTATAGTAAGCAATCAGTTCAGTTTTATCTTTTTACTTCAGCTACTGAGTGGTGGTCTCATTATCCTTTGACATTTTCACTGTATATATATGTATATTTTTTTACTTTTGGAACTTCAAACAATGGAATCTATTACCTATTAAATAAATTTTTAAAATTTAAATAAAAGATCTTTATCTCAGAAATCCTTTTTACTTGTGATTTCAAAAGTCAATGATATCAGCAAACGCTATTATCTGCTCTTAACTTAAATCTTACCGTAACTTAACCCTAAATGCTATATCTGCTCTTAACTTAACATGTCACAATCATCTCTTAACTCCTCTGTTAAATGGAAGCATATGTAGCAGACACAATATTATTCACAGATTCAGTTCAGTTCAGTCACTCAGTCATGTCTGACTCTTTGTGACCCCATGAATCACAGCACGCCAGGTCTCCCTGTCCATCACCAACTCCCAGAGTTCATTCAGACTCACGTCCATTGCATCGGTGATGCCATCTAACTGTCTCATCCTCTGTCGTCCTCTTCTCCTCCTGCCCCCAATCCCTCCCAGCATCACAGTCTTTTCCAATGAGTCAACTCTTCACATGACGTGGCCAAAGTACTGGAGTTTCGGCTTCAGCATCATTCCTTCCAAAGAAATCCCAGGGCTGATCTCCTTTAGAATGGACTGGTTGGATCTCCTTGCAGTCCAAGGGACTCTCAAGAGTCTTCTCCAACACCACAGTTAAAAAGCATCAATTCTTCGGCGCTCAGCTTTCTTCACAGTCCAACTCTCACATCCATACATGACTACTGGAAAAACCATAGCCTTGACTAGACAGACCTTTGTTGGCAAAGTAATGTCTCTGCTTTTGAATATGCTATCTAGGTTGGTCATAACTTTCCTTCCAAGGAGTAAGCGTCTTTTAATTTCATGGCTGCAGTCACCATCTGCAGTGATTTTGGAGCCCCCCAAAATAAAAGTCTGACACTGTTTCCCCATCTACTTCCCATGAAATGATGGGACGGGATGCCATAATCTTAGTTTTCTGAATGTTGAGCAATTAGGTGCTAATTTTCACCGTGCTTAAAGATGTAAGATTGATTAAATGTTAAAGTACAATGTAAAAAGTTACTGTAACTATTCACTTCTTATTAATAAAAAATGGCAAAAAAATATAGAGAACCTCTCAGAAAACAAATTTTTGAGGAATTTTAAATGATGTCAAAACTAGGAACTAAACCCAAGTCTCAGTACACCCCAAATTTAAAATTTCTTTCTGGTAGTGTTACCCTCTTAGGTTGATGTATTTATAGAAAGAACAGATACTATTTTTAAATTATAAACAAATGTACTGTTATCTAATTTGTGTGGCCTAAAACTCTTAAATCCTTTATATTCAGTTCAGTTCAGTCACTCAGTTATGTCCAGCTCTTTGCGACCCCATGAACTGCAGCACGCCAGGCCTCCCTGTCCATCACCAACTCCTGGAGTTCACTCAAACTCATATCCATTGAGTCGGTGATGCCATCCAGCCATCTCATCCTCGGTCGTCCCCTTCTCCTCCTGCCCCCAATCCCTCCCAGCATCAGTGTCTTTTCCAGTGAGTCAACTCTTTGCATGAAGTGGCCAAAGTTTTGGAGTTTCAGCTTTAGTATCATTCCTTCCAAAGAACACCCAGGACTGATCTCCTTTATATTAAATTTTATTAAAGGACACAAAAATATAAAATTTAAGAAATAGGCCTAATTTTTATTATTCCTCTGGTTTGTGCGAGTCTTATTCAACTTTTATACTTTACATGTTAATAAATAATAATAATCATAGCTAATGCATACATAGCGCTTTATAAGAGCCAAGCACTATTTCAAGTGTTTTACAAATATTAACCCAAGGAATACCCTTGTGAAAAGATCAGAATTCCAGTTCTCATACAGACATATTCTCCTTATTATAGGAGGGCTTTTATTCTATTAGGACAAAGAGTTTCTGAAGTCTCGGAGTAGAAGCAACTGTTGAAATTTTAGCAACTCAAACAGCCATCACCAATTAAGAAATACAACTTTTCGTATTACCAGTCTTTTTCCTGCATATCATATGCTCAAACTACTTTTGTTCCTGAATTATTAAAATGTTGTGAGCAATTAAATTTCATATAAGAGCTTGCATAAACTAGCAGAAACATACTATTGCACCCAGGATTCATTTATATATTGAAGTTTAAGGATTTGAGAGCCCAATTCCAAAGTCCTGTGTCAAGAAAATGTTCGTGGGACAAAATATTATGTACACTACACCCACAGCAAACTTTAAGACTGCTTTACCTCCGTCAGTTCCAGAGCTTTATTGTAGCCCATTGAGTGCAGAGTTACCCAGAGATCACGAGGATCTCCTTCTCGATCGTTGGCTTCCATCAGATTCAGATCCATAAAGCCCTGTCTTGTTAGTTCATTTTTCTTGGTATCAAAATTTTCTGTCAAAACAACCAAAAGTTTCCTCCTTACATAATTTTTTTAAGTTTACACATTTACTAAATGGCTATATTATTATTCATAAATGTTTATTTTGAAGGAGGCCTTAAGAATCTGTGAGCACTATCAAAGTGAAATAAGAATGGCTCAAGGACTTTCCTGGTGGTCCAGCGGTTAAGAGTCTCCTGCCAATGCAGAGGACACAGGTTCAATCTCTGGCCTGGGAAGATTCCCTATGCTGTAGGGTGACTAAGTCTGTGTGACGCAACTCCTGAGCCTGTGCCCTAGAGCACACACGCCACAACTACTGAGCCCATGCCCTGCAACTAGAGAATAGACCCCACCCACTGCAACTAGAGGAAGCCTGTGCCGAGCAACGAAGACTCAGCACAGCCAAAAATAAATAATAAATAAAGACCACGTTTAAAAATAAAAAGAATGATTCGAAACATGTTTGAGAGATACTGTTCTAACTTCCCACAACTCAGCATAAGCACTATCACAGTGTATGATTTAGTTTTTCAACCAGAGCTAAAGTCATAAATAGTACAAATATATTTCAAAATTAGAGGAAATCTTAATTTTTCTGGGTAAATTCCAAACTGCCTGCTTATCAGAGTATATACTAACATGTATTTCAAAAATTAGGGTACATACTGCTGAAGCCAATATTAGATTTCAAAAATTAAAATTACTTGCCACTTAAATCCAAATGAATTTGATGTAACATCCCCCAAACTACTGGTATTTCAAAAGGGAAAAGTGAATGGTGCCAGATTCAAGGAGACTATTATATGCTTAACCGCTTTACTTTTAACAGAATTGTCCCCTGGTCCTTAAAAAGCTGTTAGATAATAGGGAACACTTTGAAGTCCATGAATGTCCCACACAAATCTAAGTATGCCCATTTTAACATTGTTTATAAGCAAAAATTCATGTGGAAATATCTATATATAATTCTTGAATGTGACTATGAAATAGATAAAAAAACAGCTACTCATTTTGGATCATATTCTGTTAACTGCCCTACAACAAAGAAAGATTTTATTTTCCAACTCCCATCTAAAATATGCCCAAGGAAAATGGGTACTCTTATTTGAGACATCTCTTTAATACACGTTACTGTGAGAAAAGAGGCAGAGACATAGCTGTTTAAAACTGGTTGACTGATTAATAGTTTAAAATGCTTAGAGTCTGGAAAGTGATTCATAACTTTTGTAAAAACAAAAAAGGAAATGTAGATTAAATTAGATCATAGAGAGATACAGTAACTACTAAAATGGAAGCTGGAGCTACTAGGTAGAAGAGCAAGATGAAAACATTACTATTTGATATATAATACAAAGAAATAATTACTTTCAAGAATAATGTATCTAGATATAATGCTATAGAGACTATCAATAACTAATCTACTTTTAAAACTTAAAATTATCAGTTCTCCATTAATTTTTTAAAGTTTGTTAATACCCAACTTCAAGACTTCCTTTAAAGTTACAGTAATCAAGAGAAGTGTGGTATTGGTGAAAGATGAGACAAATAGTTCGGTGGAATAGAACAGAGAACTCAGAAAATACCCATACAAATATATTCAACTGACATATGACAAAGGGACAAAGAGAATCAAAATATTATATCAATAAAGTTACAGGATGATTGCATTTTCCTAAAACTAATACTCTGTGTTATCAATCTTGTTAATCAAAGTTTAAAATTATAAATCAATTATGTATTTCTCATTATTGATTACACTACATAAACCTTCAGTTAAAAACACTGTTAATCAGCTATACCCTAATACAAAATAAAAAGTTAATAAAAGAGAGCTAAAAAAACACTTTATATTAAGAATACTTCTACTTTACTTGCTCTTTAGAAAAACAGATTCCTCCCTAGTTCACTGACTGCCAAGACCATTTCAAGAACCAGAAGATTAGGACGCATTGCTACTCCAGTGACAGCAACATGTGAGTTAATCTCTCTCTTGACTATATTCCAACCTTCTCAGACTTCTTGCTCTATGATTTACAGTTGGCTATGGTTTTCTGGCTTTCTCCTTTGACCTTTTAGTCCTTAGCTTAAATACACAAGCTCTACCCTCTTTTCAGTCTTCTCCCAAGTAACAACTGAGTTTGCCTCACTCTCAGTATTTTACTTTGCCCATTTTAGTATTTTTGGCTTCTATACATCCATGGGTAGACTTTCTTAATTCAACTCAAATACAAAAAACAAAACAATTCTTAACATACATAAACAATTTCCTAGAAACCTCTTAATTTTTAGTGGAACTCTAGCCTGTTAACTCTTTGCTGCCCTCTCCTGGGCACAGTTTGGGTCTCTTCACCTTTACTATCAGAGCTAAGACAAAGTTTTTTATATTCTAAGCTCCAAAGAATGCAGTAATTATGAGTAAGTAATTTACATTTTCTTTTAACTTGAGTGCTATACCAACTACCAATTTAAGAAAAATCAATGTTTAATTTGTTATGATCTACCAACAATGCTACTATATTTAAACTGTCCTAAGTGCTATAATATTCGATGGAGAAATTTGATATTTCACTTCTTAAGGATGAAAGGGTATATATATGTATAGAACACACCCATTAAAAAAAATGCTTACCTCTGCAGACAGCCCAAGCATCTTCATCACATTTCTCACCGCTTGTTCTCAATTCAAAAAAATTATATTCTTCAAGACTAAGAAGACCATTTCCGTCTAAATCAATCACTTCAAATATATCTGATAAAGTTGACCTAAATTTAAAAAAAATAGCAAATTATTTGTCTCTAAGGCAACTAGATTGAAGAAGGTTTTGATGAGGATAACTTTCAAAAGGAAATAATATCAAGGCATTAAACAATATTTGTGATGAATTCATCTATGAAACAGAAACAGACTCACAGACACAGAGAATAAACTTGTGGATGCCAAAGGGGAGGGAGAGTTGGGGAGGGCTGGACTGGGAGTTTGGAATTGATAAACAACAAGGTCTTATTGTATAGCACAGGGAACTATACTCAATATCTTGTAATAAACCATACTGGAGAAGAATAAAATAAAAACAGTATTTGTGAATGATAGTTAATGTATCCAAATATACATTCTACTTTGTCTAGCATTACAGGACATAATCAAGCTTCTAAAGCAACCACAGTATCTCAACATGTAGTAGGAACTCAAACAAAAGTTCCCATTTTCTTTTCACTATTTCCATCTAGTTTCTTCCTCTCTACTGGTAGCTAGATCTTACTTACATATGTAGAACATGGGAGAATTACCCTATTTGGATTTCATATTAGACAGTTATCTAAGACAATAGTACAATTAGCAGGACCTATTTCTAGTGGAGGAGAAATCAGTAAATTTGTAACTAAAGTTGACTTGCCAACTATATGGAATCTAGAAATAAATGGTAATCCCAAACCTATGAATAGAAGGTCACAGTCAGATGCCTAGTGGATGAGTTGAGCTACTGATTAGAACCTGGGGCTGGGGTTTACAGCTAGCCAAAGGAAAGGATGGAAGGCAGGCTACTGATACACATCCAGCCTAGTAGCCAGCCTCTAACTTTAATAAACAAAACTTACCTAAATTCCTTTGTAAGAAATAATTCCCCTGCTTCATCTCTGTATACAAGTTGGGCTTCTTCTGTTACCGGTGTTATCTCTTTTCTTAGCCTGCAGCCAGTTGTGGAAGGAACTAACCAGTAAATTCCAGGTCCTAGTTCACCAGTCCACCCAAACGTCTTTTCTCAAAAGAATTTTTAAAACAAACACACACCATGAGTCTTAATGACTTTTAATCATTCTTATGAAAGAAAAGCATTAGAAACAGTTTTTTTTAACCAATACCCACCAATTCTATTATGGTTCTATCAATGTTTTACAGGCTTCAAACTCTTTTTGTTAATGCTAAATCTAGTAATATTAGATGTAGTTCTTTATATATTTATAAAATAACTAAAATTATAATAGGTTAGAAGTTATATAATTTCTAAATCTTCCCAATATTCTTCAAACATGCCAGTGATGCACTTAAGGGGAATAGTTTTAATTTTTTTGGCTGTTTTTAAAATGGGATGTTGGATAATCTTGCTACCCATACTCTTTCATACTGAATGATTATAGCATGAAAGATTAACATGTATTTGAAAAAGATCTGCTATATTTTGTGCAAATTTCTGGTATATTTTATGTAAAGTTACATAGTTTATATAAAATTAATGAATATTAATTTAATATACTCACTGGAAGGTAGTAGACTTTATGAAACAAAGCCAATTGTGATTCTATAAAATTTTCTAGAATTTAAAGTATTTTCAACATTTAATAGCATTAAGGGAATTCACTAAGTCCTAATTAAAGTTTCTAAAATATAATATTATGTATTTTATCCCTTAGTATTAACAACTAGTTATGAAATATTTGTTATACTGAAAATGGTCTTAAAATACTATTTTGAGTTTTGACTGTGATGCAAATATTTCAACAGGAAACAAAGAGAAAAAACTTTAACTAATTTTTCTGGGTTATAGTTGCCTAATATGATTCATATTCCATTCAATATCACAATAATCCAAGTCTATGCTCCGACTGGTAATGCTGAAGAAGCTGAAGTTGAACGGTTCTATGAAGACCTACAAGACCTTCTAGAACTAAAACCCAAAAAAGATATCCTTTTCATTACAGGGGACTGGAATACAAAAGTAGGAACTCAAGAGATACCTGGAGTAACAGGCAAATTTTGCCTTGAGGTACAAAATGAAGCAGGTCAAAGGCTAACAGAGTTTTCCCAAGAGAATGCACTGGTCATAGCAAACACCCTCTTTCAACAACACAAGAGAAGACCCTACACATGGACATCACCACATGGTCAATAGCAAAATCAGACTGATTATATTCTTTGCAGCCAAAGATGGAGAAGCTCTATACATTCAGCAAAAACAAGACTGGGAGCTTACTGTGGCTCAGATCATGAACTCCTTATTGCCAAATTCAGACTAGAATTGAAGAAAGTAGGGAAAACCACTAGACCATTCAGGTATGACCTAAATCAAATCCCTTACGATTATACAGTGGAAGTGACAAATAGATTCAAAGGATTAGATCTGATAGACAGAGTGCCTGAAGAACTATGGATGGAGGTTCGTGACATTGTACAGGAGGCAGTGATCAAGATCATCCCCAAGAAAAAGAAATCCAAAAAGGTAAAATGATTGCCTGATGAAGCCTTACAAAAGGCTGAGAAAAGAAGAGAAGCTGAAGGCAAAGAAGAAAAGGAAAGATACACCCATTTGAAAGCAGAGTTCCAAAGAATAACAAGGAGATAAGAAAGCCTTCCTCAGTGATCAATGTAACTACAGGAAAACAATAGAATGGGAAAGACTAAATATCTCTTCAAGAAAATTAGAGATACCAAGGGAACATTTGGTGTTGGAAAAGACTCTTGAGAGTCCCTTGGATGGCAAGAAGACGCAACCAGACCATCCTAAAGGAAATCATTGAATATTCAGGAAGTCCTGCATATTCATTGGAAGCACTGATGCTGAAGCTGAAACTCCAATAACTTTGGCCACCTGATGCAAAGAACTGACTCATTTGAAAAGACCCTGATGCTGGGAAAGACTGAAAGCAGGAGGAGAAGGGGACAACAGAGAATGAGATGGTTGGATGGCATCATCAATTCAATGGACATGAGTCTGAGTAAACTCCGGGAATTGGTGATGGACAGTGAGGCCTGGCAGGCTGCAGTCCATGGGATCGCAAAGAGTTGGACATGACTGAGCACGACTGAGCAACTGAACTGAACTGAACTGAAGGGAACATTTCATGCAAAGATGGGCACAATTAAGGACAGAAATGGTATGGACTGAACAGAAGCAGAAGATACTAAGAAGAGGTGCCAAGGATACACAGAAGAACTATACAAAAAAGATCTTCATGACCCAGATAACCACGATGGTGTGATCACTCATCTAGAGCCAGACATCCTGGAATGAGAAGTCAAGTGGGCCTTAGGAAGCATCACTACGAACAAAGCTAGAGGAGGTAATGGAATTCCAGGTGAGCTACTTCAAATCCTAAAAGATGATGCTGTAAAGGTGTTGCACTCAATATGCCAGCAAATGTGGAAGACTCAGCAGTGGCCACAGGACTGGAAAAGGTCAGTTTTCCTTCCAATCCCAAAGAAAGGCAATATCAAAATATGTTCAAACTACTATGCAATTGCACTCATCTCACATGCTAGCAAAATAATGTTCAAAATTCTCCAACAGTATGTGAACTGTGAACTTCCAGATGTTCAAGCTGGATTTAGAAAAGGCAGAGAGAGATCAAATTGCCAACATCTGTTGGATCATTGAAAAAGTAAGAGAGTTCCAAAAAAGCATCTACTTCTGCTGTATTGACTACACGAAAGCTTTTGATTGTGTGGATCACAACAAACTGTGGAAAATTCTTTAAGAGATGGGAATACCAGACCATCTGACCTGCCTCCTGAGATATCTGTATGCAGGTCAAGAAGCAACAGTTAGAATTGGACATGGAACAACAGACTGGTTCCAAGTCGGGAAAGGAGTACGTCAAGGCTGTATATTGTCACCCTGCTTATTTAACTTATATGCAGAGTACATTATTTGAAATGCCAGGCTGGATAAAGCACAAGCTGGAATCAAGATTGCCAGGAGAAATACTAATAACAGATATACAGATGAAACTGCCCTTATGGCAGAAAGTGAAGAAGAACTAAAGAGCCTCTTGATGAAAGTGAAAGAGGAGAGTGAAAAAATTGCTTTGAAACTCAACATTCAGAAAACTTAAGGTCATGGCATCTGGTCTCATCACTTCACGGCAAATAGACGGGGAAATAATGGAAATAGTGAGAGACTTTATTTGTGGGGGGGGTGCTCCACAATCACTGCAGATGATGACTGCAGCCATGAAATTAAAAGACACTTGCTCCTAGGAAGAAAAGCTATGACCAACTAGACAGCATATTAAAAAGCAGAGACATTACTTTGCCAACAAAAGTCCATCTAGTCAAAGCTATGGTTTTTCCAGTAGTCATGTGTGGATGTGAGAGTTGGACTAAAAAGAAAGCTGAGCGTCGAAGAATAGATGCTTTTGACTGCAAGGAGATCAAACCAGTCAATCCTGAAGGAAATCAGTCCTGAATATTTGTTGGAAGGACTGATGCTATCACTGAAGCTCCAATACTTTGGCCACGTGATGCGAAGAACTGACTTTTGGAAAAGACCCTGATGCTGGGAAAGATTGAAGGTGGGAGGAGAAGGGGACAACAGAGGATAAGATGGTTGGACGGCATCACCGACCCAATGGATATGAGTTTGAGCAAGTTCCAGGAGTTGGTGATGGACTGGGAAGCCTGGCAGGCTACAGTCCATAGGGTCGCAAAGAGTTGGACATGACTGAGTGACTGAACTGAACTGAATATGATTCAAATATATGATTTGTAATTCAGATTTCGTTGACAGAAGATAAAAATNTTGGACGGCATCACCGACCCAATGGATATGAGTTTGAATAAGTTCCAGGAGTTGGTGATGGACTGGGAAGCCTGGCAGGCTACAGTCCATAGGGTCGCAAAGAGTTGGACATGACTGAGTGACTGAACTGAACTGAATATGATTCAAATATATGATTTGTAATTCAGATTTCGTTGACAGAAGATAAAAATTTAATACAATTTAAAAGAATTCACTATTTGTATGAATTAGCCACATTTGTAAAAACCCAATGTGAACAAAAACACTGGAATTTTACTATTATTTATGTAATATGTACTCTAAAACAAGATGGTAAAATCCTAGATAAACTTACCTTATACAAATTCTTTTCCATCATAGGATATTTATAATGAGTGCCAAGACATTTGTATAGGAAAACATTTTATTTTCCTGTTGTATGAAAGAAAGCAAAATGGCATCCCTATGTACCTTCTAGAGCCCAATGGCTTCCTATAAAACCTAAGAGTTGTCTCTGTCAAATATATTAAACCTAAGAACTGAAGCATTTTCTAGTTGTGTATAAAGTAAAAGTGAGTCACTCAGTTGTGTCTGACTCTTTGCGACCCCATGGACAATATAGTCCGTGGAATTCTTCAGGCCAGAGTACTGGAGTAGGTAGCCAGGGGATCTTCCCAACCCAGGGATGAACCCAGATCTCCCACATTGCAGGCAGATTCTTTACTAGCTGAGCCACAGAGGAAGCCCATATCTAAGCAAATAGGTATTTCTGCTTCAGCACAGAATTTATTGTTGTTTAGTGGCTAAGTCAGTCTAACTCTTTCATGACCCCATGGATTGTAGCCCACCAGACTCCTCTGTTCATGGGATCTTCCAGGCAAGAATACTGTAGTGGCTTGCCATTTCCTTTTCCAGAGGATCTTTCTGATCCAGGGATCAAATCTGGATCTCCTGCACTGCAGGCAGATTCTTTACCACTAAGCCACTTGGAAAGCCCTCAAATGGAAAACAAAGTTGCTCATCCAAATTCTCGATTCAGCCCTATTTCTGCCCTCACAAGTCAGAGGAATGATAATCATCCTAAAGTGACCATGTCCTATGTTGGATTGTAACAAGCAACCCAATATAAGTGAGGGCTATTTTGAAAACTAAACATTGACCAAACTCATCTTTTGGAAATCATAATCTTTTGGATTGGCCAGATGTAAACTGATATCCATATGTGAAAAACAATTCTTGCTGTTTCCTAATATACGTTCTCTGCTGAACCTCCTTGTCTCCACATATAAACTTGAACTGCCACAGATGGCAAATGCAAAGTCTTTCATGGGCACAAAACTCTTCTTAAAGAAAATAACTGTGAAACTAAAACTAAAAATCCTTTGTAAATATGACATATTACAGATAAACAGAGGAGTAAACAGTAAACAGAAACTCATTCAGATTTTACTATAGGCTTGCTGTGTACTAAGATTTTTATATGTGCAATATCATAAGAAAGTAATTTTAAACAAAATAAAGTGGGATAGCTATTGTTGTAGACAATGTTTTATCTTGAACTTAACTATGTAGTCAGTTTTGAAGAAGAGTTTAGTCAAAACATTAACTTTTGTCATTTTATTTGTTTCTTGCCTATAACTATTCTTGTCTGTTAGGAAGCCGACAATAAAGACTTTTATATAACATTCCATCAGGGAAATGTTTGTCTGTCGCTGGGCCTATATAAAGATTAAATATGATATTGCAGTCAGCTCTTGAATAGTATTATTCATGCTACTGTGTAGCAGATGTATTTTGTATTCCTCATAAAATAAATAGCCACATTTATGTATCTGCCTCACATATTTGGCCTCTGAGTAAATATATAATTAGAAAAGATCAGAACAACCCCATGGGCAACATACAAAATCATTTGAAAGCATTTCTTCAGATCAATCTATTTTTAGACCCTATAATATGAGGAAAGCCTGAGGGTATGAACTTTTTCTTTTTGCATTAGTACTAAAAGTAAGACAAACATCTAGAGGAACTTTTTCAAAGTTGAACTGCTTGAATTTAGGGGAAAAAGTTCCCTGGCATCAATCATTTTTATTGAGTATAAGAAAAAAAATGTTCACATGTGGGGGGCATCAGAGTATTAGAAAAGAGGAAAGTGAACTATAATGTCACATACAACGTATAAGTTATAAAGTCAAGGCTGCCAATACATCCTCAGTTTTTAAATCTCAGCAAATTCAAATCCTTCACAATTAATAAAAATATATGAATAATGATAAGAATTGTATTTACTTTAATTGAAAGGGAAGAAAAAAAGGTAAAAGATATATAGAAAAACTACTATTTTCCCCAAACTTGAGATCACATTATACTTTTAACTATACATTAGAAAATAAACATGTATACTTCTCTATTTCGTAGTTCGGTAAAACACAAGAGTTGTAGATTTGCTTGACTTTCATTTTCCTTAAGAATATACAAGGCAGTATCAACTGACAACCAAGGGGATGGTTTTCCTATAAACAAAAAACCCCAAACATCTTAAAATAAGCAATCACTACTTAGATCTTTCCTATTTTATAAAGAAATTAATGGTTTCTTTCCCCTTTGAATTACTTTTTAAAAATTCACATCCATTTTTATATGTAAACATAAAAAGACATTTTCAATAAGACAGATAACTATACAAAGTGATCTTGTTAGAAACATTATATATACACCTCTAAAAACCATAAATTTTTAAAACTCATTAGAGAGCTAAGGTTGCAACGCAACCAAGTAGACTGAAATCCAAGGAAAAACAACCCTTTCAAGAAGTGACAAGATGCAAGTACTGGCTCACTTGTAAGGAGCATAGGAGGAAAACATGTTAGACATCATCTATATGATTTTAACTCCAAAATTCATATCTCCTGATAGACTTTTCCTGGGAACATTAGACCCATATATCCAACTGCCTATTTGACATCTCTACTTGGATTTCTATGTCTAAAACTGTCTAATCACCTGAAGAAAAAAACTCTCCAGTTATAGCTGAGAAGAGTATCTCAACTCCCCTAAATTCTGGAATCATCTTTAACTTCTTCCGTCTCTCATGTGTCATAAACAAGCTCCAGGAAATGCTATGGTTTGACCTTCAAAATACATCCAGAATCTCTACTTCTTATCTCCTTTGCATCTCCATTCAAAGCAAAAGCATCCTTTGCTTTCTCCTGAGTACCCTTCAATCTATTTTCAATATACAACCTTACTGCTCTTGCTAAAATGTCAGAAAATGTTCCATCTCTACTCAAAATCCTCTAACAGAGTTGAAAGTTGGAAGAAAGTTGCTCCCACCCTAACAATAGGAAAAAAATGCACGAACTACACAATCATAGCATTTCTTAAACCCATCAGATATGAGGTCACAGGATAACCATGCAATCTGAAATCCAAGGAAAGACAGACCTTTCTAAGGAAGGATGAGATGCAAGCATGGCTGATCTGTGGGGGCACACAGGAGAACGAGATGTCAGGCATGTAAGTGGAAGAGAGAATGCAGAAGAAACAAAGATGCAACATTTTCTAAAAACAATAACCAACATAAATCCAAGAAACTCAGGGCTAATAGGATAAATACAAAAAAAAAACACACAAACAAACAAACAACTTAAAAATAAACCTCTCCAAAATTCAAAAGCAGCATCAACCAAAAAAACAAAAAACATCAAGACACATATCCAAACTACTGAAAATCAAAGATGAAGAGAAAATCTTGATGGCAGCCTCCTAAGGGATTTTCATTTCTATTTCTCTCAGAGTAAAAGTCCAAGTTATAGACTTTTACAACATTATGGCAAAACCAAAACTCTACCTGATTTTGTCCTTGTTTCTCCCTTGTCTTCATCTCTTGCCACTCTCTCCTTCCCTATTTCATTACAGCCACTCCAGCCACCGTGTTCTTCTAACACCAGGCGCACTCTACACCTCCACACCTCCGAACAGAGGATTCCTTCTACCTGTCCCTTGCTCCGCTCTTCATCCATCCCTTCTGCCACCCCTATATCCACTAAACATGCTCCCTTGCTTCCTGTGGAAGACAGCCAAAATGGCTGTTCCTGTCTGCATCCACAGCCCTTTGCAATGTGATTTTGCGGCTCTTTCGTCAAGAGATAAAATCTATTTCTCCACCTTATAAATCTGTACTTGCCTTGTGATTTGCTGTGAACAACAGAGCGTAACAGAAGTAATGTGCCGGTTCTGAGCCCAGGCCTATGCTGCTTCTGCTTTCTCTTTCAGATTCCTGTTATACCATAAGAACAAGTTCAGGCTAACTTACTGGAGGATAAGAGACTACACAGGCAAAATCAAGTTGACTCAGCTGAGGCCCACACAAAGAAAAGAGCTCAATCAAGATCAATTAAAGCCAGCCACAAGCTATTCCGCAGCTGATCACAGAGGTATGGGTAAGCTCTACAGAAAAAAGCCAAGCCCAGTTCAGACCAAAAAACTGTCCAATAGACCTGCTCACGAACAAACAAATGTTGAATGATTTTAAGCCACTGAGTTTTGGGGGTAGTTTATTACACAGCAGTTGATAATTAACATACCTCTTTCACAGTCTGCTCAAATGTCAACGTCTAATGAAGCATACACTAACTACTCCCTTTCAATGGTAACCCATATTTCCTCAGCACTCACAATGCCCCTTATCCTCTCTGCTTTCCCACAGCATTTAACATCTTCTAACACACCATGTGACTATTTATTATATTTGTTATTTATTGTTTATTTTCTCTATTAGAATGTAAGTTCATGAGGTCACACTGTCATCTATCTTAAGCACCTAAAGTGATACTTGGTTTATGAGGTCCTCAAAAAATAGTTGACAAATAAATGAATGAAAAATATTTATAACAATACAGAGAATTAACAACTACATTAACTTTGTAGATTTGATACATTTATCTGAAAAATTATTATTGTAATTATCATCTGAAAGTATCAACTACCAAATGTTCTCGGTGTCCTATAAGATACACAGTGAAAACTTTCAGTATTTTTACTATAGGAAGGAAAAACAATGTAAGTGGGGAAGAATCCTCTAGTAAGTAGATGTTTATATATAAACATAATAAGAGGAAAATAAAGATTGATATTTGGAATAGTCACCATTAAAAGGATACCTAGGGAAAGCACACAAATAAGCCATGTTTCATTAAAACTTATGTAATAACCACTGTAGAAACTGCTGTTGCTGCTGCTGTTGCTAAGCTGCTTCAGTCGTGTCCGACTCTGTGCGACCCTATAGACCACAGCCCACCAGGCTCCTCTGT
>SJYX01024351.1:483686-510434 GCA_006410675.1 Oreotragus oreotragus | reverse complement strand
AGCCCTGGGATTTCTTTGGAAGGAATGATGCTGAAGCTGAAACTCCAGTACTTTGACCACCTTGTGCGAAGACCTGACTCATTGGAAAAGACTCTGATGCTGGGAGGGATTGGGGGCAGGAGGTGAAGGGGACGACAGAGGATGAGATGGCTGGATGGCATCACTGACTCGATGGACGTGAATCTGAGTGAACTCTGGGAGATGGTGATGGACAGGGAGGCCTGGCGTGCTGCGATTCATGGGGTCGCAAAGAGTCAGACACGACTGAGCAACTGAACTGAACTGAATGCTCCCACCAAAGTTCTCATGTATACTCATTTAAAAAATTGATAAATGGAAAAAGCTAAGGATTAATTAATGGATAAAAAGTTAATTCTATGTCAAGAGGAAACCAGGTAACATTTTGTTCTTTGCATAATATGACAACACAGTCAACGTATAAATGACTTTCTTTCTTCAAATGTATGTAACCACGTCTCTCACTTTGCATAATGTGACGGCATAGTGTATAAACAACTTTCTTTAAATGTACGTAACCACGTTTCTTAGGCAAATTTTTTCACTAACTAGAACCATCAAATACTTACATAAGTATTTTTAAAGTTGGCATAAAGTGATGTTTTCTTTAAATATAGAAAATTTAAACTTGCCTTCAGCTTGACTCAGGTTTAATGGCTTAATTGTTATATAAACCAGGGATCTCTGAACTATTTGCATCTTGTATTGATGACTAATGATTTCACCATCTTCTTCTAAGAAAAAGCAACCTTTTGATTGTACACATTGCCACTCCTGGAATAAAGGAAAAATTTTTTTCAAAGAATATTCATTACAAGTTTCCAGCGTGAAGAGCAATGAAGAAAAACCTGGGGAAGATATAAAAAGAAATGTCAACTAGAGCCAATGCCGTCCAGGAATTTGTGACATCTTTAAGAGGCAGTATTTAGATAACAAAAAATTAGAAAAAAAAATATAATAGAGAGGAGAAATACGAAAAATACAGTTCATGAGAGTTGGAGAAGTACTGAAACAAAGTAATAAATAAACATGCTGCTGCAGTAATCAGGGTGAGGTTAGTGCTTAGAGTATACTAAGAATGAAGAACTAAGGATTGTTAAAACTGATATGTTGAGAGAAAAAGCAATAGGATTTTATATTTAAAAGATAAAGTATGTGACAACCAAAATACTTGTTTCAAGTCTAGGTAACTAAAACACTGAATTCACCTCACAGCTATTGCAAAATGCTGATAAATACTAGTTTTGAGAAAGACCTCTCTAAATTAGCTCTAGAGGGATGGGATGCTTGGGAGGTTGGAGGGAGAGTCAAGAGGGAGGGGCTGTATGTATACCTATGGTTGATTCATGCTGATGTATGGCAGAAACCAAGACAATATTGCAAAGAATTATCCTCCAACTAAAAAATAAATAAAAGTTTTAAAAAAGAAAATACTTAGGGTAGTAAATTCAAAGTTTTTATAACACAGTGAAGTTGAAAGCTGGGCTTCAGTCAAAAGTTCAACTAGTAATGATGAGTAAGAGTATGTATAGACTTTCAGCTAACCTCCTTGTATTTACATTTACCCAACTGGAATGACAAAGGATATTAATTTACAATTACAGAATACTAAAGATAGAAATCTAGAAAGCAACTCAGTACAGACTTCTCTTTTAACTGATGAATGTCTGAAAAANTATATAGACTTTCAGCTAACCTCCTTGTATTTACATTTACCCAACTGGAATGATAAAGGATATTAATTTAGAATTACAGAATACTAAAGATAGAAATCTAGAAAGCAACTCAGTACAGACTTCTCTTTTAACTGATGAATGTCTGAAAAATAAAGTGATATGCTTAATTCACAATTCTCATTGATTGTAAAACTATATCTGAATCTAGGCTGGATGGCGTCACCGACTTGATGGATGTGAGTCTGAGTGAACTACGGGAGTTGGTGATGGACAGGGAGGCCTGGCATGCTGCAGTTCATGGGGTCGCAAAGAGTAGGACACGACTGAGTGACTGAACTGAACTGAGGTGGCCTTGCTTTCTCTCCAAACTACCAGCTATATTCAAAATTCTTTTTTTCCTACACTTAATATCTGCCATAATTTTTAATCTAATATTTAATATTTCAATGATTTTAAACTTCATATTTATGAAATCATTATTATATGTATAATGCATTATTCAGAATTATACATATATTGATGTATAAATATAATTATTTGGTTTTCTTACTAAAAAAACAAATTTTAGTAGCTAAAAAATTTCCTTGTGTCAGAATTATGGGTATAGCTGCCTCCTGCTACTGCTGCTGCTGCTAAGTCGCTTCAGTCATGTCCGACTCTGTGCGACCCCACAGACAGCAGCCCACCGGGCTCTGCCGTTCCTGGGATTCTCCAGGCAAGAACACTGGAGTGGGTTGCCATTTCCTTCTCCAATGCATGAAAGTGAAAAGTGAAAGTGAAGTCGTTCAGTTGTGTCCGACTCTTCCTGACCCCATGGACCGCAGCTTACCAGGCTCCTCTGTCCATGGGATTTTCCAGGCAAGAGTACTGGAGTGGGGTGCCATTGCCTTCTCCAATAGCTGCCTCCTACCCCTAGGTTAAAAAAATGTTTAAATGAAACTAGAAAGCAATGCATCTTGCCTGGTACACTGGTCCCATCATTTCATGGCAAATAGATGGGGAAACAATGGAAACAGTGACAGACCATTTTCTTGGACTCCAAAATCACTGTGGACAGTGACTATAGCCATGATATTAAAAGATGCTTACTCCTTGGAACAAAAGGTATGACAAACCTATACAGCATACTAAAAAGCAGAGACATTACTTTGCTGACAAAGCTCTGTATAGCCACAGCTATGGTTTTTCCAGTAGTCATGTACAGATGTGAGAGTTGGGCCATAAAGAAGGCTGAGTGTGAAGAACTGATACTTTCATTCAAGGTGTCATGCTAGAGAAGTCCCTTGGACACAAGGAGATCAAACCAGCAAATCCTAAAGGATATCAATCATGAAAATTTATTGGAAGGACTGACGCCGAAGCTGAAGCTCCAATAGTGTGGCCACCTGATACAAAGAGGCAACTCACTGGAAAAGACCCTGATGCTGAGAAAGATTGAGGGCAGAAGAAGGAGATGACAGAGAAAGAGATGGTTGGATCACAAGATATGGCATTTGGGAAACTTGAAGTCGAAGAATTTCTCCATGTACTTATGATATTTCCGGCTGACAGATGTTTTTATAAAATTTGGTTGGGGAGTGAGTTAAAATTTTTATTAGATGTCTTCCCTAAATTCTAATTTTAGAAAAGGTATAGGTAGAAGAATATTTATAAGTTTCTTTGAAAGACATCAAATATAATACATGGTTAAAAAGGCTAGAAAATGGTAGACAATAGCTAGTATAAAATAGAAGAAAGCCAAATGCCATACTATATAACAACCAAACTTCAATATGATAATCAGATTATTTTGAATACTAAATAACAACATTAGGAGAATTTGTACCTCTCTTGTTTTAAGGGAAGAATTAAAATTCTTTAGACTATCAGAGTTATTAAACACACAATGCTTATTCAACCCCAAATTTCCTTTAAAACAAATAGACTTTCAATCACACAAAGCTTTTTCTCTAGGACCTATACTAAAATGTTATAAATTAAAAGAAAAAAGTACTGACAAAATATCTGGCTCATTCAAACAAATTAATTTGAAAGGATTACAGATTAAGTTGACAGTTTGAGTGTTATGAAAAAAATGAAAGAAGGTTCAGTTTAAAAAATAAAATCTTAGCATGCTAGAGTAAGAAATTCCATGTATAATTTTTGATAATATAAAGCAGAAATAAAACAGTAGCTTGTAATTCTTACACAGGGCATAAGGTGGTGCTATATTCTACCAATTCAAGTAAATTCATATAAAAGGAAAAAATTCATTTGTCATACACAAATATTATTCCATTCACAATGTATAAGGAAATGCTTAAAAGCATAAATTAAAAATAGGAAAGTTGAAAATTCTAGCTATCAAAAACAAATTTATCAGTAAAATTATATTTTTCCTGGAACACTATAGAGAATTTAATTTGTTTTGACATACAATTCTGCATTATTAAAGGTTTAGGTGAGGCACAATTATTAAGCAGTCGTTCTGCCATGTCTGCGTGCATGCTAAGTCGCTTCAGTCATGTTTGATTTTTTGCAACCCCATGAACTGTAGCCTGCCATGCTCCTCTGTCCATGGATTTTCCAGGCAAGAACACTGGAGTGGGTTGCCAAGCTCTCCTCCAGGGGATCTTCCTGAACAGGCATCAAACCCACATCTCTTATGTCTCCTGCATTGGCAGGCGAGTTCTTTACTACTAGCCCTCCCTGGGAAGCCCTTTGTCAGCTATCAGTTCAGTTCAGTTCAGTTTATAGACTTGGTCAAAAGAGGAACTTGTATGTCATCATCACCATCATCAACATCACTGTTGTTTCTTATAGATACCTCATATTATATTATTAGAAGGCTATTTGCTATCTGTTAAGAAAAGTAAGTAAACAGACTGCTATTGAACTTTTTATGTTATTAAAGAATTATAAACTGTACATACTTAAAAACAAGAGGTTAAATAGATGATTTGTAAGGGAAAATTTTGATATGGATTGCCAAACTAACAAGTTGAACTGATCAACATTTTGAAAATGTGAGACTTTTATAAGAAAATTATTATCTGGAGCTTTCATAAAAATTAAGTTAGACAACCATTTCAAGAATAAAATGTTTATATTTTTCTTATTTTACATATATAGACATATATATAACTTACATGTTATACACATAGTGTATATATATATATATGTAAAATGAGCTTTCCTGGTGGCTCAGATGGTAAAGAATCTGCCTGCAGTGCAGGAGACCTGGGTTTGACCCCTGGGTTGGGAAGATCCTCTGGAGAAGGGCATGGCAACCCACTCCAGTAGTCTTGCCTGGAGAATCCCATGGACAGAGAAGCCTGGTAGATTACAGTCCATGGGGTCGCAAAGAGTTGGACACAACTCAGTGACTAAGCACATGGCACATATATGTAAAATATATGTAGGCATTTTTAACTAGGAGTCTGGATATAATACTGAATCTCTGGAATTTAAAATTCATGACTTTCTCTAATTTTAGCCATGATTGTCAACTGAAGCTATTCTCTCAAAGAAAAATTTCTGACATCCCCTGTACATGATAAAATCTAAAGTAAATATTTAGATAGAATTGAGGGCTGAGAAAAGAACAGTGATACAGTACCTATGTATAGCATACAGAAAGTAATACATGTATAGTTCCTGTAAAGGTTATATTTCCTCCTCCTTGTAGAGTGTAATTCAAGTCTTTTATCATTTGTGTGGATTTATGGTTTACAATCTGGCTTATGCGTACCGCATTACAATAATTTTCTAATTTCTGAAAAGACCCTTCTTATCTGTCCCAATTCCATACTTCTCCACTATACATAAAATTGAGGTAGTAAACTTGTTTAAAATAGGTTTAAAGTACTTGAAGAAAATTTAATAATTCTCTTAGTAAGTTTTTCTACCAATCTCAATTAAAACAAATTATACAATAACTATATTCCTAACCAAGTACTTTTTAGAGTTGTGAAACTTAAGAAACATATAAAACTTAAGAAAAATTTAAAAGTAACCTCAAAGTAAAATGCAAACAAAGAACTAAATTCTGCTGAATAACAAAAGGATCACAGATTTTAAAAAAAATCATTTCTGCTCATGTAAGAAATATTAGAGAATACAGAACAGTAGGCAATATCAAGATCAGGAAAAGGACAAGAAAATGTCAGGTAAGAAATATGAAAGCTATGAAGTATTTCCAAAAGACATTAGATTTTATATGAAAGTCACAGAATTTACAAGTTGACAGTATGCCTTCTTCATTCAATCATTAAATTCTTCTACTACCTCTCACCTAATTCCTAATACCTAAATACCTTTCCTTGTTCTTGATGTCATTAGATGCAAAATTTTAGTCTTCTATTACACAGTCACTATGGCCTACAGATTAATTTTGGCCTTGTCTATTACAGGAGTCCCCAGCCCCAAGGCTGCACAGCAAGAGGTGAGTAGCAGGAGAGGAAGCAAAGTTTCATTTGTATTTACAGTGCTTCCCATCGCTTGCATTCCTGCTTGAGCTCTGCCTCCTGTCAGATCAGCAGCAGCATGAGATTCTCATAAGAGAGCAAACCCTAACCCAAAGGTCAAGGTGGAATATCCTGAGATAGCCAAAGAATAGAAATAAAGTGCACAATAAATGTAATGCACTTGAATCATCCTGAAATCATTCCCCACCCGGCCTGGTCCATTGAAAAATTGTTTTCCATGAAATGGGTCCCTGATGCCAAAAAGGTTGAGGACCATCGGTCTATTAGATCTGTCCTTTCCTTACTATGTTCAGGTACTACCCTTGGCCTAGCTGTCCTCTATCACCCTCTCAATAGTCTCCCTAATCTGAAGCCTCCATATATAATACTCAGTCGTGTCCGACTCTTTGCGACCCTGTGGACTGTAGCCCACCAGGCTCCTCCGTCCATGGGATTCTCCAGGCAAAAATACTGGAGCGGGTTGCCATTTCCTTCTCCAGGGGATCTTCCCAACCCAGGGATCGAACCCGGGTCTCCCACATTGCAGGCAGATGCTTTAATCTCTGGGGAAACCCAGTACAATAGTAAAATAACTTTTCTTAAATTATCTTTCATCATGTCATTCCCATATTAAGACCTGCAGTAATTTCTTTGTTCCATAATAATACTGGGCTTCCCTGATAGCTCAGTTGGTAAAGAATCCACCTGCAATGCAGGAGACCCCGGTTTGATTCCTGGGTTGGGAAGATCCGCTGGAGAAGGGGTAGGCTACCCACTCCAGTATTCTTGGGCTGGAGAATTCCATGGACTGTATAGTCCATGGGGTTGCAAAGAGTTGGACACAAGCAACTTCACTTTGGACTGCCCTGGTGGTTCAGAACATAAAGCATCTGCCTGTAATGCAGGAGACCTGAGTTTGATCCCTGGGTCGGGAAGATCCCCTGGAGAAGGAAATGGCAACCCACTCCAGTACTCTTGCCTGGAAAATCTCATGGATGGAGGCGCTTGGTAGGCTACAGTCCATGGGGTTGCAAAGAGTTGGACATGACTGAGTGACTCCATTTTCTTATAATAATATTGACAATATTATTTATTAAAGTAAAACTATTAATACATTCTTGGCACTGTGATAAATGGTTTATATATGTTAGGTGTTTAAATCTTTAAAAAAACACACTAAACATAACTACTTGCAATTTATAGATAAGGAAACTAAAACTCAGAAGGGCTGCTGACTACCTTATCAAAGGTCACATAGTTATTAAGTGACAAAGCTAAAATTTAAACACAGGTCTGTCCATTCTAAGGTTTTAACCAGCACCTTAGAACAGTGCTTGGCACAAAATAGTCATTCAATAAATATTTGTTGTTGTGGGAATTCCCTAGCAGTCCAGTGGTTAAGGCTCCATGGTTTCACAGCTGAGGTTTAATTCCTGATCAGGGAACTAAGATCCCACAAGCTGTGTGGCAAGGCATAAATAAATATTTGTTGAATAAATGAATTAATAAATGAAATATGCTACTCTAACTTGGTATATTATTAATAATGAAACAGAAATCTTCATTTTTTTATTCCGTGCCCACTACACTAAAAATAGTTCACATTGTTAGTGGCACCCCACTCCAATACTCTTGCCTAGAAAATCCCATGGATGGCGGAACTGGGTAGGCTGCAGTCCATGGGGTCGCTAAGGGTCAGACACGACTGAGCGACTTCACTTTCACTTTTCACTTTCATGCATTGGAGTAGGCTGCAGTCCATGGTGTCACTAAGGGTCAGACGCGACTGAGCGACTTCCCTTTCACTTTTCACTTTTATGCATTGGAGAAGGAAATGGCAATCCACTCCATTGTTCTTGCCTGAAGAATCCCAGGGACGGGGGAACCTGGTGGACTTCTATCAATGGAGTCACACAGAGTCAGACACGACTGAAGCGACTTAAAAGCAACAGCAGTTACCTTTTTAATGAATATTTGCTGGTGTGGGCCCAATTAATAACAGCATGAAGCACAGAAAAAGTTGGCCTTAATATAACCCACATTAATATTTAAATGCTTTACTCTCAGAGCCACATGGATAGAATAAATTTTTATTTTACTGGCTAAAATTATATCTATGTATATAATTATACCAGGTAAACAACAATTATTTAACTAAGTTGATTTCATTAGCATTTAATTTAGTTACAAAATATAGAAAGCTTCCATCGGTGGAAAATAATATTGTTGGAACACTAAATATTGTGTGTGAACATGTTGGACATGCACACCAAATTGCTTAGGGTGTATAGATTCCTAAACAGTCTGAACAAAATTCCTTTGAGATATGTTTTAAAATTTTAATATAGAACAAATGTCACTGTCTAGAAATTTAAAGATATAAGGGACTTCAGAGTTCAATAACAAATACAGAGTTGTTATTTGAAACAAAAATGTAGCTCTTGAGAACAATCAGTTCAGTTTTCTAACAGCAGTTATAGTATGTGGTCATAACCATTTTCCCCCCTTTTACAGAGGTCCCTAGATACACATTTTTAATGTATCCTAGCAGTTTCCAGTTAATGTTTTATATTTCTGTAGCTATTATTTTCTGTTGAAAGAAAACTAGTAAAGGTTGAGTCTAGAAAGGAAAAACAAAGGAAGAAGATCAATATTAACACTCTACAAATATTGACTTAGCAAAGTGACTTTGCTGTCTTTCTCTCAAAGGAACTTGATATTGAATGAATGATTTATTTATAAGAAGCACCTATTAAAAGTATTTGTTAAAACCAAAAAACTGCTTGGCAAAGTACATTCATAATCTCTTCAAGTTCAAAAATTGAAGAATCGTTATTTTTAAACTGAAGTCCTTTTAATATTCCTATTCATCATTAAACTTATTAGAACTGGCTTACAGGTAGAAATGCTGTGATCCCCAAAAATCCTCAAAGAATTACTTCATAAACTTTACCTATTCTTTGTAAACACTAAATAGTCATTAATAATTTAATGTCAAATTTGTTTTCAGAAAAAGTTGTATCCATTCATTTAAAATACTATACCTTTATTGAGTGTGGCTCAATTAACTTTGAGTTTTGATTACTATCAGCACCCATGGTAACTGTTACGGAAACAGATGTTTTGAACTGTCTGGCTGTTGCCAGTGAAGAATTCCTGGTGTCACCTGTAAGAAGTAATAGTTATTTAGTCTTACATTATGAAAAGCTGTCAATAAGAAGTCTGTTTCTAAACACAGTGTAGTATGAAAGGACTATATATTAATTTCATTCTGTTGGTACTTCCTGTTGAAATAAACTCAAAAGATTTTATATTTATAAGGCTTTAATGGCTCTTTATGATTTTAATTTATGATCTACTAATAACATTTATTTAATTTATAATTTATGACCTACTAATAAGATTCTTTATTTAAATATGTCATTCTTTGGCCTGAAATTTTAGTTTTAATAAAACATAATGAGCATAGCCAAGTCAAGTTCCATAATAAAATTTTACTTTATTAGATGTTTATAGTTAAGTGAGTTCAGAAACTGTAGCTATCAAAAGTTGGGTTTTCACTTATCACTGATAAGCTAAGACAGAAGGAAAAATTTATCTGACTATGATCCTTAATTCTTAACAGAAAAGTAAATACCTTTATTTGAGAATGACTCCTGATCAGTTTTTCTTATGATTCCAGGTGATGCTTTTGGTACTGGTAATAGGTCCCTTTCAGGGGACCCTTCCATGTGGCTTCCAAACTGTTGACGCCTCAGTTTACTGTCAACCTCCAATTTTTCTAGAGCCGTTTTGAGACACTGTTCATTGGTTGCCATATATAATTTACAAAACTACAGGAAACAAAAAAGTATTCCAGTGGATAAAACATTCAATCATACATTTGAGAGGAGAAAATGTACATTAGTAGGCAAGAGTGATAGATGGAATATATTTCCTATTGAACTAGGTTACTCATTTTATTTTCTTGAATCAGATTGACCACCCTCAAGTGCCCTAGTGAAACGCAGCCATAATTCAATGAGGAGGCCATACCCTGAATGAAAATAAAATGTTACACAAAGAGAGGTGATTTATTATTATTTTTTTACAAGACATGTGTAGCCTGTATTTGTTCTAAATAATTTTTATGATTCTTTCACTCTCAAAAAGGCATATTTCAGAGAAGAGTGTGTGTTTGTGTGTATGCACATGCATGTATTTTAACCTGATAATATTATTTTTAATGTAGTCATCAGATTACAATTGAACTGGAGAGACTAAATTTCAAGTAAAATTAGTACATATATGTATTATTGTCAATATTTAAGTGATATGCCTCTTTAAAAATACCTCTTCTATCCAGTAAGCAATTTACGTCAGAATGAGCTTATGTACCTTGATATAGTCAAATCTGCCATCTGCATTTACATCAGCTAAATTTATTATGGCATTTACTTCTTCTCGAGTCATCTTCTCACCTTTCTGGAAGAAAAAAAGTATTTAAAGCAACGTGATGATTACTTTGTCACGTATGGGGAGAATGGAAATTTTAATCCTTTCTGTAAGTTTGAATATATGTATCATTAAAAATCTCAGAATGAGTATAATGTCAAGCAAGAATGAACCCATTACATAAAATAAAATTTCACAATTTTATTAAATTTTATAAAGTATATAAAAACTGAATGTCAGTTTACTAAATTTCAAATATATGTATCATAGATTCAGTAATAACTACTGTTAAATATAGAGTAAGAATACTTTCTCGTGTTGTACCAAGAAACAGAATGGTTTCTGAATCTCATTTATACTTTAGTTCTCTTTTACTTATCACTGATTTACAAATTGTTCTGGCAGGAAAGAATTGCAAAGGAGCACAAAAGGATTACAATAATAGGCTCAATTTTATATTTTCTCTTTTTTTGAAAAAGCACGCTTCATATAGAAGGATCCTTAAGTACTTTACAAACAATATATAAGTGATTCATTTCACCTGCCAGTGAAACAGTTATTTTTCATGTGGACTTTGGTAGCCAAAGCTAGATTCCAAGTTGTTTTGCAAAACAGGCATATTATAAAACTGTTTAACAGATCTTACCTTTGTTAGAAGTTTATAAAGATCAGTGTGTAAAATAGAGCCATTATCATTAACATCTAATTGCTTAAATGATTTTAGCAATTCTGCTTTTGAGGTTGGTTTTTCCTTTCTTAAAATTATACAAAAATCATCAAAATTCAGTTTGGCAGTTTGAGGAGTCCAATACTTATTAATGGTCTTTTGGGATGGATTTCTTCCTGCGTGCTGAAGAGCTGCCCAATAAAACAATTATTATTTGTTACAGTAACATCTGGAATTAGTATTTTAAGTGTATTTTTTCTTTAAATTATTATACACTATAATGTTATATAAAAGTACATGCATACCAATATATTAACTTTGGTGTTGATAGTCTAGTGAAATCAATACATGCCTGACTTTCAAATATGAATATATACATATATGTTATTATACCAGCTACAAATTCTCAATGTATTAATGCCAGCATTAAATAGGTTCTTCCTATTCTGACATTATTCTCAACTTACATAGTTCAATTAATTGATAATATCTGATTTACCTCATAAGAATGCCTGGAAGAAAAAGAAACAGATTAAGAACAACCATTCACTTAATTGTTTTGAGGACATAAGAATAAAGAAAATGAATAATTTATTATTTTTCTGGTTCAACAAATATCTCAATTATGAGGAAATCATTAGTTTGAGAATATTACTGTCAATGTCATGATGTCTAAAATGCTCATCGTTGTTCTGTCACTAAGTCACATCCCACTCTTTGCAACCCTATGGACACCAGGCCTCCCTGTCCTTCACTGTCTTCTGGAGCTCGCCCGAGTTCATGTCCACTGAATTGGTGATACTATCCAAACATCTCATCTGCTGGCACTCTCTTCTCTTTTTGCCTTCACTCTTTCCCAGCATCAGGGTCTTTTCCAATGAGTCAGCTCTTCACATCAGGGGGCCAAACTATTGGAGCTTCAGCTTCAGCAGCAGTCCTTCCAATGCATATTCACGGTTGATTTCCTTTAGGATGGACTGGTTTGATCTCCTTGCTGTCCCAGGGACTCTCAAGAGTCTTCTCTAGCACCACAGTTCAAATGAAAGTATCAGTTCTTAAGCACTCAGCCTTCTTTAAGGTCCAACTCTCACATCTGTATATGACTACTGGAAAGACTACAGCTTTGCCTATATGGACATTTGTCGGCAAAGTGATTGTTTTTGCTTTTTAATATGCTATCTAGGTTTGCCATAGCTTTCCTTTCAAGAAGCAAGTGTCTTCTAATTTCATGGCTGCAGTCACCATCCACAGTGATTTTGGAGCCCAACAAGAGAAAAATTTGTCACTACTTCCACTTTTTCCCCTCTACTCATTATGAAATGATGGAACCGGATGCCATGATCTTTGTTTTCTGAATGTTGACTTTTAAGCCAGCTTTTTCACTCTCCTCTTTCACCCTCATCAAGAGGCTCTTAAGTTCCTCTTTACTTTCTGCCATTATGGTGGTATCATCTGCATATTTTAGGTTATTGATATTTCTCCTGGCAATCTTGATTCCAACTTGAACTTCCTCCAGCCTGGCAATTCACATGCTGTACCCTGCATAAAAGTTAAACAAGAGACTGACAATATACAGCCTTGTACTTCTTTCTGAATTTTAAACCAGTCAGTTATTCCATGTAAGGTTCTAATTCCTGTTTCTTGACTTGCATACGATTTCTCAGGAGGCAGGTAAGGTGGTCTGGTATTCCCATCTCTTTAAGAATTTTCCAAAATGTGTTGTGATCCACACAAAGGTTTTTGTATAGTCAAAGAAACAGCAGTAGGTGTTTTTCTGGAATTCCCTTGCTTTCTCTATAATCCAATAGATGTTGGCAATTTGATCTCTGGTTCCTCTGCCTTTTCTAAACCTAGCCTGTACATCTTGAAGTTTTTAATTCAAGTACTGCTGAAGTAGCTTGAAGGATTTTAAAAGTAACCTTACCAGCATGGGAAGTGAATGTGATTGTTTGATAGTCTGAACATTCTTTAGCACTGCCCTTCTTTGGAATTGGGATGAAAACTGACCTTTTCCAGTCTTGTGGCCACCGCCGAATTTTCCAAATTTGCTGACATATTGAGTGCAGCACTTTAACAGCATCATCTTTAAGTATCTGAAACAGCTCAGCTGGAATTCCATCAACTCTACTAGCTTTGTTGGTAGTAATCTTCCTAAGGCACACTTGACTTAAGACTCCAGGATGTCTGGCTCTAGGTGAGTGACCAAACCATCACGGTTATGGTGGGTCATTAGGACCTTTTTTCTACAGTTCTGTGTATTCTTGCCACCTCTTCTTAATCTGTTCTGCCTCTGTTAGGTCCTTTACATTTCTGTCCGTTATCATGCCCCTCCTTGTATGAAATGTTCCTTTGAGATTTCCAATTTTCTTGAAGAGATGTCTAATTTTTCCCATTCTATTAGTTTCCTATTTCTTTGCAGTGTTCATTTAAGAAGCCCTTCTCTCTCCTTGCTATTCTCTGAAATTCTGCATTCAGTTGGGTATACCCTTCCCTTTCTCCTTTGCGTTTCGCTTCTCTTCTTTCCCCAGCCATTTCCTCAGACACTTTGCCCTCTTACATTTCTTTGGGATGGTTTTGGTCACTGTCTCCTATACAATGTTACAAACCTCCATCCATAGTTCTTTAGGCACTCTGTCTATCAGATCTAACCCCTTGAATCTATTCACCACCTCTACTGTACAATCATAAGGGATTTGATTTATGGGGGTATGATTTAGGTCACACCTGAAGGACCCAGTGGTTTTCCTCACTTTCTTTAGTTTAAGCCTGGATTTTGCTATAAGGAGCTAATGATTTGAGACACAGTCAGCTCCAGGTCTTGTTTTTGCTAACCGTATACAGTTTTTCGTCTTTGGCTGCAAACAATGTAACCAATCTAATTTTGGTATTGACCATTTGGTGATGTCCATATGTACAGTTGTCTCTTGTGTTGTTGGAAAAGGGTTTTTTTTCTGTCCAGCTCTGTGAAAATGGATGTATAAGTCTTTCCCACAAGTGGCAGCTCAAATGCTTGTTGGTATCTTCAATGATAAAAAATTTTTTAAATGTACTATTAAGTTGTTTAAAAGAACAACTTTCTCAGAATAAAATTATGCCAAAATATGTACTAGTCATACATTCCTGTATCTAATAAATAGGTAAAGTTTAGTAAATACTAATCTAACTTTAGTCTTTAGTTTTAGAATTGGAGCTCATTATTAAGTCCAATAACAATGAAAAGGAGAAGGGAATGGCAGAGGATGAGATGGTTGGATAGCATCACCGACTCAATGAACATGAATGTGAGCAAACTCCAGGAGGTAGCAGAGGACAGAGGAGCCTGGTATGCTGCAGCCCACGAGGTCCACAAGAGCTGTACACAACTTAGCTACTGAACAACAATGACAACAAACAGTGAAAAAACTGTGTGACTGTAGATGGTTAAAGGTTTACACCAAAATACTGACCTTTTGCCAGGGTTTATTTCAAGCTTTGACGTGAGTTTATAATACTTACATTACGGGTAAGTTGGGGGGACAAAAAGAAACTTTGGGGAAAGAAAAAGAAACTGCTTTATCCTATTTTGAAATGGAATGTCAAAGCACATGGTATGTACATAAGAGGTGGACGGATACAAATGAAAAGCACAATAGTTAAGAAAGAGACATCACTGGTTCACAAAACCAGTTTTTTAAAATCTAGATTATCTGAAAGCTATCATTGCAATTTTACAAAGACTATTCTACAATAAAACCAAAAGCTGAAAAGGTAAGCATTGCATTATTATCCTCCCAGATAATTCTGTAAGACTGATAGCACCTGAGTAATACATACTAATTATTTATTAACACAAACTAAATGCCACAGCTTTTGGACTGTGTTGTTGGAGAAGACTCTTGAGAGTCCCTTGGACTGCAAGGAGATCCAACCAGTCCATTCTGAAGGAGATCAGTCCTGGGTGTTCTTTGGAAGAAATGATGCTAAAGCTGAAACTCCAGTACTTTGGCCACCTTATGCAAAGACCTGACTCATTGGAAAAGACTCTGATGCTGGGAGGGATTGGGGGCAGGAGGAGAAGGGGACGACAGAGGATGAGATGGCTGGATGGCATCACTGACTTGATGGACATGAGTCTGAGTGAACTCCAGGAGTTGGTGATGGACAGGGAGGCCTGGCGTGCTGCGATTCATGGGGTCGCAAAGAGTCGGACATGACTGAGCGACTAAACTGAACTGAACTGAAATGCCACAGTAGCAGAAGGCATGTTAAACTTTTAAACTTAATAAATTCATGATCTCAACCAACTTTCAGTTGCAAAAATATGTCAGATTTTTATTTCAGGAAACTGCTTCTGAAGTTAATAAAATAATTCAGTTTCTCTACTCATAAAGTTATTTGCCTTGATGAAACTGACATGAATATAATATTATCTGGTATTTCTGTTTACCACCCTCTCAAGACTAAAGACCACCACGTCATTTGACACACCAAGTAAGAACCAAATTCACTGGTTTGTGGAGTATCTGCAACCAGAAGAGTTTAAAATATAATGGAAAACTCAACCATACAAAATCATGGGATGCATAAAAAGCAGTAATCAGATAAAACTAAAAGCTGGTTCTTTGAGAAGATAAACAAAATTGACAAACCTTTAGCCAGACTTATCAAGAAAAAAAGAGAGAAGAATCAAATCAACAAAATTAGAAATGAAAAAGGAGAGGTTACAACAGACAATACAGAAGTACAAAAGATTATAAGAGACTTTTATGAATAACTCTATGGTAATAAAATGGATAACCTGGAAAAAATGGACAGATTCTTAGAAAAGTTCAATCTTCCAAGACTGAACCAGGAAGAAATAGAAGTGATGAACAACCCAACTACAAGCACTGAAAATGAAGCTGTGATAAAAAAAACCTTCCCAAAATAAAAGCCCAGGACTAGGTGGTTTCACACGAGAATTCTATCAAACATTTAGAGAAGAGCCAATGCCTATCCTAATAAAACTCTCTCAAAAAATTGCAGAGGAAGGAACACTTTCAAACTCATACTACGAGGCCACCTTCACCCTGATACCAAAACCAGACAAAGACAACACACAAAAAGAAAACTACAGGCCAATATCACTGACGAACATAGATGCAAAAATCCTCAACAAAATTTTAGCAAACAGAACTCAGCAACACATCAAAAAGCTTGTACGCCATGATCAAGTTGGGTTTATTCCAGGGACGCAAGGATTCTGCAATATATACAAATCAGTCAATGTGATATACCATATTAACAAATTGAAAGAAAAAAACATATGATAATCTCAATAGATGCAGAAAAAGCCTTTGGCAAAATTCAGCACCCATTTATAATTAAAACTATTCAAAAAATGGGCATAGAAGGAACCTACCTCAACACAGTAAAGGCCATGTATGATAAGCTACAGCAAACATTATTCTCAATGGTAAAAAACTGAAAGCATTCCCCCTAAGATCAGGAACAAGACAAGGGTGTCCACTTTTACCACTATTATTCAACATAGTTCTGGAAGTCCTAGCTACCACAATCAGAGAAGAAAAAGAAATAAAAGGAATCCAGATCAGAAAAGAAGTAGTAAAGCTCTCACTGTTTGCAGATGACATGATACTGTACATAGAAAACCCTAAAGACAGTATCAGAAAATTACTAGAGCTAATCAGTGAATTTAGCAAAGTTGCAAGATACAAAATCAATTCACAGATATCACTTGCATTTCTATATACTAACAATGAAAAATCAGAAAGAGAAATAAGGAATCAATCCCATCCACTACTGCAACAAAAAGAATAAAATATCTAGGAATAAACTTACCTAAGGAGACAAGAGAACTGTACACAGAAAATTATAACACACTAATGAAAGAAAACAAAGACGACATAAACAGATGTAGAGATATTCCATGTTTCTGGATAGGAAGAATCAATACTGTGAAAATGACTTTACTACCAAATGCAATCTACAGATTCCGTGTGATCCCTATCAAATTACCAATGGCATTTTTCGCAGAACTAGAACAAAAAATTTCACAATTCATATGGAAACAAAAAAGACCCCGAACAGCCAAAGCAGTCTTGAGAAAGAAGAATGGAGCCGGAGGAATCAATCTTCCTGACTTCAGATTACACTACAAAGATACAGTCATCAAGACAGTATGGTACTTGCAGGAAAGCAGAAATATAGACCAATGGAACAAAATAGAAAGCCCAGAAATAAACCCATGCACCTATGGGTACCTTATTTTTGACAAAGGAGGCTAGAATATACAATGGGGCAAAGACAGCCTCTTCAATAAATAGTGCTGGGAAAACTGGACAGCTACATATAAAAGAATGAAATTGGAACACTTCCTAACACCATACACAAAGATAAACTCAAGTGGATTAAAGACCTAAATGTAAAACAAGAAACTATAAAGCTCTTAGAGGAAACATAGGCAGAACACTCGATGACATAAATCAAAGCAAGATCCTCTATGATACACCTCCTAGAGTAATGGAAATAAAAGCAAAAGTAAACAAATGGGACCTGATTAAACTTAAAAGCTTTTTCACAGCAAAGGAAACTATAAGCAAGGTGAAAAGACAACCCTCAGAAGGGGAGAAAATAATTGCAAAGGAAACAACTGACAAAGGATTAATTTCCAAAATATACAAGTAGCTCATACAACTTAACACCAGAAAAACAAACAACCCAACCAAAAAGTGGGAAAAAGACCTAAACAGACATTTCTCCAAAGACGACATAGAGATGGCTAACGAACATGTGAAAAGATGCTCAACATCTCCCATTATTAGAGGAATGCAGATCAAAACTACAATAAGGTATCACCTCACACTAGTCAGAATGGCCCCCATCAAAAAGTTTACAAACAATAAATGCTGGGGAGGGTGTGGAGAAAAGACCTGTTGCACTGTTGGTAGGAATGTAAACTGATACAGCCACTATGGAAGACGGTATGGAGATTCCTTAAAAAGCTAGGAATAAAACTACCACATGACCGAGCAATCCCACTCCTAGTCATATACCCTGAGAAAAGCAAAATTGAAAAAGACACATGTATCCAATTGTTCACTGCAGCACTGTTTACAATAGCTAGAACACGGAAGCAACCTAGATGTCCATCAACAGATGAATGGATAAAGAAGTTGCGGTACATATACACAATGGAATATTACTCAGCCGTAAAAAGGAACGCATCTGAATCAGTTCTAATGAGGTGGACAAACCTAGAACCTATTATACAGAGTGAAATAACTCAGAAAGAAAGGTAAATATTGTATTCTAATGCATATATATGGAATCTAGTAAAATAGTACTGAAGAATTTATTTACAGGGCAGCAATGAAGAAATAGAGAATAGATTTACGGTCATGGGGAGAGAGGAGGATAGGGTGAGATGTATGGAAAGAGGAACACAGAAACTTATATTACCATATGTAAAATAGATAGCCAACTGGAATTTTCTGTATGGCTCAGGAAACTCAAACAGGGGCTCTTTATTAACCTGGGGGGAGGGAATGGGGAAGGAGATGGGAGGGAGGTTCAAAAGGGAGGGGATGTATGTATACCTATGGCTGATTCATGTTGAGGTTAGACAGAAAACAACAAAATTCTGTAAAGCAATTACCCTTCAATTAAAAAATCAATAATTATTTTTTTAAAAAGCAGTTATTAGAGGGAAATTCATATGAGGGAAGCAATATGACCTTCCTCACAAAACAAGAAAAATCTCAAATAAATAACCTATCACTTAAAAGAATTAGAAAAAGAAGAACAACAATATCTAAAGTCAGCAAAAAGAAGAAAGTAATAGAGATCAGAAAGGAAATAAAATAGAGATTAAAAAAAATAGAAAACCTAAAAGAAAACAAAACAAAACAAAATCTGGTTCTTTGAATGGATAAACAAGATTGACAAACCTCTGGCCAGGATCACAAAGAAGGAGAGAGAACACTAATAAATAAAATAAGAAATGAAAAAAAGAGACATAACAACTGACACCTCACCATAAGGAAATAATCATATGAAAACAAATTTGACAACCAAAAAGAAATGGACAAGTTTTTCGTCCTAGAAACCTGTATGTTTACTAGAAATAAACAGCCACCAAAATTGAACCACAAGAAATAGATTTTTTTTTAAAAGAAGAAGAAATATATAATTTGAACAATTTGAAAAGATGGATCACTAGAATTGAAATCGATTTTGTAATTTAAAGAGGGCTTTCCCCTTGGCTCAGCTGGTAAAGAATCTGCCTGCAATGCGGGAGACCTGGGTTCGATCCCTGGGTTGGAAAGATCCTCTGGAGAAGGAAAAGGCTACCCATTCCAGTATTCTGGACTGGAGAATTCCATGGACTGTATAGTCCGTGGGGTCGCAAAAAGTTGGACAGGACTGAGCAACTTTTTCACTTTGTAACTTAAAAAAGTCCCCACAAACAAAAGTCTATAGGACCAGATGATTTTACAGGCGAATTCTACCAAACATACACACAAGAACTTATACTGACCCTTCTCAAACTCTCTGAAAAAGTTAAAGAGGAGGGAATACTCCCAAGGACATTTGATGAAGCCACCATCACTCTGCTACCCAAACCAGACAAAGACATCACCAAAAAAGAAAACTACAGGCCAAAATCTCCAATGAGTACAGATTCAAAAATTCTCAACAGAATATTAGTACACCAAATCCAACAATATATAAGAAAGATCATACACCATGACCAACTGGGATTCATTTCAAGTTCACAAGGATGGTTCAACACATGCAAATCAGTCAATTTTGTTTCTGATACATTACATAAAACCACATGATCATCTCAGTAGATGTAGAAAAAGCATTTGAAAAAATTCAACATTCCTTCATGATAAAACTCTTACCAAAGTGGGTATAGAGGGGACATATCTCAAAATAGTACATGCTATTTATGACAAACCCACAGTTCATATAATACTCAATGGTAAAATGTAGAAAGCCTTTCTGCTAAAATCTGGAACACGACAAGGATGTCCACTCTAACCATTTCTCTTCAACACAGTATTGGAAGTCCTAGCCACAGCAATCAAACAAGAAAAAGAAACAAAAGGTAGCCAAGTCATAAGAGAAGAGGTAAAACTGTCATTACATGCCAATGACATGATACTATATACAGACAATCCTAAAGACATCATACAGAAACTACAAGAACTGATACATGAATTCAGCAAGGTAGCAGGATACAAGATTAACATACAGAAATTGGTTGCTTTCTGTACATCAATGATGAAATATCAGAAAGGGAATGAAAAAAACAATACCTTTTAAAATCACAACCCCCAAAATAAAATACTAAGGAATAAGCCTCACCAAGGAAGTGAAAAACATGTATTCTAAAAACTATAAAACATTAATAAAGGAAACTGAAGATGATTTAAAGAAATGGAAAGATATCCCATGCTCTTGGACTGGAAGAATACTGTTAAAATGGCCATACTATCCAAAGCAATCTACAGATTCAATGCAGTCCCTATCAAATTACTCATGACAGTTTTCACAGAACTAGAACAAATAATCCAAAAATTCATATGGAACCATAAAAGACCCAGAATTGCCAAAGCAATCCTGAAGAAAAAGAACAAAGCAGGAAGCACAACCATCTCAGAGTTGAGAAAATACTACAAAATTATAGTAGTCAAAACAATGTGGTATTGGTACAAATACAGACTATGGGCCAATAGAACAGAACAGACAGCCCAGAAATAAACCCACACACCTACTGTCAGTGAATCTTCAACAAAGGAAGCAAGATTATACAATGTGAAAAAGACAGTCTCTTCAGCAAGTGGTTTTGGGAAAACTGGATAACTGCATGTAAATCAATGAAGTTAGAACATACCCTTGCATTATACACAAAAATAAACTCAAAATAGCTTAAAGACTCAAACATAAGACATGACTCTCTTACAAGAGAATATAGACAAAACATTCTCTGACATAAATCATACTAATGTTTTCTTAGGTCAGCCTCCCAAGGCAATAGAAATAAAAACAAAAATAAACAAATGGGACTTAAAGTTACAATCTTTTTCACAGCAAAGGAAACCACAAACAAAATGAAAAAAATAACCTACAGAATGGGAGAAAGTATTTGCAAACAACATGACTGATAAGGGCTTAATTTCCAAATGATACAAATAGCTCATAGAATTCAACAACAATAACAAAAAACAAACAACCCAATTGAAAAATGGGCAGAAGATCTAAAGAGACATTTCTCCAAAGACATACAGATGGCCAATAGGCACAAGAAAAGATCCTCAACATTGTCAATTATTAGTGATCTGCAAATCAAAACTACAATGAGGTGCCACCTCACACTGGTCAGAATGGCCATCACTAGAAAATTTACAAATAACAAATGCTGAGATGGTATGGAGAATAGGGAACCCTCCTACATGGTTGGTGGGAATGTAACATTGGTATAGCCACCATGGAAAACAGTTAGGAGGTTCCTCAGACAAATAAAAACAGAATTACCATATGACCCAGCAAGCCCACTTCTGGGCATACAGCCAGACAAAACTATAATTCAAAATGATACATGCACCCCTATGTTCAAACACCACTATTCACAATAGTGAAGATACAGAAAAAATCTAAATGTCCATCGACAGATGAATGGCTATAAAAGACGTGATACATAAATACAATGGACTACTCCTCAGCCATAAAAAAGAACAAAATAATGCCATCTGCAGCAACATCGATGCAACTAGAGATTATCATACTAAGAGAAGTCAGTCAGAAAGACAAATACCATATAATATCACTTATATGTAGAATCTAAAATACAACTGAACCTATCTATAAAATAGAAACAGGATCACAGATATAGGAAATAGGCTGGTGGTTGCCAAGGTGAGGAAGGGTGGGAGGGGTTGGATTTGGAGTCTGAGACTAGTAAATGCAAACTGGTATATATACAATGATAAACAACAAAGTCCTACTGTATAGCATAGGGAACTACATTCAGTATCCTGTTATAAACCATAATGGAAAAGAATATGAAAAAAACAATGTATAGATAGATAGATATAGATATGCTAATGCTAAGTCACTTCAGTCATGTCCGACTCTGTGCGACCCCATAGACGGCAGCCCACCAGGCACCCCATCCCTGGGATTCTCCAGGTAAGAATACTGGAGTGGGTTGCCATTTCCTTCAATGCATGAAAGTGAAAAGTGAAAATGAAGTCGCTCAGTTGTGTCCAAGTCTCAGCGACCCCAGGGACTGCAGCCTTCCAGCCTCCTCTGTCCATGGGATTTTCCAGGCAAGGGTACTGGGGTGGGGTGCCATTGCCTTCTTCGAGATATAGATATCTGTATAATTGAGTCATTTTGTTGTACAGCAGTAATTAACATTGTAATTCAAACATACTTCAATTAAAAAATTAACAATAAAATATAACAAAAAGAAGTAAAAACAAAAGACCAACTCTCTGAAACCCTCATCCCTAAAAAAGAGAACAAAATCCCAAATTCTTTTCTTTTAAAACTTTACTTTTTTTTAATACTGCCCTTTTATAATCATTCAATACACACCCATGTGGATATATGTGTACATATATATAAATACATGTATATCCTTTACATTTTCTCCAGTGTAGGTCAAATTTAGACTAATGATTCAATTGTCAAAAGCATTTTAATCTATTATCATAAATCTTAAAATATCAATGTAAGAATTTAAAAAACATTTTAAAGCAAATAATTGGTGGAAGCTTAAAAAAAAAGAAAACTAAGATCATGGCATAAGGTTCCATCACTTCATGGCAAATAGAAGGGGAAACAATGGAAACAGTGACAGACTTTATTTTTTTGGGCTCCAAAATCACTGCAGATGGTGACTGCAGCCATGAAATTAAAAGACGCTTGCTCCTTGGAAAAAAGCTTTGACAAACCTAGACAGGATATTAAAAAGCAGAGATGTTACTTTGTCAACAAAGGTCTATCTACTCAAAGCTATGGTTTTACCAGTAGTCATGTATGGATGTGAGAGTTGGACTATAAAGAAAGGTGAATACCAAAGAGCTGATGCTTTTGAACTGTGGTGTTGGAGAAGACTCTTGAGAGTCCATTGGACTGCAAGAAGATCATACCAGTCAATCCTAAAGGAAATCAGTCCTGAATATTCATCGGAAGGACTGATGTTGAGGCTAAAACTCCAATACTTTTGCCAACTGATGCAAAGAACTGACTCACTGGAAAAGAGAGAGGATGAGATGGTTGGATGACATCACTGACTTGATGGACATGGGTTTGAGGAAGCTCCGGGAGTTGGTGATGGACAGGGGAGCCTAGCGTGCTGCAGTCCACGGGGTTGCAAAGAGTTGGACATGACTGAGTGACGGAACAGAACTGAACCAATCCATACAAACATTGCAAGTTTTATTTTGAAGCTCCTGGATTATGTGAGGGCTTTCCTGGTGGCTCAGATGGTAAAGCATCTGCCTGCAATGCGGGAGACCCGGGTTTGATCCCTGGGTCAGGAAGGTCCCCTGGAAAAGGAAATGGCAACCCCCTCCAGTATTCTTGCTTGGAAAATTCCATGGACAGAGGAGCCTGGTAGGTACATCCAACCATCAAATCTGGATTATGTAGCTATATAAAATGACATAATATGGGCTTCCTTGGTAGCTCAGTGGTAAAGAATTTGCCTGCCAATACAGGAGACATGGGTTCAATTTCTGGTCCAGGAAGATCCCACATGCTACCTGGCAACTAAACCTATGTGCCACAACTATTGAGCCTGCGCTCCAGAGCCCAGGAAGCACAGTCACTGAAGTCCTACACCCTACGGCCCATGCGCTGCAACAAGAGAAGCCACTGCAATGAGAAGTCCATGCACTCCAACTAGAGAGTAGCTCCGTCTCATCACTAGAGAAAGCCCGTGCAGAGCAAGGAAGACCCAGCACAGCCAAAAATAAATAAATAAATAAAATTAGAATGGCACGATAGCATAATGTAGTTCTACTGCTCAAGCTTAATTAAGTAACTGGAATGATTCAACAATGTAATTCTAATTGGAGTCTTTCTGATCTATTAACTTTCAGCAAATAAGGAAAACTACTTAGTCAAAAAAATTACCTAAGTAAAGTTGATCTTTAGAAATAATGTTATCTAAACTGCTTTTGAAAACAGTTAAGTAGGCAGCTCTACAATTCATATAAAATATCTCCTCTTCAGTTAGCAGAAATTTCTTTGATCGAGGACTCTCTGAATGCGTTGGTTTCTGACCCGAGAAAGCTGCATCACTTCCTGGACTGATGGCCATTCTATTAAAAAATAATTTAAAATTTTGTTTTAGTCACTGTTAGTCCTAAAATGAAAATGTCACTTTGCCTTTCAAATGGCGGTGGTGGTGGGGGGAGAATAAATACATGAAGGTTTTTATATGTGGAAAAATGATGTACATTATAATATGCATATGGTTATACTATCATGTAAAACTAGAATAAGTTTTTGGCAGTTGATTTCTAAATATATTATATATATATATGAGAACCCAAAGAACAAAGCTAAAACAAAGTGTAACATAAATACAAAAGAAGACTCATAGGGCAAAGGAAAAGCATGCATTTATTCTCTCAAAATTAGAGGACAGTCAGTTGAGACTCTTCATAGGATTGTGATGAGGATTAATTAAACCAACACATTTGAAGCATATAGAACAGTGCCAGGCACATAATAAATGCTAAATAAACTATAGAGTGAAACTCCACCATAATGATAATTTGAATATAATGTGATTGGCGGTTGGCATTCATCTCCATAGCAGCATCAACCACGTCATTTCACTAACATCTCAGTACTGCCGCCGCACATTTTAAATGACTGAATTTTTAAAATCCCATGTATAGCATTATACTGCGGTTTTACTGTATTCTATTACCATCAATAATAATGTTAATAATAATAATTTGGGGGTTTATACAGCCCCTCTGCTCATAAGAGTTTAAAGAACTGTCATACATCTTGATATATACCTACTACAGTGGTCAGGTACTTTCTGAACCTTTCGAAAATTGAGAGACAGAGATCTTACCCAGCTAAGAGTAAGTAGCAAAAGCATGTAAATTTCGGTAACAGTTTCTTCTTTTTTAATGTGATAAAAGGTTTCTAGTACAACAGTTACTACAAGGCACTAAATTGTGCTGGTGGTCTAACAGCTTCCAACATTATTTTACCCAGCTTTGACTTCTAAAAATACATTTCAACCTAATAAATTGAATATTTCTAGTTCAACAATAAGACGACACAGGTAGGGTCCCCTTCAGGACTCATTGGATTCTTACTCAGGAGGCCTAAATCACTAACACCTTCTTGAATTATATAGGTCTTTTACACTTGGGAAAGAAAGATAATAATCGCTTATCATGGATGAAGTACCCTACAGACCGCCTGCCTGACACTTTCATCTTACACCAGATTTAGAAGGACCCCACAGGGATGTGGTGTCACAGTCTGGTTACTGCAAATTGGTATCACTATAATTAAGCATCACAGTTCTTAAACACATATGCGTGCACCCGTATCTTCNATGTTTCCGGCGGGCTACTTTGAGTGTAGCACAGCGTCGGGTGACCATTCGCCCGCGGTTTTCAGGCTTCAGTGATTCACTTGGAAGGTTCTCTGTTTACGCGAGGAGTTGCTTAGTGATTTTGTCCGGCGACGGAGGTGCGTTCCTGAAAGTCAGAATGCCGTAAGTATCTCTTCCTTCAGGTGTTGCTGTGTTTGGGTACCTCTGTGAGCAAGACGAGTAGATATTTTCTGGCCCAGTAACCTTTTCCGTTGTCTTTTTCAGAGAGTAAATTTGTCTCTTTCTCCGACAGTTCCTGGTGCTTGGTGCCCCAACCCACCTCTGCTTCTCTGCCTTCCAGTTTTACTTATCTAGTAGTATTTCTTCACTTGAATTCTGATTCTCCAAGGCTTTTGACAGATTTTATAGGCTATGGGCTATATTTAGTGATGTATTGCTTGAAATAATTTCAAATATGTTTAACATACCGAGAACAGGACAGCGTACATTGCAAAACACCGTATAATTTGATAAACCCCCTTAATGTCTAGATTAGTGTGGTTGAGTACCTATAAACTTGCAGAGCTCATGAACCGAGTCCCAAGAGAACTAAATTCCATCTTTCAAAAGAGGACCCATAGACAAGTTCTGAAAAGAGCTGACCAACATTGAGCGAATCACTTAACCTCAGGCTTTAGTTTTCTTGCTTACCATTGCCCTGTAGAGACTTTTGTTGTTGTTGTTCAAAGCTCAGTAAAGAACTTTTTCTTTGGGGTAGGAGTGGAGATAATACATCAGTTCAGCTCGGTTACTCAGTTGTTTCCGACTCTTTGCGACCCCATGGACTCCAGCACGCCAGGCTTCCCTGTCCATCACCAACTCCTGGAGTTTACCCAAACTAATGTTCATTCAGTCGGTGATGCCATCCAACCATCTCATCCT
>SJYX01024351.1:434635-464840 GCA_006410675.1 Oreotragus oreotragus | reverse complement strand
GTGATGCCATCCAACCATCTCATCCTCTGTTGTCCCCTTCTCCTCCCACCTTCAATCTTTCCCAGCATCAAAGTCTTTTCAAATGAATCAACTCTTTGCATGAGGTGTCAAAAGTTCTGGAGTTTCAGCTTCAACATCTGTCTCTTATACACATCTAGATGTGTATAAGAGACAGTATATACATACATACATATATAGAAAAACATTAATATTCATTCTCTTATAAATATAAAATTAGCTACTTAAGTCTTTATGATTTCCTTTATCTTCTATAAACTTTCATTAATATTTAAATGATAAAAGAAGCATATTCTAGGTTTAATTTCAGCTTTGAAAATTCCTAGCCATCTGAAATTATATTGTTTAAATGTTTTTCTCCCCCTCGACCCCGAGTCTTTGTTGGCTTATCTGCAAAACTTGAGGACCAAATTAAAAACAAGTATGTAAACCATCTGACAATTTGGTCAAGTCCTTACAAATGTTAGTTGCTTATGTTATTGATATTATAAACTTATATGAGAGCATCATTTTCAATGATGGTTGAAAATATTTCATTCATTAGAAAATACACAAGCATCCTACTGCAATTAATTGTTTACTGCATAGCTGGTCATATTCAGAAGGTACACCTGTCCTAACAATTCCCTCTGCCATCCTCTGACAAAACTTAATTACCTCAGCAAGCAGTTATGTTTCTTTTGTTTTCACACTCAGCAGTATCTAAAACAATTTGTTTAACCTAAGAAAGGATCCAGTTAAATTTATCTGAATTATGTGGAATAAGCTTTACTAATCATTGTTTTTATCTAAAATAAATAATTTTGTGGGAATTGCAACATGGCTTGAAACCACTGAAGTAGTCACTACTAGCACTAAAAGTAGTTGGCAGTTTCTGTTTAAGGTCTTTATACATATCAATAGATGGTATGTAGATGATGATCTTTGATCATGAGAAAAGTTGCTCCTGATTTTTTTCACTGGTTTTTAATCCGCAGGGTAAACTATCTTTGTATTTCTTCTTTTTTGTTTTTAAAAATTTATTTATTTATTTTTAATTTTTTTCTCTTTATTTTTTTATTTTATTTTTTTTAAGAGTTTCCATTTTACTTTATTTTACTTTACAGTACTCTATTGGTTTTGGCATACATTGACATGAATCTGCCACGGGTGTACACAAACTCCCAAACATGAACCCCCCCTCCCACCTCCCACCCCACATCATCCCTCTGGATAGGCCTTGCTCTTTTGACTTCACAGCATTTGACACAGTTCTAGTCATTTAAAAAATAATTTTATTTAAATCTTTTAAAAATATTTGTTTAGTTATTTTGACTGTGCTGGGTCTTAGCTGTGGCGTGTGGGATCTTTACCTGTGGCATATAGGAGCTAGTTCCCTGACCAGGGACTGAACCTGGGTATTCTGCATTGGGAGTGTGGAGTCTCAGCCACTGGGCCATCAGTGAAGCCCCTAGTCTTTCTAATCAGGAAAAAATGGCACCAGCTGGCTCTGGACTCAAACTATTAGTATTTAAACACCAGTTCTAGCATTTTTTAATTGCATGGCCTCAGTCAAGTAACCTAATTTCCTTATGCCTTAATTTCCTCACCTGTTCTATGAGGAAAACAAAGAATGCTTACTTCATGAGGTTGCTGTAAAGATTAAGTGAAATTAAAATATAGAGCACACAGAATAGTACCTGACACATTGATCTGCTGGTGGAATACTTGTTATTATTCACTCTGTTTGATAACCTATTCAGATCAGTTCAGTTCAGTTGCTCAGTCATGTCTGACTCTTTGAGACCCCATGGACTGCAGCATGCCAGGCCACCCTGTCCATGATCAACTCCTGGAGTTTACTCAAATTCATGTCCGTTGAGCCATTGATGCCATCCAACCATCTCATCCTCTGTCATCCTTTTCTCCTGCCTTCAATCTTTCCCAGGATCAGGGTCTTTTCAAATGAGTCATTTATTTATATCAAGTGGCCAAAGTATTGGAGTTTCAGCTTCAACATCAGTCCTTCCAATGAACACTAGCAAAATTAAATGAACTATTCTAGGTAAACTTTTGTATTTAACATTTATTGCCGAGTAATTTTTATAAATTGTCTATTTCTTCTATTTTTGCTCCTATCACTTGTTCAAAATTCAGTAGTCATTTATGAATAGTCATTTTCTAGGATCTGTGAATTTTGTTTTGTTTTCTTTAATACAAGCTATAATAAATTTTTTTCTTTATGCTCAAATTCTCTAATATTTTAAGTAATTTAATTTCTTTCTCTCAGATTAAGAAGATACTTTTAATGCTACATTTGTCACGGAGAAAACTAGTTTTAATTTATATTGACCTTTTTCTCCTTTGAGCATTTAGTCTGCTTTCAATAAAATGTTGATGACTGCTCTTTAGAAGACAGCTGTACGAAATAAAGTATTATAAATATTCAGCTTTCCTTTCTAAGCTTTGTCACCAACAGCTGGGCATCCAGTTTAGCAGAACAGATTTTGCACAGAGAGAGCCTGGCATGTTCCTGAATCAGTATAGTGAAGGAGACAAAAAAGTAGTTTCTTATGGATTGGGGACTTATAAAGACATAGAGCATCTGTTCCTCAGTTAAGTCATAGTCTGGTTGCACTGAATCATGTTTAAAGCTAGAATAATGGGTAAAACTTTTTCACCTTGCTCATACCTTTATTTTAATATCTAGTATATTATTTTTGCAAATAAAATGTATTCAACATCTCCATATTTTAAAACACACAAAGATATTAATTTTTTACTAAGATTATTTTATTATATAACTTTAATGTTTGAATTACATATATAAACTCATATATCCATTAAAATATTTAATTATGATTTCATCTTGATATGTGCTATTAAACAGTTTCCTCATTGTGAAAATTGCTTTCTTCATAGGTATTCTACTTTAGTTGATGAAAGTAACTTAAAATGGAATCTTTGTTTATACAGATTACTCTTAAATACTTGGCTACTTGAAGCATATTAAATCTAAGATGTCTTTAAATATTTTGTTTGCAGTGTTAAAAGATCATTGAAATTGGATATGTTAAAAGCAAATGTAAGTATTTACTGGTGAGTTTGTAGTTGCATAATAATATAATAAGATTGTATTTTTATTTTTTAACAGCTAATTTTCTCTTATACTAAATGTAAGAAGTATCAGAAACTCCTGTGGCATAATTGTTATTGGAACACCATTTTCTACATATAAAATCTGTAATATATGGAAATTCCTTGCAGGCTTGAGATTTTTATTTAAGTGACAAATTATTTAGAAGCCTTAATGAAATAATTTAATAGAAAAAAATGCTTTGCAACTTAAATGCAGGAACAGTGACAGTGCTTTAATCTACATTCTGTAATTTGCTAAATTGAAATAAAATATTAACATTTTTATAGCAAAAAGGTAACTACCCCCTCACCTTGCTGACATGATTAAATATAAAATACTAGTACTGTAATAACTTTCACCATGGTTGTCACAATAAGAATAAAATTGTATTGTTGCTGTTACGTTTTATAAATCTTGTCGTAGCAATTCCCAATACCAGCATATCATGACATATGCTAGTTTACTATCTGTTTATTATCTTTTCATACCAATGGTGGATCTAGGTACAAACACTAATACTTGGATACTTATGACCTTAGTAATCTTAAATGCAAATAAATTGTTGAGAAAGTAAATTAAAATAAATAGCTAGTCAATAAATGAGCTCCTATGAGATCCCATATGAGAATGTCATTTCAAGAAATGGGTTTTATATGGAATTTCTCTTCAGAAGACTCACTGGTATTTAACAGTTTACCATTTTTAAAACTTCCTAGATGCTTTTCTAAAAAATTTAAACAAAGGTGGCAAAATACTGCAATGCCACTAAAAAAAATCATTAGCAGTGTAATTAGCAATTTAAAACACCATTATCCAACTTGTTCTGTACAGAATGCAGCTGTGACTGTAATTTTGCATCTGTTTCTTTGGTCAGAATGGTATTTTGGTAGATGAGTAGTCCAGCTTGAAATGAAATATAGTTCTTTTCTGCCCCAAGACTCTTCTTTGGGAGGTGGTAACACCATTTGAATGAAAGAGAATGGCCATTTAGGAATTCATCCTTTTCATAAAGTACAGTTGTCATGGATAGCTTTCTATCTAGTTTCTCTCCAGATTAGGATGTATCAAGGTACCCAGTGAAACAGTGAATATCCTGTATTAGAAAAATACATTGTTATGTTTGGCCCAGTTCTGTACCTTTAAACCAGTTGACAGTACCACATGGCCACCGACTGCTAAATGCAGGTTCCTTAATCCTAGCCAGGGCCTTCAACATTTCTATTTTCTAACCTATTTCTAATATTTATTATTATTTCTGATATTTTCAGCTTTTGTACTTTTGCCTCATCATTTATTTGCAGCTCTATCTTAGATCTGACAACTTTTGCTCTGGTGCTACATCTAGGCTTCTCTCCTTAGCTATATTTATGCATCTATCTACTCCAGTAGTAATTTAGCCCTGAAGCAGCCTGGTTCCCAAGAATCTACCTATATGCCAGTGATTCCACTGAGGCTGCCTTAGCCCATGCAAAGGAAAAATCAGACATTTAAAACATTACTGATATGTCTACTACTACTACTAAGTTGCTTCAGTCGTGTCTGAAGCTGTGCGACCCCATAGACGGCCGCCCACCAGGCTCCCCCGTCCCTGGGATTCTCCAGGCAAGAACACTGGAGTGGGTTGCCATTTCCTTCTCCAATGAATGAAGGTGAAAAGTGAAAGGGAAGTCACTCAGTCGTGTCTGACTCTTAGCGACCCCATGGACTGCTTCTCCATCCATGGGATTTTCCAGGCAAGAGTACTGGAGTGGAGTGCCATTGCCTTCTCCAGCCTATAAGTCTAAGAGCACCTAACTGCTTTGAAGCTACAGAGGAACTCATAGTAACTTTGTGGTCATTTTGCCTTACCAGCATGATGCTGAAAGAAGACAACTGTGATGTTGAAGGAGAGGAGATGGCTCTTAAATGCTAGTTTGTCGAAGTGTAGTCTGTTCATCTTAAATATCTAGTGTTTCCTCTCCCAGAGATGTTTGGAACTAGCAAATCCCAGTGTTCCCAATGTGGCTATGGACCTTCATGAAGATAATGCTCCATGATGTTAGGGCAAGTCTGCAAAAGTAATTTTCCTTATGATTCCCCTAATAGGAGAAATAGAGGAATGGCTCATCCCCTGTGATCCTCCATTTCATATATAGTGTATATACTACAAGTACCACTGTTTGCTAGTCCTCTCAAATTGAGGGAAGTGAGGAGGGATAAAGATTTTGATTTCTCATTACCTACAGTATTGGAGTTGCTCAAGTTATTACCCTTGAAACACTGTTTTTAGATGAATTTTCAAAAACAAAGTTGAATTATTTATTACAAATCATTTGAAAATTATTCATTACAAATAAACTACCAGTGGCAGTTCAGATGAATTTGTAGGGACAGCTGTAACCTGGTCATATACCTAGCCAGCTTGACCTAATCTCTTTCAGGCTACCTCAGAGAAGGATCTGGAGAACAGATGCTGCAGAATGGAAGGGAAGGAGCATACTTCCTACCAAGGCCAACTTAATAGGCATTCTGCCAGAGGAATGGCAGTGCAGGTTTAGGGGAAGTTTGCTGATTGGGACATGCATACCCAGTCGAAATTACTCCATTACCATTAGTAGGATACTCCTGAGTCTGATTATTCCCATTATCTCATCTCTCTGAGACAAAACTTTTCCTGACTCCTGAAATTAGAAAGAACATTGGATTTCAGGGCTTTAGAAAATATGACAGCTCACATTCTGTAGGCTCACTTATTGGTCTGGCTCATGTCTGCTCCTTTCTCCTCTCCTTCCCTCCTCTTCCCCTGCTTTTTTCCTTAGCTTTTTATTATGGAAATTTTTAAACATACACTAAAGTAGAGACAATAATACAATGAAGTATGATGCAGCCATCACCCGTCTTCCAAAATTACTAACATTTTGCTAATTTTGCTTCATCTATATATATGTATGTATATATTTATATATGTGTGTATGTATCTGTGTATTTTTCCCTGGAATTTTATAAATCTCACACATGTTATTTCATTAGCGTATTCTTCAGTATGCATTTTTAACAGATAATGACTTCTTTCATAACTATAGTGCCACTATCATACTTATAAAATAAGCAGTAACTCCTTAATAATATCTTTTACCCAGTCTATATTCATATTTCTATGGTTGTTTTAAAATGTCCTTTTATAGTTGGCTTATTAAAATCAGGACCCAAACAAGATTTCCACATCGTAATGGTTTTTATGGATCGTAAGTCTTTTTTTTGCACCAAGTTTTAAAATCTTTTAAAATCTCACTCTTTTTCTTATAATTTATCTTTTGGAAAAAAACTTAAATTATTTTTCCGAAAGTGTATTTCACATTATAGATTTTATTGTTTTCTTGTGTTCTTTAGAAAAATGATTTCTCTATTCACATTTCTCTATTTCACAATTCACATTTCTTCACATTTCATATAAAACGTCATTAAAGCTAGAGGCTTGATTAGATTCTGGTTCATATTTTTGCTAAGAATGCCTCATAGGTAGTCTGTATTTTCTGTTGCATCACCTCCACAAGTACAAAGTGGTCTTAGTTCCAAGTGTTACCAGCCTAATTCACCCATAGTAAAATTCTCAGTCTTTCTCCTAATGTTTTTTTTAAATTCATTAATGATTATTTTATAGATTCCTTTTTTCACTACAGTCACCAAATACTGATCCCTTTTTTGCCTTTTGATTTTGGAGAAGTTTGATTATAGAGAATGCACTGCCTGCTATACAGCTTCAGTAATTATCAGCACAAGGCTAATATTGTTTCATATATGCTCCCATGCATACTTCAGTATCCCCTGTACTAGATTATTTGAAGCAAATCTCAAACATCATCCATATCATCCATAAATACTCCAGTAATTATTTTTAAAAGATAGACTTTTAAAAAGGTATAATAGTGTTATAGCCCACTCCCACCTCTGCTATGATCTCTGCAAAAAAACTCTTTCAAAATTAACATTAATTCCTTAATCCTTAAGTGGACATCTTTGCTCAAATTCTCCCAATTATCTCATATACTTTTTGACAGTTCAATTCTTTTTAAATTTTAGCATTTTTTATTGACATTCATATAATATAAAATTCATTATTTAAAAGTATACACCAGTGATTTATTATATACTCATTACATTGTGCAGCCATCACCACTATCTGATTTCAGAACATTTCCACCACCCCAAAAAGAAATCCATACCTGTTAGCAGTTAATCTCAATTCCCTCCTCCTCTCATTCCCTGACAACTACTAATTTAATTGCTGTTTCTGTGGATTTGCCTATTCTGGCCATATGGCCTTTGGTGACTGACTTCTTTCATTTAGCATAACATTTTCAAGTTTTATCCAAGGTTTATCACGTGAGCAGCACTTTATTCCTTTTCATGGCTCAGTCTTATTCTTTTGTATGGGTATATCACCTTTTGTTTATCTGTTCCTCACTGAAGAAATTTCCATTCTTCAGTGCTGCTAGTGGTGCAGAAACCGCCTGCCAACGCAGGAGACACAGGTTCTGTCCCTGGGTCGAGAAGATCCCCTGGAGGAGAGCATGGCACCCACTTCAGTATTCCTGCCTGGAGAATCTCGTAGACAGAGGAACTGGTAGGCTTTGGTCCATCAGGTTGCGAAGAGTCAGACGTGACTGAAGTGACTTATGACTTAGCACACACATACAGCAGAAGGACCTTTGAGTCGTTGCCACTTTTTTACTATTACAAATAATGTATATAACATTCTTGTACAGCATTTTGTATGAGTATGTTTTCAGTTTTCTTATATACCTGGGGTGGAATTGTTGAGTCATATGGTGATTTTAACTTTTTACAAAATTGCTGAAGTCTTTTCTACAGCATTTTACATCCCCACTAACAGTATGTAAGGGTTCCAGTTTATCCATATCCTCCTCAACGCTTGTTATTATCTGACTTTGTGATTCTAGCCATCCTGCTGGGTGTGAAGTTGTATCCTGTTGTGGTTTTAACTTGCATTTCCCTGGTAATGTTGAACATCTTTTCTTGTACTAATTGACCATCTGTATATTTTCTTTGGAGAAATATCTGTTCAAATCTTTGCCCATTTTTTAATTGGGTTGTCTTTTTACTGTTGAGTTGTAAGAATTCTGTATATATTCTCAACACTGTTACCTTATCAGATATATGATTTGCACATACTTTCATCAGTTCCTTGGATTGTCTTTCTTGATAGACTCCTTTGATACACAAAAGTTTAAAATTTTGATGAAGTCCAACTTATTTATTTTTTTGATGGCTTGTGCAATCTATGGTAATGCAGACTTCTACTATGTTTCTTTCTAGGAGTTTTATAGTATTTAGCACATATGTTAAAAACCTAATAGATAATAAAGTTCATTTTTGACATGGTGTGATGTTAGGGGCATGTAGTTCATTTGTCCTAGCAATGTTTGTTAAAAAGCTATTATTTCCCTCATTGAATGGCCTTAGAACTCTTATTGAAGATTAGTTGACTATAAATATATGAATTTATTTCTGAACTCTCAAATCTATTCCATTTGTCTACAAATCTGATCTTATGCCACCACCATGCTGTGTTTCAAAATAAAAAGTTTTTTAATTACTATAAATTTGAGAATAGGAAATATGAGTCTTCCAACTTTGTTCTCTCTGCTGCAGAGATTGGGCTATAGTTTTCTTTTAAGGTATTCGTCTGGTTTTGCTATCAGAGTAACGCTGGTCTCATAGAATGAGTTAGAAACTGTTCCCTGCTTTTTTATAGAATTTGAGAAGAATTGGTATCACTTCTCTAAATGCTGGTAGAATTCACCAGTGAAGCTCTCTGGCGTTACAGATTTTTTTTTCACAAGTTTTCTGAATTAATCTAATCTCTTAACTTGCTCTTAATGTGTTCCAGTTTTCCATTTCTCCATGATTCAGTCCTGGTGGGCTGTGTATTTTGGGAAATTTGTCCACTTCATCTAGATTAGCTAATCTGTTGGCATACAAATGTTCATAGTATCCCCTTATAATCCCTTTTATTTCTCCAAGGTTGGTTGTCATATCTGCCCCCTCATTCCTGATTTTAGTAATTTGAATCTTATTTCTTTCTTGGTCAGTCTAGATAAAGATTTGTTGGTTTTGTTTTTTTCTCCCCAAACAACCAACTTTTGAATTCATTGATCTTCTCTTTTTTCTTATTTTCCATTTCATTTGCTTTCTCCTTAATATTCATATTATTTTTTCTTCTAGTGTCTTTGGATTCAGTTTATTCCTTTTCTAATTTCTTAAGTTGGAAGCTTAGGTTATTGATTTGAGAGCTTTCTTCTTTTTTTAATATAAGTGTTTAAATTTTTCTCTGAGTACTACTTTCCATCCCATAAGTTTTTATATGTGTTATGATGCATTCTCATTTTCCTCAATATGTTTTCTAATTTCCTTTTTGATTGGTTGTCTAGGAATATGTTATATAATTTCTGTAAATTTATTTTCCAAATGTCTTTATGTTTTTAATTTGTAATTTTATTCTGTTGTGATTAGAAACTGTTCTTTATGTGATTCTAATTTTCTTCACATTTACTGAGTGGTTTTTTTTTTTTTTTTGCTGCTTAACATATCTTCTCTCCTGGCTAATATTACATGTGCACTTGAGAAGACTGTATATTCTGCTATTGTTGGATGGAGGGCTCAATAGATATGTGTGAGGTCTAATTGGTGTATAGTATTGTTCGTTTTCTGTTTCCTTGCTGATTTTTTGTCTAGTTGGTCTATCTGTTATTGAAAATGGGACATTGAAGTTTCCAGCTATTATTTTTCATTTTCTTCCTTCAGTTCTGTCAGTTTTTGCTCCTTGTATTTGGGGCTCTCTTGTTAGATATGTGTGTGTGTTTATAATGTTTTTTTTGTCTTCTTTTGTTTCAGCATCAGTAAGTCGTTATTCATTGAGTTTTCTTGGCGAGAAGAGGAAAGGGAAAAAGGATCAGCACATAGCAGGAATTTATAGTAAAGTATTACAGAAAGGAAATAAAGTATCCAGTACAGCCCAGAACACACACTGCTGATAGAGTCAGCAAAGGTCAAGGGAGCTCAGTTTTCCCTAGTTCAGCAATGAGAAGAAGGAATCAGGGAAAGAACAAGGAGGATCAGGCTATCCTTCCTTCCCTGTAAATTCAAGAACTGGCACAAAGCTTTGGTGTCTAGTAGTAAAACATGGAGTTGTTAATTTGTCCATCTCTTATTAAATATAAATTTTGACTTAAGTTTTTTGTATCTGCCTAAAAGCTCCCATCTTCCTCTCTTGGTTTCCCACCCCTTCTTTCTACATGAAAGCCTCCCATTTCTCCTCTCTTAATAGGAAATTAAGTAGATTTGGTTCATTCATATGCCAGTGTAAGTTTTGGCATGAATCATATCAAGGAGTAGTCTTGACTCAAAAGGTTTGGCACAAGGAATGACATTCATAACGTCTTCGGGTTATTTTATACAAATCATTCAAAAGTTATGCAGACACTCAAGAATCACATGAGTATGTCTGTGTAAGGCAGGAGTCAAGCTTTTAGGAAAAATGTGGTTTAAAACAGGAAATAGGGAAAGGAGAAAAAAAGGATGACCCATGGCTTCACTTTTTTCCTCTTTGTTGTTATTGTTTAGTTGCTAAGTCGTGTCTGACTCTTTGTGACCCCTTGGACTATAGCCCACCAGACTGCTCTGACCATGAAATTTCCCAAGGAAATACACTGGAGTGAGTTGCCATTTCCTTCTCCATTTCTTCAACTTTAGTGAGATATAATTGATCAAAATGTAAGACATTTAAAGTGTACAATGTGATGATTTGACTATAGATTGTGAACATGTATATTCATTATGTGTACATATATGTGTGTGTGTCTTTTTATACACACACACACATTGTGAAAGGATTGTTCCCATCAATTAATCCATCTATAACTTCAACTTTTACTTTTTCTTTTTTAGTAAGAACTTTTAAGTTCTACCCTTCTAGCAGATTTTAGTTATAATATAATAGTGTTATTATTTATAGTCACCATGCTGTCCATTAGATCCTCAGACCTTATTTATCTTACAGTGAAAGTTTGTACCCTCTGTTCCTCCATCTCCCAGTGACTAAAAACTGCTTTCCTACTCTGTTTCTGTGAATTAGACTTTTTAATTTTCTTCACATATAAATGAGACTGTGAAGTGGTTTGTCTTTCTCTCTCGTTGCATTCCGCTTAGCATAATGTTCTCCAGGTTCATTCATGTTGTCACTAATAACAGAATTTCCCACTTTAAGAAGAGTAGCCTTAAGATGATGTTTAGACGGTAAAGAGTCTGTCTACAATGCGGGAGACCCGGTGTCAATCCCTGGGTCGGGAAGATCCCCTGGGGAAGGAAATGGCAATCCACTCCAGTACTATTGCCTGGAAAATTCCATGGACAGAGGAGCCTGGTAGGCTACAGTCCATGGGGTCACAGAGAGTTGGACACTACTGAACGACTTCACTTCACTTGGCTGCTGAACAATCCTCTGAAAGATCCTCCATATTTTTCTTTTGATACAAAAGAAATTTGTATACAATTAAAACCCAAAAGCACATTTGAAAAGATCAATACATTACATTTACATAGTCTGTCACATAACAGTCACCAAATCATTAGCTGTCAAGCTTTACAAATCTCAGACATATTTAAGTGGAAAATTAGCAAATGAAAAAATATTCAGTGTTATTCGTCATTGAAAATACAAATTAAAACCACAAAGTGATTCCATTCCCACTCACTAGAATAGCTGAGTTCAGTTCAGTCTCTCAGTCGTGCATGACTCTTTGCAACGCCATAGACAGGAGCACGCCAGGCTTCTCTGTCCATCAACAACTCCCAGAGCTTGCTCACACTCATGTCCATTGAGTCAGTGATGCTATCCAACTACCTCATCCTCTGTCGTCCGCTTCTCCTCTTGCCTTCAATCTTTCCCAACATCAGGGTCTTTTCAGATAAGTCACTTTTTCACATCAGGTGGCCAAAGTATTGGAGTTTCAGCTTCAGCATCAGTTCTTCCAATGAATATTCAGAACTGATTTCCTTTAGGATAGACTGGTTTGATCTCCTTGCAGTCCAAGGGCCTCTTGAGAGTTTTCTCCAACACCACATTTCAAAAGCATCAATTCTTTGGTGCTCGGCTTTCTATATGGTCCAACTCTCACATCCATACATGGAAAAACCAATGGCTTTGTCTAGATGGAACTTTGTTGGCAAAATAATGGCTCTGCTTTCTAATATGCTGTCTAGGTTGTCATAGCTTTTCTTCCAAGAAGCAAATGTCTTTTAATTTCATAGCTGCAGTCACCATCTGCAGTGATTTTGGAGCCCAGGAAAATAAAGTCTCTGTTTCCATTGTTTCCCCATCTATTTGTCATGAAATAATGGGACCAGATGCCATGATATTAGTTTTTTGAATGTTGAGTTTAAGCCAGCTTTTGGAGTGTCAGACCACTTCAGTATTTTTGCCATGAGAACCTCATGAACAGTATGAAAAGAATAGCTAAATAACGATATCAAGAGAGAATGACTTTAAAAACCAACACAGGAATGCCTAAAACAATCTAAGCGTTGGTGAGGATGTTCAACATTTAGAGCTCTCATTTATTGATAGCAATTTAAAATGATATAAACATTGTGGGAAAGGAGTACGTCAAGGCTATATATTATCACCCTGCTTATTTAACTTATATTGCAGAGCACATCATGCGAAACGCAGGGCTGGATGAAGCACAGGCTGTAATCAAGATTGCCAGGAGAAATATCAATAACCTCAGATATGCAGATGACACTGGCCTAATGGCAGAAAGCAAAGAGAAACTAAAGAGTCTTGATGAAAGAGGAGAGTGAAAAAGCTGGCTTAAAATTCAACCTTCAGAAAACTAAGATCATGGCATTTGGTCCCATCACTTCATGGCAAATAGATGGGGAAACAATGGAAACAGTGAGAGACTTTATTTTCTTGGGCTCCAAAATCAGTGCAGTTGGTGACTACAGCCATGAAATTAAAAGACAATTGCTCCTTAGAAGAAAAGCCATGACAAACCTAGACAGCATATTAGAAAACAGAGCCATTACTTAGCCAACAAAGGTCCGTCTAGTCAAAGCTATGGTTTTCCCAGTAGTCATGTATGTGAGAGACTATAAAGAAAGCTGAACCCCAAATAATTGATGCTTTTGAACTGTGATGTTGAAGCCTCTTGAGAGTCCCTTGGACTACAAGGAGATCCAACCAGTCCATCCTAAAGGAAATCAGTCCTGAATATTCTTTGGAAGGACTGATGTTGAAGCTGAAACTCCAATACTTTGGCCACCTGAAGCGAAGAACTGACTCATTGGGAAAGACCCTGATGCTGAGAAAGATTGAAGGTGGGAGAAGGGGATGACAGAGGATAAGATGGTTAGATGGCATCACCAACTAGATGGACATGAATGTGAGCCAGCTCTGGGAGTTGCTGATGGACAGAGAAGACTGGCGAGCTGCAGTCCATGGTGTCACAAAGAGTCGGACACAATTGAGCAACTGAACTGAACTGAAACCCTTTGGAGAACTATTAGCCTTTATTTTATGTATACAAAATAAATCTACAGCCATCCTATAGCCTGGCAATTTTACTCCTGGACTTCCCAGGTAAATAAAATCATATAGCCACAAAAAGACATACAAGAATGTTCTTAGCATCTTTAATTCATAATAGCCTCAAACTGAAAACAGTTGATATTTAGGACTCTTTTAGGAACCGTAGGCCTAAATTGTGAAAAATCCCTGAGACAGCTGGTATTTTAAATTTTCTAATGTAATTCCATAAGTACTAGTGATGCATAGTATCTTAGGTACATCATTCCAATAACTGGGTTAGCCAGTATAAGGTTATAAAGAATTGTCTCTATTAGCTACCCTAGTTTTTCTTTTGCTTCTGGTTGTCCAAATACTTACAATACCTGTATTTTAAACATTTCAGTGATAGCATAGGCTAATATTTCATAATAATAGTAGCAGACCCATTATATCCCATATTTCATCCTGAAAGAACCCTAAGCTGGTGCTTTTTAGACTGTTTATAATAGGTAAAAATCAATAACTCTTTTTGGTAGAATGTGTTTTAAACAAGGTGACGAAGCAGGCTACAATTTGTGAAAGAACTTGAGAAAGGATGTCACATATATTTGAAATTATGGAGAGAACATTCATTTCTTTTGTTCTGGGCAGAAAAATCAATGCTCAAATTTTAGTTTTGCTAATATACAAGGTTTGACCTCCTTACAGAAAAGTACAGTGACATTTGGACTAAGTAGGCCAAGTCCTTCAATGAAGGTTGGAGGTTTGGCAAAATGGAAATTCTTAAATGGATTCTAGGATCATCTTCAGAGTTTAAAAATTAGGTTAAACTTAGAGAGAAATAGAACTTAAGTATGATTCTGGGTAAAGAATCCACTTGCTCAGTGGTAAAAAATCCACTTGCCAGTGCAGGGGACACAGGCTTGACCCCTGGTCTAGGAAGAGCCCACATGCTGTGGAGCAACATGCACCACAACTGTTGAGCCTGTGCACTAGAGCCTGGGGACCGCAACTGCTGAAGCCTGTGTGCCTAGATCTGGTGCTCCACAGCAAGAGAAGCCGCCGCAATAAGAAGCCCTCACACTGCAGTGAAGAGTCGCTCCCACTTGCTACAACTAGAGGAGAGTCCACTCAGCAACAAAGCCCCAGCACAGCCAATAAATAGAAATAAAATTGTAAAAAAGAAGATTATACATTTTTGTCTGTAAGTAGACAGATACATATAAATATGCAGAATTATTAGTGGGACAGTAGAGAAGGGTAGATTTTCTTTTTTCCAAGTATATTACCCTTATATGGGCTTCCCAGCTAGCGCTAGTGGTAAAGAATCTGCCTGCCAATGCAGGAAGTACAAAAGACTCGGGTTCAATCCCTGGGTTGGGAAGATCTGAATTAGGAAATGGCAACCTGCTCCTGGAATCCATGGGCAGAACTCTGGTGGGCTACAGCCCAAGGGGACACAAAGAGTTGGACGTGACTAAGCACGCACACACACACATATTACAATTGTGGACATTTTCCCTTGTAATCAACACAGATCACGAAAAAAAAGCTAGCAGAGGAGAAACCTTAGTATTTTTAAGGTGAGGGCAAAAATTATATATATACACACACATGTACGCACACGAAGACCGATTTTGCAAAAGCTAGAAAATTGTTTTCAAGGAGAAATATATGATCTACAGTTACAATGCTTAGATATTTGGCAAATGGAAAAATAATTTTTGGTGAAAATAGGAAAACAGATTGACATCAATGTACATTAGCGTAGTGACTTTCATTTCTTGTACATACACTGTGAAATAGTTCTGGGCAATAAATTCTTAGAAAAGTGGGGTTGGATTGGATAAATGTCATAGTGTATGACTGAATACATATAAACAGGTGAAAACTCAAGGTAGAGAGGTAATAATAGCCACCTGATAAAGAGACTTAAAACCCTTTCACCTTATGAAAAAGATTGCTTTAGAGGTGTAACTTGATATTATAGTTTGATTTTTTTAAAGAAGATATTGGTTACATTTGTGGCTACAGTGGCTACAGAAAATAAAGAATAGAATGCCTTTGGTTCCCCCAATACAAAGAAGTATTTATCATTTAAAATCTTAACTGTAAAAAAATAATTGATGCTATAGATTCTGGAACTAATACCAAAATTATTGGAAAAGGTAACATAGCTACTATTTCTGCCATGGTGTCTTAAAGAATAGTTGACAGTAGAGAATTATATAACTATTTCAAGTCAGCAACCAAGTTAAAGTGTAATTCTACAATGTTTGCAACATATCATGACCCTTCAGACATTTCCTCTATCCCCCAAATCCACCCTTTGCTGTCCATTTCATCTCTACATTTCAGGTTTTTCATACCTTTTGTTTTCACTTATCTAAGCCTCACGGTTCCTTCTCACAGGAATCATGTGAGATTACTGCAGACTATTTTGATTTTCCCTCTTCAAATTTCTATAGCACACATATTACCTTTAGACCTGTTCTCTGCTGTTTATGAGGCCAGAACAGTTTGTTACGTTCCTGTATGTACATTAGTTAGCCAGATGCTGGGTGCAAAGTAAGTATTATAGAAAACAAGTTTAAAGGGAATTCAGAACAGGAAACAATAATGTGATGATGAGTATTTGGAAAAAGTGGATTATGAGTGAGATACCAAACAGTGAAAGATTAGCTGAGGCCCAAATGAAAAAGATGGCTAAAACTCAACATTCAGAAAACTAAGATCATGGCATCTGGTCCAATCACTTCATGGCAAATAGTTGGGGAAACGAAACAGTGAGAGACTTTATTTTGGGAGCTCCAAAATGACTACAGATGAAGACTGTGGCGATGAAATAAAAAGATGCTTGCTCCTTGGAAGGAAAGCTATGATCACCCTACACAGCATATTAAAAAGCAGAGACATTGCCAACAAAGATCCGTCTGGTCAAAGCTATGGTTTTTCCAGTGGTCATGTATGGATTTGAGAGTTTGGACCATAAAGAAAGCTAAGTGCCGAAAAATTGATGCTTTTGAACTGTGGTGTTGGAGAAGACTCTTGAGAGTCCCTTGGACTGCAAGGAGATCCAACCAGTCCATCCTAAAGGAAATCAGTCCTGAATATTCATTGGAAGGACTGATGCTGAAGCTGAAACTCGAATACTTTGGCCACCTGATGCAAAGAACTGACTCTTTAGAAAAGACCCCGATGCTGGGAAAGATTGAAGGCAGGAGGAGAAGGAGACGACACAGGATGAGATGGATAGCGTCACTGACTCGATGGACATGGGTTTGAGTAAGCTCCAGGAGTTAGTGATGGACAGGAAAGCCTGGTGTGCTGCAGTCCATGGGGTTTCGAAGAGTTGGATACAACTGAATGACTAAACTGAACTGCACTGAAATGTGAATAGCCTAAGTGACTGGGACTATGCTGCTGCTAAGCTGCTAAGTCGCTTCAGTCGTGTCCCACTCTGTGCGACCCCATAGACGGAAGCCCACCAGGCTCCCCCGTCCCTGGGATTCTCCAGGCAAGAACACTGGAGTGGGTTGCCATTTCCTTCTCCAATGTGTGAAAGTGAAGTCGCTCAGTTGTGTCCGACTCCTAGCGACCCCATGGATTGCAGCCTACCAGGCTCCTCCGTCCATGGGATTTTCCAGCCCAGAGTACTGGAGTGGGGTGCCATTGCCTTCTCCAATGGAAAATCCCATACCGCCAGGCTAAAGAAATTATTAGTAATTGCTCTACTTGTAGACCCCTACATCTTCGACCTATCGCACAAGGTATTAATCCTCGCGGTTTGCAACCTAATGAACTATGACAAATGGATGTAACTCATTGCCCTGAACTTTCTCCATCTTTCTTTCTTGCATGTCTGTATCGACACTAATTCTTTTATTTGGGTCACACCTCTTTGCGGTCTGGGACTATAGGTGTCATTTAATAATGGATGAATGGACAAATGAATATATTTTGAGTGGAATCGTGGCTAAATTTATTGGTCTGTTCCTTTTGAATCATCTGTTCATCATACGTTTTTTAGTTCTAGACAACAAAAATGAAATAATTTATTTACAGAAACGTAAATCCTAGTGGAGTATACAGAAATGTAAAGAATTACTAGAGTTCACTAACTCCAGTAAGACATATACATAAGGTCTATGTAAACACAGAGCAGGAAGCTGCAGAGAGGATTTATTTAGAATAGGTCAAATTCTCAAAGGCTTTATATGCTATACTCAATTGTCTAAACATTAGTTTGGTTATCCTTAGTACGTGTGTTAGAGAAACTTTGTGAAGTTGAAAGATGGCACTAACTCTTCCTAGGATTTCCCTGTGGGTCTTACTAAGAGAGAACTGCTGAGCATTTCTCTTGCCTAGCCCTGTAATTATCCTTCAAGTTCTGCTCAGTTCAGTCACTCAGTCGTGTCCGACTCTTTGCGACGCCATGGACCGCAACACGCCAGGCCTCCCTGTCTGTCACCAAGTCCTGGAGCCCACCCAAACCCATATCCGTTGTGTCGGTGATGCCATCCAACCATGTCATCCTCTCTCGTCCCCTTCTCCTGCCTTCAGTCTTTCCCGGCATCAGGGTCTTGTCAAATGAGTCAGCTCTCCGCATTAGCTGGCCAAAGTATTGGAGTTTCAGCTTCAACAGTTCCTCCAATGAACACTCAGGACTAATCTCCTTCAGAATGGACTGGTTGGATCTCCTTGCAGTCCAAGGGATTCTCAAGAGTCTTCTCCAACACCACAGTTCAAAAGCATCATTTCTTCGGTGCTCGGCTTTCTTCACAGTCCAACTCTCACATCCATACATGACCACTGGAGAAATCATAGCCTTGACTAGACAGACCTTTGTTGGCAAAGTAATGTCTCTGCTTTTTAATATGCTGTGTAGGGTGATCATAACTTTCCTTCCAAGGAGCAAGCATCTTTTAATTTCAGGGCTGCAGTCACCATCTGCAGTGATTTTGGAGCCCAAAAAAATAAAGTCTGATACTGTTTCCACTGTTTCCCCATCTATCTGCCAAAAAGTGATGGGACCAGAGCCATTATCTTAGTTTTCTGACTGTTGAGCTTTAAGCCAACATTTTCACTCTCCCCTTTCACTTTCATCAAGAGTTTCTTTTGTTCTTCTTCACTTTATAAGAGTGGTGTCGCCTGTATATCTGAGGTTATTGATATTTCTCCCAGCAGTCTTGATTCCAGCTTGTGCTTCTTCCAGCCCTACATTTCTCATGATGTATTCTGCATATAAGTTAAATAAGCAGGGTGACAATATACAGCCTTGCCGTACTCTTTTTCCTATTTGGAACCAGTCTGTTGTTCTGTGTCCAGTTCTAACTGTTGCTTCCTGACCTGTATACAGGTTTCTCAAGAGGTAGTTCAGGTGGTCTGATAGTCCCATCTCTTTCAGACTTTTCCACAGTATATTGTGATCCACACAGTCAAAAGCTTTGGCATAGTCAATAAAGCAGAAATAGATGTGTTTTTTTTGGAACTCTCTTGCTTTTTCAATAATCCAGCAGATGTTGGCAATTTGATCTCTGGTTCCTCTGCCTTTTCTAAAACCAGCTTGAACATCAGGAAGTTCACGGTTCACATATTGCTGAAGCCTGGCTAGGAGAATTTTGAGCATTACTTTACTAGTGTGTGCTATAAGTGCAATTGTATGGTAGTTTAAGCATTCTTTGGCATTACTTTTCTTTGGGATTAGAATGAAACCTGACCTTTTCCAGTCCTGTGGCCACTGCTGAGTTTTCCAAATTTGCTGACATATTGAGTGCAGCACTTTAACAGCATCATCTTTGAGGATTTGAAATAGCTCAACTGGAATTCCATCACCTCCACTAGCTTTGTTCATNAAACTCAACATTCAGAAAACTAAGATCATGGCATCTGGTCCAATCACTTCATGGCAAATAGTTGGGGAAACGAAACAGTGAGAGACTTTATTTTGGGAGCTCCAAAATGACTACAGATGAAGACTGTGGCGATGAAATAAAAAGATGCTTGCTCCTTGGAAGGAAAGCTATGATCACCCTACACAGCATATTAAAAAGCAGAGACATTGCCAACAAAGATCCGTCTGGTCAAAGATATGGTTTTTCCAGTGGTCATGTATGGATTTGAGAGTTTGGACCATAAAGAAAGCTAAGTGCCGAAAAATTGATGCTTTTGAACTGTGGTGTTGGAGAAGACTCTTGAGAGTCCCTTGGACTGCAAGGAGATCCAACCAGTCCATCCTAAAGGAAATCAGTCCTGAATATTCATTGGAAGGACTGATGCTGAAGCTGAAACTCGAATACTTTGGCCACCTGATGCAAAGAACTGACTCTTTAGAAAAGACCCCGATGCTGGGAAAGATTGAAGGCAGGAGGAGAAGGAGACGACACAGGATGAGATGGATAGCGTCACTGACTCGATGGACATGGGTTTGAGTAAGCTCCAGGAGTTAGTGATGGACAGGAAAGCCTGGTGTGCTGCAGTCCATGGGGTTTCGAAGAGTTGGATACAACTGAATGACTAAACTGAACTGCACTGAAATGTGAATAGCCTAAGTGACTGGGACTATGCTGCTGCTAAGCTGCTAAGTCGCTTCAGTCGTGTCCCACTCTGTGCGACCCCATAGACGGAAGCCCACCAGGCTCCCCCGTCCCTGGGATTCTCCAGGCAAGAACACTGGAGTGGGTTGCCATTTCCTTCTCCAATGTGTGAAAGTGAAGTCGCTCAGTTGTGTCCGACTCCTAGCGACCCCATGGATTGCAGCCTACCAGGCTCCTCCGTCCATGGGATTTTCCAGCCCAGAGTACTGGAGTGGGGTGCCATTGCCTTCTCCAATGGAAAATCCCATACCGCCAGGCTAAAGAAATTATTAGTAATTGCTCTACTTGTAGACCCCTACATCTTCGACCTATCGCACAAGGTATTAATCCTCGCGGTTTGCAACCTAATGAACTATGACAAATGGATGTAACTCATTGCCCTGAACTTTCTCCATCTTTCTTTCTTGCATGTCTGTATCGACACTAATTCTTTTATTTGGGTCACACCTCTTTGCGGTCTGGGACTATAGGTGTCATTTAATAATGGATGAATGGACAAATGAATATATTTTGAGTGGAATCGTGGCTAAATTTATTGGTCTGTTCCTTTTGAATCATCTGTTCATCATACGTTTTTTAGTTCTAGACAACAAAAATGAAATAATTTATTTACAGAAACGTAAATCCTAGTGGAGTATACAGAAATGTAAAGAATTACTAGAGTTCACTAACTCCAGTAAGACATATACATAAGGTCTATGTAAACACAGAGCAGGAAGCTGCAGAGAGGATTTATTTAGAATAGGTCAAATTCTCAAAGGCTTTATATGCTATACTCAATTGTCTAAACATTAGTTTGGTTATCCTTAGTACGTGTGTTAGAGAAACTTTGTGAAGTTGAAAGATGGCACTAACTCTTCCTAGGATTTCCCTGTGGGTCTTACTAAGAGAGAACTGCTGAGCATTTCTCTTGCCTAGCCCTGTAATTATCCTTCAAGTTCTGCTCAGTTCAGTCACTCAGTCGTGTCCGACTCTTTGCGACGCCATGGACCGCAACACGCCAGGCCTCCCTGTCTGTCACCAAGTCCTGGAGCCCACCCAAACCCATATCCGTTGTGTCGGTGATGCCATCCAACCATGTCATCCTCTCTCGTCCCCTTCTCCTGCCTTCAGTCTTTCCCGGCATCAGGGTCTTGTCAAATGAGTCAGCTCTCCGCATTAGCTGGCCAAAGTATTGGAGTTTCAGCTTCAACAGTTCCTCCAATGAACACTCAGGACTAATCTCCTTCAGAATGGACTGGTTGGATCTCCTTGCAGTCCAAGGGATTCTCAAGAGTCTTCTCCAACACCACAGTTCAAAAGCATCATTTCTTCGGTGCTCGGCTTTCTTCACAGTCCAACTCTCACATCCATACATGACCACTGGAGAAATCATAGCCTTGACTAGACAGACCTTTGTTGGCAAAGTAATGTCTCTGCTTTTTAATATGCTGTGTAGGGTGATCATAACTTTCCTTCCAAGGAGCAAGCATCTTTTAATTTCAGGGCTGCAGTCACCATCTGCAGTGATTTTGGAGCCCAAAAAAATAAAGTCTGATACTGTTTCCACTGTTTCCCCATCTATCTGCCAAAAAGTGATGGGACCAGAGCCATTATCTTAGTTTTCTGACTGTTGAGCTTTAAGCCAACATTTTCACTCTCCCCTTTCACTTTCATCAAGAGTTTCTTTTGTTCTTCTTCACTTTATAAGAGTGGTGTCGCCTGTATATCTGAGGTTATTGATATTTCTCCCAGCAGTCTTGATTCCAGCTTGTGCTTCTTCCAGCCCTACATTTCTCATGATGTATTCTGCATATAAGTTAAATAAGCAGGGTGACAATATACAGCCTTGCCGTACTCTTTTTCCTATTTGGAACCAGTCTGTTGTTCTGTGTCCAGTTCTAACTGTTGCTTCCTGACCTGTATACAGGTTTCTCAAGAGGTAGTTCAGGTGGTCTGATAGTCCCATCTCTTTCAGACTTTTCCACAGTATATTGTGATCCACACAGTCAAAAGCTTTGGCATAGTCAATAAAGCAGAAATAGATGTGTTTTTTTTGGAACTCTCTTGCTTTTTCAATAATCCAGCAGATGTTGGCAATTTGATCTCTGGTTCCTCTGCCTTTTCTAAAACCAGCTTGAACATCAGGAAGTTCACGGTTCACATATTGCTGAAGCCTGGCTAGGAGAATTTTGAGCATTACTTTACTAGTGTGTGAGATAAGTGCAATTGTATGGTAGTTTAAGCATTCTTTGGCATTACTTTTCTTTGGGATTAGAATGAAACCTGACCTTTTCCAGTCCTGTGGCCACTGCTGAGTTTTCCAAATTTGCTGACATATTGAGTGCAGCACTTTAACAGCATCATCTTTGAGGATTTGAAATAGCTCAACTGGAATTCCATCACCTCCACTAGCTTTGTTCATGGCCTTCCTAAGGCTCACTTGACTTCACATTCCAGGCTGTCCGGCTCTAGGTGTGAGTGAGTGAACACACCATCGTGATTATCTGGGTCGTGAAGATCTTTTTTGTACAGTTCTTCTCTGTATTCTTGCCACCTCTTCTTCATATCTTCTGCTGCTGTTAGGTCCATACCATTTCTGTCCTTTATTGTGCCCATGTTTACGTGAAATGTTCCCTTGGTATCTCTAATTTTCTTGATGATGTCTCTAGTCTTTCCCATTCTGTTGTTTTCCTCTATTTCTTTGCATTGATCACCGAGGAAGGCTTTCTCATCTCTCCTTGCTGTTCTTTGGAACTCTGCATTCAGATGCTTATATCTTTCCTTTTCTCCTTTGCTTTTCGCTTCGCTTCTTTTCACAGCTATTTGTAAGGCCTCCTCAGACAGCCATTTTGCTTTTCTGCATTTCTTTTTCTTGGGGATGATCTTGTTCCCTGTCTCCGGTACAATGTCATGATTTTCCGTCCATAGTTCATCAGGCACTCTTATCTATCAGATCTAGGCCCTTAAATCTATTTCTCACTTCCACTGCATAGTCATAAGGGATTTGATTTAGGTCATACCTGAATGGTCTAGTGGTTTTCCCCACTTTCTTCAATTTAAGTCTGAATTTGGCAATAAGGAGTTCATGATCTGAGCCACAGTCAGCTCCTGGTATTGTTTTTGCTGACTGTATAGAGCTTCTCCATCTTTGGCTGCAAAGGATATAATCAGTGTGATTTCAGTGTTGACCGTCTGGTGATGTCTGTGTGTAGAGTTGTCTCTTGTGTTGTTAGAAGAGGGTGTTTGCTATGACCAGTGCGTTCTCTTGGCAGAACTCTGTTAGCCTTTGCCCTGCTTCATTCTGTACTCCAAGGCCAAATTTGCCTGTTACTCCAGGTGTTTCTTGACTTCCTACTTTTGCATTCCAGTCCCCTATAATGAAAAGGACATCTTTTTTGGGTGTTAGTTCTAGCAGGTCTTGTAGGTCTTCATAAAACCGTTCAACTTTAGTTTCTTCAGCGTTACTGGTCAGGGCATAGGCTTGGGTAACTGTGATATTGAATGGTTTGCCTTGGAAATGAACAGAGATCATTCTGTTGTTTTTGAGATTGCATCCAAGTCCTGCATTTTGGACTCTTGTTGACTGTGATGGCTTCTCCATTTCTTCTGAGGGATTCCTGCCCGCAGTAGTAGATATAATGGTCATCTGAGTTAAATTCACCCATTCCAGTCCATTTTAGTTCGCTGATTCCTAGAATGTCTATGTTCACTCTTGCCATCTCCTTTTTGACCACTTCCAATTTGCCTTGATTCGTGGACCTGACATTCCATGTTCCTATGCAATATTGCTCTTTACACCATCAGATCTTGCTTCTATCACCAGTCACATCCACAGCTGGGTATTGTTTTTGCTTTGGCTGCATCCTTCATTCTTTCTGGAGTTATTTCTCCACTGATCTCCAGTAGCATATTGGGCACCTACCGACATGGGGAGTTCCTCTTTTAGTATCCTATCATTTTGACTTTTCATACTGTTCATGGGGTTCTCAAGGCAAGAATACTGAAGTGGTTTGCCATTCCCTTCTCCAGTGGACGACATTCTGTCAGACCTCTCCACCATGACCTGCCCGTCTTGGGTGGCCCGACATGGCATGGCTTAGTTTCATTGAGTTAGACAAGGCTGTGGTCCATGTGATTAAATTGGCTAGTTGTCCGTGATTGTGGTTTCAGTCTGTCTGCTCTCTGATGCCCTCTCTCAGCATCTACCGTCTTACTTGGGTTTCTCTTACCTTGGACATGGGGTAACTTCTCTTGGCTGCTGCCCCTGACCTTGGACATGGGGTAGCTCCTCTTGGCTGCGCTCGTGTGCCGTTGCAGCCGCCATGCTCATGCTGACAGCAAATGTCAGGATGTAACTGGGAGAGTTGGCCATCTCGTCCTGCTTGGAAATACCATCTCAGAAGGTAGCAACGCTTCAGTGTTAAAACTTCATAAACATTAGATTGAGATACCCTAATTAGTATGGAGACCTGAAAAATGTGCATACCTTGAAATACCAGTGTTCACTTTGAAGATAGAAATGGTGTATATTTAAATCCAAAAAGAGAGCAAAAAAAAAAGAATATTTGTTTGAATTTTGTGAGTTTTTCAGATGTATTTCCAAAGGTCTATAACAACATAATATATTTGTCCCAAATTAATATTTATTTCTAGTCATTGGATTCTCCTAAAATCACAAGGAAGAAAAGTACTGCAGCCTATTCTCCAACAACTGGAACCTGTCAAATGAGCCCAGTTGCTTCTCCCACAAGCTCAAAAGAACAAGAAAACAGAAATGGACCATCAAATGGTTAGTTGAACATTGTTTTCTACTTATTGTGAGATTTTTTTCTAGATATTGGTTAAATTGGAATTTTGATTTAATAATACGTGAATCCTGCAGCAGATGATTTTTGTCTTTTTTAAAGAATTCAACATAGAAAAGACTAGAATATAGGTAATACTTTGGACATAAATGTAAACTCTAGGCAGTTACATTAAAATCCTGCTGTAGACTTTGTTACCTTACTTTCCCATCCATTAAATAGAAATTATGGGCTGACTGCCTTCAGCCACTATGAATTATAATCAAATTAATATTTATTTCTAGTCATTGGATTCTCCTAAAATCACAAGGAAGAAAAGTACTGCAGCCTATTCTCCAACAACTGGAACCTGTCAAATGAGCCCAGTTGCTTCTCCCACAAGCTCAAAAGAACAAGAAAACAGAAATGGACCATCAAATGGTTAGTTGAACATTGTTTTCTACTTATTGTGAGATTTTTTTCTAGATATTGGTTAAATTGGAATTTTGATTTAATAATACGTGAATCCTGCAGCAGATGATTTTTGTCTTTTTTAAAGAATTCAACATAGAAAAGACTAGAATATAGGTAATACTTTGGACATAAATGTAAACTCTAGGCAGTTACATTAAAATCCTGCTGTAGACTTTGTTACCTTACTTTCCCATCCATTAAATAGAAATTATGGGCTGACTGCCTTCAGCCACTATGAATTATAATTGCAATGGCACCCCACCCCAGTACTCTTGCCTGGAAAATCCAATGGACGGAGGAGCCTGGTGGGCTGCAGTCCATGGGGTCGCTAACAGTCGGACAGACTGAGCGACTTCACTTTCACTTTTCACTTTCATGCATTGGAGAAGGAAATGGCAACCCACTCCAGTGTTCTTGCCTGGAGAATCCCAGGGATGAGGGAGCCTGGTGGGCTGCCGTCTGTGGGGTCACACAGAGTCGGACACGACTGAAGTGACTTAGCAGCAGCAGCAGCAGCAGCAGCAGCCCCTTAACAAGTTAACAAGCTATCCATCATGTGCATAAATTAAAGGGTGCATAATTCAGGTAATGCGCTATACTTTAAGAATAATACTTCTTAATGTTATTTTTATTCATGTTGTCCATTTAGTTTTATCCACATTTCCTGTGTCTTTATAGCTTGTTTCATTTATTGTATTTCATTCTCTTCTGTTACTATTTTAAGTGCACTTGCAAAAGGTTTGTATAATTACTGTTAGAGAATAATCTAATATGAAATTCTTTATTTTAAATTATTGTTAGTTTAATTTTGACCACACATATTTCTTATCCTCTGGTAGTTTATTGCTAAAATATTCATTTAAAAGATGCAGGAATCTAGATTTCATAGGCTTAATTTTTAATATTGTAAAAAAGTCGTGAATCAGTGACATGTCAAGTTTTTATAATGTGAAATACTAAGTAGGCTTAAATTTAAAAGAATATATTTTAGATATACTGTGATTAGCCTGATTCATATTTATTGTAAAACATTTGAGTGCTAAGTATATACTGGAAGCTACAGAGAAACAAAGAAGTCTCCTCATTTTACCTAATTTGTTGTAATGAAACCTGTAATGAGATCTTAACTTTTGAATGACTTTAATCAGGTGCTTCTTAATCTTAAAGCTATCACTGTTAAGTTTGCTTTCACAAAAATACATGAAGATGTATATGTTTTCTTCAAGCTCTACAGTTCTGGGTTGTTGTTTTTTCTTCAATTCCTTTGATACACCTTTTATTTAAAATTAAAAATTAGTACCTTAGATATGGAACATCTCTATACTGAAATGTGAATAGATATTAAGTGGATACATACTTAATTTCCATATTGAAATTAAATATGGACTTAAGGGAACGTTTCTTTTGCCCATAAAAAGATTGGTCACATGATCTCAGTTGACATTTAAGTGGATAATTATCACCGGTTATATAGTACCTGGTAAGCTCTTTTTTGAAAAGTCATATAGCAAGAGTTCCTAGGGTGCTGGTAATATTCTATTTCTATATGATAGCTATGCTGGTTCACTCTGTAATTATTCATTAAACTGTACATATGTGTTTTATGTATTTCTTTGATATATAGTTCTCACACAAGTTTCAAAATAGAATTCTGCCTCGGATCTTATAGCAGATTATGTCATTTTTAATCATTATATTTATTTTCCTTATATGTCATCTTATTGTATTTTAGAAATAGAAAAGCTTGAGTCTTACAACTTAAGTTCTAAATGAAATTATAACTTCTGTTAACAGCATTACTTTTTAAGTATTGTACAAAACACAAGGTACAATTTAAATAAGCACTTCTGCTTAAAGCACATTTTCAAAGACATTTTAGGTGCTCTTCCCATCACTCTTAGGATATAGTGCAAAACTTTATCATGACTTTTAGGGCTATATGTCATTTAATGCCTGATCATCTCATCTGTCTCATTTATTCTCCTGCCCTTCCCATGTTTACAGTACTTCAGCCACTCTTTCTTTCTGGCTATTTGTCAATCATGCTGAGCCTGTTGCCTCCACAAGAACTGTACTTGCACTTCTTTCAACCTGGATTATTCTTCCTCCAGGTATTTATATGTGCTTTTTATGTTCAGTTGAATTACGTACTATGTGAATAGGTGGCAATATTAAATTTAAATTTATTTAGTTATAAAAGAAAAAAAATCTAGATCTAAGTCTTCCCTCTACTTAAATTCTACATAGCCCTCAAATGGAGTGACTGCTTCCAGTTTATACAGTGAAGATACACCTACACACACACACACTCTGTCTCTCATTTGTCATCGTGTATATTGATTACGTTTATGTGTGGTTCTGTGTGTGTCGTTATACTACCCTACCCCTTAGTAGGGGTCATCCCATCCCTGCTGTTGCTGCTGCATAGACAGATACACAGATGGAGTATATGATAAAACAGTAAAGAAAAGTAATGGATAGAATAAACTCCAACATATGTCAAATAAGAGTTCTACAATAAAGAAGAGAAAAAGGAGCAGAGGCAGTAGTGTAAGATATACGGACTATCAGGTTTTCGTAGTTGAGGAAAGATGGGAATTTCCAGATTAGAATAACATGCTTTGTCTGAGCAGGATGAATTAAAACAAATTCACACCTAATCATATCATGATAAAACTGCAGAACATCAAAAACAAAGAGAAAATTTTAGCAACTGGCTGACATTAGACTTCTCATCAGTAGCTATAGACTGCAGCAGGAAATGGAATAATACCAACTGAAAATCACATCTGAATTTTTCATTCAGGAAGTAAGAATGAAGTAAAGGTATTTTCATTCAGTCTGAGAGAATTAACCATTCACAGATATACTTGAAAGATTATTAAAGAATATTCTTCTGTGCGGACATGCTCATAACTGAGCCTGAAATAAAGGAATGGAATACAAAGAGCAGTGGTAAAATAATAAATTAGACAGCATGTTGGTAAATCTGTAAACCTAGTTATAAAAATGTAATTACCAATCCTGCTGACCATAAAGCAAAAGAGTGGGTTAAAAACAAGTACTAATAGACCATAACAGCTTGGAAGGTATATGTGGAAGCAGAAAGGAATTACAAATTTAATGTCTTTGTAATCTTCAGGGAGTAGATGGAATATCTGTCAGTTGAACTTTTAATTGTGTTTTTGTTTACTTCCCTTTAAAATGTGGAAAATAACATCTACCTCAGGATTGTTGTAAGAATTAAAAGAATTAACATAGAAAAAGTACTTAGAACAGTGAAGTGAAGTTGCACAGTCGTGTCCGACTCTTTGGGACACCATGGACTGTAAGCCTACTGGGCTCCTCTGTCCATGGCATTTTCCAGGCAAAAATCCTGGAGTGGGTTGCCATTTCCTTCTGCAGGGGATCTTCCCAAGGGATCGAACCTGGGTCTTCCACATTGTAGACAGACGGTTTACCGTCTGAGCCACCAGGGAAGTCCTGGCATATAGTAAGTGTTCAATACATATTTTCAGTTCCGTTCAGTCACTCAGTCGTGTCCAAATCTTTGTGACCCAGGGATTGCAGCATGCCAGACTTCCCTGTCCATCACCAACTCCCAGAGCTTACTCAAACTCATGTCCATTGAGTTGGTGATGCCATTCAACCATCTCATCCTCTGTCATTCCCTTCTCCAACCCACTTCATTCTTTCCCAGCATCAGGGTCTTTTCCAGTGAGTCAGTTCTTCACATCAGGTGGCCAAATATTGGAGTTTCAGCTTCACCATCAGTCCTTCCAATCAATATTCAGGACTGATCTCCTTTAGGATGGACTGGTTGGACCTCATTTCGGTCCAAGGGACTCTCAAGAGTCTTCTCCACATCACAGGTCAAAAGCAACAATTCTTTGGTGCTCAGCTTTTTTTATAGCCCAACTCTCACATCCATACATGACTACTGGAAAAACCATAGCTTTGACTAGATGGACCTTTGTTGGCAAAGTAATGTCTCTGCTTTTTAATATGCTGTCTAGGTTAATCATAGCTTTTCTTCCAAGAAGCATGCATCTTTTAATTTCATGGCTACAGTCACCATCTGCAGTGATTTTCAGTTCAGTTGAGTTGCTCAGTTGTGTCCAACTCTTTGCGACCCCATGAATCACAGCACTCCAGGCCTCCCTGTCCATCAGCAACTCCCGGAGTTCACTCAGACTCATGTCCATCGAGTCTGTGATGCCATCCAGCCATCTCATCCTCTGTCGTCCCCTTCTCCTCCTGCCCTCAGTCCCTCCCAGCATCAGTCTTTTCCAGTGAGTCAACTCTTTGCATGAGGTGGCCAAAGTACTGGAGTTTCAGCTTTAGCATCATTCCAAAGAAATCCCAGGGCTGATCTCCTTCAGAATGGACTGGTTGGATCTCCTTGCAGTCCAAGGGACTCTCAAGAGTCTTCTCCAACACCACAGTTCAAAAGCATCAATTCTTTGGCACTCAGCTTTCTTCACAGTCCAACTCTCACATCCATACATGACCATTGGAAGAATCCTAGCCTTGACTAGATGGACCTTTGTTGGCAAAAAAATGTCTCTGCTTTTGAATATGCTATCTAGGTTGGTCATAACTTTTCTTCCAAGGAGTAAGCGTCTTTTAATTTCATGGCTGCAGTCATCATCTGCAGTGATTT
>SJYX01024351.1:270807-433682 GCA_006410675.1 Oreotragus oreotragus | reverse complement strand
CCAGGAATCTTGATTCCAGGTTGTGCTTCATCTCTGTCTCTTATACACATCTCTGCCATAAGGGTGGTGTCATCTGCATATCTGAGGTTATTGATATTTCTCCTGGCAATCTTGATTCCAGCTTGTGCTTTATCCAGCCTGGCATTTCACATGATGTACTCTGCATATAAGTTAAATAAACAGGGTGACCATATCTAGCCTTGACATTGTTCTTTCCTGGTTTGGAACCAGTCTGTTCCATGTCCGTTTCTAACTGTTACTTCTTGATCTGCATACAGATTTCTCAGGAGGCAGGAAAGGTGGTCTGGTATTCCCTTCTCTTGAAGAATTTTCCAGTTTATTGTGATCCACACAGTCAAAGGCTTTAATGAAGTCAATAAAGCAGAAGTAGATGTTTTTCTGGAACTCTCTTGCTTTTTCAATGATCCAACAGATGTTGGCAATTTGATCTCTTGTTCCTCTGCCTTTTCTAAATCCAGCTTGAACATCTGGAAGCTCTCAGTTCACATATTGTTGAAGCCTAGCTTGTAGATTTTGAACATTACTTTGCTAGAGTGTGAGATGAGTGCAATTGTGCGGTAATTTGAACATTCTTTGGCATTTCCTTTCTTTGGGTTTGAAATGAAAACTGATCTTTTCCAGTCCTGTGGCCACTGCTGTTTTCCAAATTTGCTGGCATACTGAGTGCAACACTTTTACAGCATCATCTTTTAGGATTTGAAATAGCTCAACTGGAATTCCATCATCTCCACTAGCTTTGTTAGTAGTGATGCTTCTTAAGGCCCACTTGACTTCATATCCCAGGATGTCTGTCTCCCAGTGAATGGTCATGCCATCGTGGTTATCTGGGTCATGAAGATCTTTTTTGTATAGTTCTTCTGTGTATTCTGTCCACCTCTTAATATCTTCTGCTTCTGTTAGGTCCATACCATTTTCATTCTTTATTATGCCCATTTTTGCATGAAATGTTCCCTTGGTATCTCTAATTTTCCTGAAGAGATCTGTAGTCTTTCCCATTCTATTGTTTTCCTGTATTTCTTTGCATTGATCGCTGAGGATGGCTTTCTTATCTTTCCTTGCTATTCTTTGGAAATCAGCATTCAGATGGGTATATCTTTCCTTTTCTCCTTTGCCATTAGCTTCTCTTCTTTTCTCAGCTATTTGTAAGGCCTCATCAGACAACCATTTTGCCTTTTTACGTTTCTTTTTCTTGGGGATGGTCTTGATCCCTNCTTTGGAAATCAGCATTCAGATGGGTATATCTTTCCTTTTCTCCTTTGCCATTAGCTTCTCTTCTTTTCTCAGCTATTTGTAAGGCCTCATCAGACAACCATTTTGCCTTTTTACGTTTCTTTTTCTTGGGGATGGTCTTGATCCCTTCCTTCTGTACAGTGTCACAAACCTCCGTCAATAGTTCATCAGGCACTCTATCAGATCTAATCCCTTGAATCTGTTTATCACTTACACTGTATAATCATAAGGGATTTGATTTAGGTCATACCTGAATGATCTAGTGGTTTTTCTTACTCTCTTCAATTTAAGTCTGAATTTTGCCATAAGGAAATACATATTTTAGCTGTTTTTATGAACATTATTATCAAACACATCGTATGATTTATTATTATAAAGTGGTAGAAAGAACAGTAAATACTAGCTTCTTTAAAAAAACTAAGAGTTCGTATAAGAATATGAATATTAATATTAATATAGACCAAAATAGTTATTATGACAAAAGGGCTTTATTACAAATAATAGAACTTTTTACGTAACGAAAGAAGGAGAGATTCACTACCAGAAAAGGAATCCTGAACCGATGTGCATGAAAAATAAAAACTCACGCAAAACGTGACAAAATAGGACAGTATTACAAGGAGAAACTCACAAGTCCTTAATCATAGTAGGCTTTTTTTTTCAGAAACTGATAAAATAGATTTTAAAAGTTAGGAATGATAGAGATGGTTTATGTGTTTGTTTTTATTGTCATTCAGACAATACTTTTTCTTCCAGTTGTATTGAACTATAATTGACATATTGTTTAAGATGTTCAACGTAATGATTTGACTTAGGAACATCATGAAATGATTATCACAGTTAGTTTAGTGAACATCCATCACCCGTTTCACTTTTCTGTTCTTTAGTCTCTCAGTTGTGTCCTACTGTTGGCTACCCCATGGACTGCAGCATGCGGGCTTCCCTGTCCTTTACCATCTCCCAGAGCTTGCTCATTTCACACAGATATAAATAAAAGGAAAAAAATTTCCCTGTGATGGGAGCTGTTCACTTTCTCTCTTGACAGCTTTCATATATAATATACCACAGTATTAATTATATGCATCATGTTGTATGTCACATACCTAGTACTTACTTGTCTTATGACTAAGGTTTGTACCTTTTGACTACCTTCATCTCATTCCTCCTCCCACTACTATGTGCCTCTAGTTGTATTCCATAGTGGCTGCACCAATTTATATTCCCACTAGTAGTGCATAAAGATTCTCTTTTCTCCATATCCTTGTCAACACTTGTTGATTCTTCTCATTTTGATAATAGCCATTCTGACCACATATGAGGTTTTGATTTGTATTTCCCTGATTATTAGTCATTTGAGCATCTTTTCATGTGCCTGCTGGCTATCTGTATATCTTCTTTGGAAAAATGTCTGTTGAGACCCTCTGCCCATTTTTTAATCAGGTTGTTTGGTTTTTTGATGTTGAATTGTTCATGTTCTTTGTGTATTTGGGATATTAACTCCTTACTAAACATATCATTTTGAAATATCTTTTCCAGTCAGTAGACAGTAGTTTCCTTTACTATGCAAAACTTTTTTAGTTTGACATATTTCCATTTATTTATTTTTGCTTTTGTTTCCCTTGCCTGAGAAGATAATATCCAAAAAAAAAATTACTAAGTCAGATGTCAAAGATCTTACTGTCTTTGCTTTCTTCTAGAAGTTTTATGGTTTTATGTCTTACATTAGAATCAGAGTGTGAAACTCCAGTTTTGTTCTTTCTCAAGACTGTTTGGATATTTGAGTTAGTTTTTTGTTATAACGTATAAAATATTTAGAATTGAGTGATAATAAAAACATGTCAGCACTTAGAGGAAAAAACTTATACCTAAACATGGCATGATAATGAAAGTGTTCATAGTGGATTTACATTTATCAGTGCATATATTTTAAAAGGATGACTAAAAACTAACAAGCTGAGCATTCAACTCAGATAGAAAAAGAACAATAGAACAAACCATAAAAAGTAGAAGGAAATAAGAAAAATATAAACCAAAAAATATTACAGAGAAATGGTTCAATTAAAAGAATAATAGGATCTCATTCACCCCTTAGCCTACAGACTCCAACTTAATCTGCAATAACTCTTTTAGAAAAAAAATTTTAGTGTGTGACACCTTAGACAAGTAATTTTAAACCTCTCTGGGTCTAGGTTTTCCTCAATTCTTAACTTCTGATTTGGGACCAAAAGAGCCCTGAGATGTGCCAAGTGTAAAGTATATTTATTAAGAAGCAGTGTGATACTGGCCTAAACCTACTTGAACTTTAAATTAATTTATTAGTAAATAATCATAGCATCTTGGCTAATAGAATGATCTTTGTAGCTAAATGGCTGGATTTAGATCCTGACTGTACCACTTACTAGCACTGGAGCTTCAGATAAATTTTATGACCATTCTGTGCGTTTGTTGTCTCATCTGCAAAATGGGAATAAGAATGACTATCTCAGAGGTGTGCAGATTAACTAGTTAATAGAACATTTAAAACAGTGCCTAGCCCTAAAGGCACTTTTTAACTGTTAGCCATCATCACCATTGTTGATTATACTTCTAAACATTATTATCTATCGAAAGATATCTTCATTAGTTCAAGAAAGGGCTTCTGGTAGCCTTACCACAAAGTCCAAATAGAATTTTTAAAGCAGTCCCAATTCAGTGATATTACATTTATCACTAGTGTTTTGTGAAACTACATTTAAAGGGAATCAAGTACACAGTTATTGGAGGAGGAAATGGCAACCCACTCCAGTGTTCTTGCCTGGAGAATCCCAGGGATAGGGGAGCCTGGTGGGCTGCCATCTATGCAGTTGCACAGAGTCGGACACGACTGAAATGACTTAGCAGCAGCAACAGCAAGTACACAATTATTAATCACATATAGCGTAGCAAGGTAGAGCACGTAGAATCCATAGTACTTTCAGTTCAGTTCAGTCACTCAGTCGTGTCCAAGTCCACGACCCCATGAATCGCAGCACGCCAGGCCTACCTGTCCTTCACCGACTCCTGGAGTTTACTCAGACTCAAGTCCATCGAGTCAGTGATGCCATCCAGCCATCTCATCCTCTGTCGTCACCTTCTCCTCCTGCCCTCAATCCCTCCCAGCATCAGAGTCTTTGCCAATGAGTCAACTCTTCACATGAGGTGGCCAAAGTACTGGAGTTTCAGCTTTAGCATCATTCCTTCCAAAGAAATCCCAGGGCTGATGTCCTTTAGGATGGACTGGTTGGATCTCCTTGCAGTCCAAGGGACTCTCAAGAGTCTTCTCCAACACCACAGTTCAAAAGCATCAATTCTTCGGCACTCAGCCTTCTTCACAGTCCAACTCTCACATCCATACATGACCACAGGAAAAACCATAACCTTGACTAGACGGACCNGCAGTCCAAGGGACTCTCAAGAGTCTTCTCCAACACCACAGTTCAAAAGCATCAATTCTTCGGCACTCAGCCTTCTTCACAGTCCAACTCTCACATCCATACATGACCACAGGAAAAACCATAACCTTGACTAGACGGACCTTAGTCAGCAAAATAATGTCTCTGCTTTTGAATATACTATCTAGGTTGGTCATAACTTATCTTCTTTTAATTTCATGGCTGCAGTCACCATCTGCAGTGATTTTGAAGCCCAGAAAAATAAAGTCTGACACTGTTTCCACTGTTTCCCCATCTATTTCCCATGGAGTGATGGGACTGGATGCCATGATCTTCGTTTTCTGAATGTTGAGCTTTAATCCAACTTTTTCACTCTCCTCCTTCACTTTCATCAAGAGGCTCTTTAGTTCCTCTTTGCTTTCTGCCATAAGGGTGGTGTCATCTGCATATCTGAGGTTATTGATATTTCTCCTGGCAATCTTGATTCCAGCTTGTGTTTCTTCCAGTCCAGCATTTCTCATGATGTACTCTGCATATATACAGAGTGACAATATACAGCCTTGACGTACTCCTTTTCCTATTTGGAGCCAGTCTGTTGTTCCATGTCCACTTCTAACTGCTGCTTCCTGACCTGCATATAGGTTTCTCAAGAGGCAGGTCAGGTGGTCTAGTATTTAGCATATGTTAATTGCTAATAAAATGGAATGACATAAGGAAAAGTCATTATTAAATAAGTGGAAAACTCTTGGTGTGGTAGAGTCCACTCAGTAGTCTTTGATAACTGATCCAAATGTTATTCTTTGAGACATTAAAATTCCTCCTATCTAACAATTGAAATGTCTCTTATTTAAAAGCATAATTCCTGGGTGCTTCTCTGATGGCTCAGTGGTAAAGAATCTGCCTACCAATGCAGGATACCCAGATTTAATCCCTGATCTGGGAAAGTCTCACATGCCTCAGAACAACTGAACCTGCGCCATAACATTTTTTAAATATTTATTTATTAATTGAAAGATAATTGCTGTGCAGAATTTTATTGGTTTCTGCCAAACATCAAGATGAATCAGCCACAGATACACATATGTCCATTCCCTCTTGAACCTCCCTCTCATCTCCCTCCCTGTCCTACCCTTCTAAGTTGTTACAGAGCCCTGGCTTGAGTTCCCTGAGTCATAACAGCAAATTCCCATTGGCTATGTGTTTTACATATAGTACTGTAAGTTTCCAGGTAACTGTCTCCATACATCCCATCTTCTCCACTCTCACCCCCGTCCCGTGTCCATAAGGCTGTTCTCCATGTCTCTGTTTCCATTGCTGCCCTGCAAATAATTTCATCAACTTTTGCACCAGCACTCTGGAGCCCAGGAACTGCAACTAGTAAGCCCTCGAGCTGTAACTACTGAAGCCTGTGTGCCCTAGAGCCCATGCTTCGCAGCAGGGGAAGCCACCACAGTGAGAAGCCCTCATGCAACTAGGGCGTATCCCCAGTAACTGCGACTAGAGAAAAGCCTGCGCAGCAACAAAGACCCAGCGCAGCCAAGCATAAGTGAATGAAATTATATATATATATATATATAAAAGAAAAAACGCAAGTCCTTCCACGAGAAGATCGAAATTAATGCTAAATCCCCTTACAATAGTCAGAATGTTTAGAATGACCTAGAACACCTGGTAAAAATTCAAATAAAGCAGTCTTTTGCTGTTTCTCACCTAGCACTACTGACTGCTTGTGCTAAAAATGTGAAAAATAATTACAGGTTAAAAGAACAAACTAATACGGTGGAGCTTTATTGAATGGAAGTAGCTTAATTCAAAATTCAGGAAGTTAGTATTAATCTTTCGGCAAAGATTAATACTGTTTTATGAAATAAAAGTACATAGTATAGTTTTCATTTGTGGTTTTTCTATTAAAAATACTTTTTTTGAGAGACAGATTTTAATGAACTTATTTCCCCAAAGTTCTCTAAAATCATAAGTAAAATATTATTACTCTTTTCCCCATTCATCTTTTATTAAATAAACTGTTAACCATATTGACTTATTCTATTTGGAATTTAAGGATACCAACAAATCAAATAATGAAAAGTTAATAACAAGAGAGGTAACTAGGACTTTAGCAAAATTTCTAGACCACAAGTTTTTCTGTTTGGGGCATTAAAGACTATTATGAGATAAAATTTAGTTGTGACATAATTTTTTGAGAGAAGGCATAAGTTCCAAAGTAACAATGAGGGAAATTATTGTTAAAGTAGTTTCTGAACCACATCAGTCAGTGAAATTATAAATTTCCTCTAGAAGTAGAAGCAAATGAGAGTAATGGAGTAGAAATTAAATGAAGAAAAAAATGTAAACCAGCAATGGATAGTCTGTTGCAGACAATGTATTTTTTAATGTGTTAATAAATCACACTTAAATTTTAAAGCAGTTGCCTTCATGTTATCTGCGTATTCGATTTCATCTGGAAGTATTGGATCCTCCTGCAGTATTGTCTAGAAATATGCCATCCAGTACATGTACATGTTGCACATGTGGAGTGGGGCTGATCTGAATTGAAATGTGTTATAAGTAAGAATACACACCAGATATTAAAATCTTAGTTTGGAAAAAATAATATACATGATTTATATAGATTGTGAGTTAATATAAGAATATTTGAGTATATTGAGTTAAATCAAAGATTCAAATTTGATTCTTTTTCCTTTTATAAAACTTTTGTTAGTAGATTTTAAATTAATAAGTGGCTCATATTTTATTTCTTTTGGAGAGTGTGAGCTTGTTTATCATGGTGCATTGTACCAAACGATTTTTTAGAAAAGTAGTAACTGCCAGTTGTTGAGCAAATGGAGCTATATTAAAATGTGTAGTGTGAGAAGGTGCCAGTGTTTGTACATGATAAAAAATGAATTTTCTTCACTGATTTTCGTTAGTAGTAAAGAGTTTAGATTATTCATTCATTTGCTTCTTTATTCATTCAGGAAAAGGCCAGTATATGTAAAGCACTGAGAAGCTCTAACTATGTTAATGTGTCCTCAGATATGAGGACTAAGTCAGTATGCACTTTTAAATTGAAGTTTAAAAGTTGATTTGCAATATTGTGATTTACAGCAGAGTGATTCACTATTTTTGCAGATTATATTCCATTGCATTGCAATTTATTAGAAGATAATAGGTATCATTCCCTATGCTGTACAGTGTATCTCACTGTCTTATATATAATTGTCTGTGTCTGTTCATCCTAAGCCACTAATTTGTCCCTCTCCTATTCACTTTCCCCTTTGGTAACCACAAGTTTGTTTTGTCTGTGAGTCTGTTTCAGTTTTGTATATACATTCATTTATTATCTTTTAAATTCCACATATAAATGACACCATGCAGTATTTGAAATATCTTCAAAGGCACTAAAGGTATTTCCAAGAGTTTACTAAATCATTTAGCATTTAAGCAATCAGGTACTTTTGTCCCTAAAATTGTATTTGATTTACTGTGCTATCATGAGGAGCTCACTATTTTCTAGATATTAGTATCAACAATTCCTTGTTATTAGCTGTGAGACAAAAAAATAGGAGTTAAAGAATATAAACTGGAAACTTTAATAATTTTTATTAAAATATTTGATGAAAACATCCTTTATCAAGTAAAGTTTATATTACCCAGTTGGGTTTATCTAGTTTTTCTTTTTAATATACTAGGCCCCAATAGAAATTTTATTCAAAAGATTGTTTCTTCTGTATAATATAATCATGAATAAAAAATTAGAATGGAAAAAAAATAAAAAAATTAGAATGGGAAATAAAAAAAAACAAAGTACCTATTGCAAAGTTCTTCACAATATTGCAAAATTTTTCTCATACCAAATTTCAGGATACTTTGTCATTAACTACTTTTCTTTGATTTGTCTACCCTTTTATTTTTTATTTAAAATTTGGTGATCTAAATTCTATTTAAAGTTTGACAATTTTGCTTTAACTTTATGTTCCTTTTATTGCACACATAGGAAAGAGGGAAAACTTGATTCACCTCAGGATAAACAAAAGAGTGGAGTCTACTGTGCAAGACAATGAGTAAGTTTGTTTTTGCTGAAATAATATACATGTGTCTTAAAAAGGTCATATTTGTTAAAGTGATGTTTTAAGATAATCATTTACTTTGAGGAATGATTTATAGAAATGTTTATAGTTTATAGAAATGAATAAAAAGTTTGTAGAACTATTTTTTCTTAGAGAAGTAACATTTTATTTATGATATGTTTTAACAGTGTTCATATGATGGTGATATGCATGCATGCATGCATGCTAAGTCGCTTCAGTTGTGTCCAACTGTGCAACTCTGTGGACAGCAGCCCATCAGGCTTCTCTGTCCATAGGATTCTCTAGGCAAGAATACTGGAGTGGGTTGCCATTTCCATCTCCAATGATGGTGATATATGATATCTTAATTTTAATACCCATTTAGCCCAGTTCCCCCCGTCTATGCTTAAGAAACTAGCTTAGGGTAAAACTGAGGGAAACACCCTCTTTGGATGGAAAAGTAATATATTAATTTACAACATGAGACCATAAGCCCCCAGTGGGTAGATACCTCGTTTTCCTCATCTTTACCCATCCTTCACATTGTATGGCACAAAGAAGATACAGCTGGAAAAGTAATGGATGGATGGAGAAGTAATATTTTAGAACATAATGTCTAACAAATAACTGGTTCAGGAGCTAGGAACATAGTGAAGCCAGCAGAGTAAGGAATCTAGGGGAACCTAGAAGGCTTATTGGCCATTAGTCAACAATTTTCATATTGGCCTGTCAATAGTGCCTTGAATGAAATCGTTCTGTGTAGAAAGCTACTGCCTATGTATTCTGGAAAGAATATTTATATCCACTAAGGCTTGAAAAATTGAAATAAGCAGAACAGGGAGTTGAATTTTCATAGTAGTTCATGTGTTCAGCTCATTTACTTTTCCAGCTGTATCTTCTTTGTGCCATACAATGTGATGGATGGGTAAAGGTGAGGAAAATGAAGTATCTACCCATTGGGGACTTATGGACTCATGTTGTAAATTAATATACCTTCCCTAACTTAGAAGTGAAAGTAAAAGTGAAGTTGCTCAGTCGTGTCCGACTCTTTGCGACTCCATGGACTATAGCTCATCAAGCTCCTCTGTCCATGGGATTCTCCAGGCAAGAGTACTGGAGTGGGTTGCCATTTCCTTCTCCANGAAGTGAAAGTAAAAGTGAAGTTGCTCAGTCGTGTCCGACTCTTTGCGACTCCATGGACTATAGCTCATCAAGCTCCTCTGTCCATGGGATTCTCCAGGCAAGAGTACTGGAGTGGGTTGCCATTTCCTTCTCCAGGGGATCTTCCTGACCCAGAGATTGAACCCTGGTCTCCCGCATTGCAGGCAGACGCTTTAACCTCTGAGCCACCAGGGAAGCCCAACTTAGAAGTGGGTTATAGGTTATGTTTCAAAATATTTATTTATTTAAATTGAAGTACAATTGATTTACAGTCTTATATTAGTTTCAGATGTACAGCACAGTGGTTTAGTTTTTTATATGTGTGTGTGTATTCTTTTCAGATTCTTTTCCATTATAGGTTGTTACAAGATATTGAATATAGTTCCCTATGCTATACAGTAGGTCCTTGTTTATCTGTTTTATATATAGTAGTGTGTATCTGTTAATCCTAAACTGCTTATTTATCCCTGCCATCCTCTCCCACTTTTTCCTTGATAACCATAGGTTTATTTTCTATGTGAATGTGTTTCTGTTTTGTAAATAAGTTTGTGTCAGTTTTTTAAATTCCACATATAAGTGATATTATATGACATTTGTATTTCTCTGACTTAACTTCAGTTAGTATCTCTAGGTCCATCCAGTTTAAAGGGCATTCTTTCATTCTTTTTATGGCTGACTGATACTCCATTGGGTTATACTACATGATGTTGTTTATTCATTCATCTGTCAGTGGACACTTAGATTGCTTCCATGTCTTGGCTATTGTAAATAGCTTTAAGTGCTGCTATGAACATTGGGGTGCATGCATCTTTTTGAAATAGAGTCCTTTCCAGATATATGCACAGGAGTGGAATTGCTGAATGATATGGTAACTCTACTTTTAGTTTTTTAAGGTGCCTCCATACTGTTTTCCATAGTGGCTACACCAGTTTACGTTCCCACCAACAGTGTAGGAGGATTCCCTTTTCTCCACACCCTCTCCAGCATTGTTATTTGTAGACTTTTTGATGATGATCATTCTGAGCAATGTAAGGTGATATGCACTGTAGTTTTGATTTGCAGTTCTCTAATTAGCAATGTTAAATGTCTTTTCACGTGCCTGTTGGCCATCTGTATGTCTTTTTTGGAGAAATGTCTATGTAGGTCTTCTGCCCAGTTTTTGATTGAGTTGTTTGTTTTTTTGTTAGTGACTTGTATGAGTTGTTTCTGTCATTTGGAAATTAAGCTTGTTGGTTCCCTCGTTTGCAAATGTTTTCTCCCAGGCTGTAGGTTGTCTTCTCATTTCATTTATGGTTTCCTTTCTAGTGCAAAAATGTATAATTTTAATTATAGCACATTTGTTTATTTTTGCTTTTATTTCCATTACTCTAGGAGACAGATCTAAAAAAAATAATTGCTGTGATTTATGTTGAAGAGTGTTCTGCATATGTTTTCCTCTAAGTATTTTATAGTATTGAGTCTTATATTTAGGCCTTTAATACATTTTATTTTTGTATATGGTGTTAGATAATGCTCTAGTTTCATTTTTTTACATGTAGCCATTCAGTTTTCCCACCACCACTCATTAAAGAGTATATATTTGCCTTCTTTATTGTAGATTAATTGACCATAACTGCATGGGTTTATTTCTTGGCTTTCTATCTTTTTCCATTGATTTATGTGTCTGTTTTTGTTCCAATACTTTACTGTTGATGAGTGTAGCTTTGTAGTATAGTCAGTGTGAAAGTGAAGTTGCTCAGTCATGTCCAACTCTTTATAACTCCGTGTACTGTAGCCTACCAGGCTTCTCCATCTGTGGGATTCTCCAGGCAAGCATACTGGAGTGGGGTGCCATTTCCTTCTCCATAGCTTTGTGGTATAGTACTGACTATACATATAGTCAGTATGTATAGTATTAATCAGTGGTAGTCAGGGAGTCTAATTCCTCCAGCTCTATTCTTTCTTAAAATTGCTTTGGCTATCTGGGGTCTTGTGTTTCCATACAAATTTTTAAAATTATTTGTTATAGTTCTGCAAAAAATGCTGTTGGTAATTTGATACAGATTACGTTGAATCTGTAGATTGCCTTGTGTTAGTATAGTCATTTTGACAATATCAATTCTTCCAGTCCAGAAACACAGTATGTCTTTCTATCTGTTTATATTGTCCTCAATTTCTTTGAATTCAGCATCTTATAATTTTTGAAATAAATCTTCAGGTAGGTTTATTCCTAGGTATTTTATTCTTCTTGATATGATGGTTCAGTTCAGTTCAGTCACTCAGTCATGTCCAACTCTTTGCAACCCCATGAATCTCAGCACGCCAGGCCTCCCTGTTCATCACCATCTCTTGGAGTTCACTCACATCCATCGAGTCCATGATGCCATCCAGCCATCTCATCCTCGGTCGTCCCCTTCTCCTCCTGCCCCCAATCCCTCCCAGCATCAGAGTCTTTTCCAGTGAGTCAACACTTTGCATGAGGTGGCCAAAGTACTGGAATTTCAGCTTTAGCATCATTCCTTCCAAAGAAATCCCAGGGCTGATCTCCTTTAGGATGGACTGGATGGATCTCCTTGCAGTCCAAGGGACTCTCAAGAGTCTTCTCCGACACCACAGTTCAAAAGCATCAATTCTTCGGCGCTCAGCCTTCTTCACAGTCCAGCTCTCACATCCATACATGACCACAGGAAAAACCATAGCCTTGATTAGACGGACCTTAGTCTGCAAAGTAATGTCTCTGCTTTTGAATACACTACCTAGGTTTGTCATAACTTTTCTTCCAAGGAGTAAGTGTCTTTTAATTTCATGGCTGCAGTCACCATCTGCAGTGATTTGAACATGTCATTGCTCAGTTGGGTCCGACTCTTTGTGACCCCATGGACTGTAGCCTACAAGGCTCCTCCGTCCATGGGATTTTCCAGGCAACAGTACTGGAGTGGGTTGCCATTTCCTTCTGCAGGGGATTTTCCAGACCCAGGGATCGAACCTGGGTCTCCTGCATTGCAGGCAGATGCTTTACCCTCTAAGCCACCAGGGAAGCAGTGATTTGGGAGCCCCCAAAAATAAAGTCTGACACTGTTTCCACTGTTTCCCCATCTATTTCTCATGAAGTGATGGGACTGGATGTCATGATCTTCGTTTTCTGAATGTTGAGCTTCAGGCCAACTTTTTTACTCTCCTCTTTCACTTTCATCAAGAGGCTTTTTAGCTCCTCTTCACTTTCTGCCATAAGGGTGGTGTCATCTGCATATCTAAGGTTATTGATATTTCTCCCGGCGATCTTGATTCCAGCTTGTGTTTCTTCCAGTCCAACATTTCTCATGATGTACTCTGCATATAAGTTAAACAAGCAAGGTGACAATATACAGCCTTGACGTACTCCTTTTCCTATTTGGAACCAGTCTGTTGTTCCATGTCCGGTTCTACCTGTTGCCTCCTGACCTACATACAGATGTTTCAAGAGGCAGGTTAAGTGGTCTGGTATTCCCATCTCTTTCAGAATTTTCCGCAGTTTATTGTGATCCACACAGTCAAAGGCTTTGGCATAGTCAATAAAGGTAGATGGGATTATTTCTTTAATTTCTCTGTCTTTTGTTGTTAGTACATAAAAATGCAACTGATTTCTGTATTTTAATTTTGTATCCTGCAGCTTTACCAACTTCTTGATGAGCTCTAGTAGCTTTCTTGTGGTGTCTTTAGGATTTTTTGTATACAGTATTATGTCATCTGCAAACATTGACAGTTTTATTTCTTCATTTCCAGTTTGGATTCCTTTTATTTCTTTTTCTTCTCCAATTGCTGTGACCAGAACTTCCAAAACTATGTTGAATAAAAGTGGCAAGGGTGTGTGGTTACTGATCTTAGAGGAAATGCTTTCAGCTTTTCACTATTGAGTATGATAGTAGCTGTGGATTTGTCATATATAGTCTTTATTATGTTGAGATATGTTCTCTCTGTGCCAATTTTCTAGAGAGTTTTTATCATAAATGGATGTTGAATTTCATCAAAACCTTTTTCTGCATCTATTGAAATAAATGAAATTTATTATTCAGTTTGTCAGTGTGGTGTATCACATTGATTTGCTGGCACTGAAAAATCTTTGCATCTCTAGGATAAATCCCATTTGATTATGAGGTATGTATTTTAATGTATTGTTGGATTCAGTTTGCTCGTATTTTGTTGAGGATTTTTTCACATATGTTCAACAGTCGTATTGGCCCGTCATTTCCTTTTTGTGTGATATCTCTGTCGGTATCAAGGTCATGTTGGCTTCACAGAATGAGTTTGGGAGTGTTCCTTCCTCTGCAGGTTTTTTAAAATAGTTTCAGAAGGACAGGTTTTAAATATTTGGTAGAATTCACCTGTGAAACCATCCAGTCCTAGACTTTTGGTTTTAGGCAGTTTTTAAATTACTAATTCAGTTTCTGTACTTATGCTTGGTCTGTTCATATTTTCTATCTTCTTCTGGTTCAGTCATGGGTCTGAATAATTTTTAAACCATTTGAATGAATCTTAGAATGCATTTGCCATACAAATTGTGTTGTAATTTGTGGTTAAGACCTCATTTCAGGCTACAAGTCTATTTTTTTCATAATGTAGGTAATGTATAGTATGAATCAATGGTAGTCTGGGTAAAAAAAAGAAATATGGAGAATGCCACATAGAGTATAATAGGGACAAAAATAAGAGTTTATCAAAGAGGTCTCCTAGTTTGACATCTATATATATCCCCTTTATCTTTTTATAGCTGCTTTCCCTAGTCGTACTCCCCCCAGTCCAAATATTTTCATGTGCTCTATCCCACAGATAGTTTTGTTATAAATTACTACTACTCCTTCCTTTAACCAAACATCTAGCTTCCTTGGTGAAACCAGTTTCAGCTAGATATTAAGACAAAAGCATTATTTTTTAACTCACTTAATATATTTTAAATTAGACGATAGATATACATAATAGAAACTCAAATTGTCCAAAGGGATATATAGAAATCAAGTGGCAAGCAATGAGTTTTGAATCACATATATTTTTGCTGCTGCTGCTAAGTCACTTCAGTCGTGTTCGACTCTGTGTGACCCCATAAACGGCAGCCCACCAGGCTCCCCCAACCCTGGGATTCTCCAGGCAAGAACACTGGAGTGGGTTGCCATTTCCTTCTCCAGTGCATGAAAGTGAAAAGTGAAAGTGAAGTCGCTCAGTCGTGTCGACCCTTAGTGACCCCATGGACTACAGCCTACCAGGCTCCTCCGTCCATGGGATTTTCCAGGCAAGAGTACTGGAGTGGGGTGCCATTGCCTTCAGTATATTCTTGTTAGATTTCCTTTATTATTTTATAAAACCATTCAAAAGGCTTATATCTATTAAATCTGACTTATATCTTTTAAATCTGAAATTAAACTCTTTCATGCTTTTAGGTCAGTGTTAAGTGATTATAACATTTTATGATTTGTTTTGGCAGTTGTATTAGATTACAGTTTTCCAGAGAAACAGAATGAATAGCANTGTTAGATTTCCTTTATTATTTTATAAAACCATTCAAAAGGCTTATATCTATTAAATCTGACTTATATCTTTTAAATCTGAAATTAAACTCTTTCATGCTTTTAGGTCAGTGTTAAGTGATTATAACATTTTATGATTTGTTTTGGCAGTTGTATTAGATTACAGTTTTCCAGAGAAACAGAATGAATAGCAGATGTGCATACATATAGTAATGTAATAATGAGAATGAAATATAGTGTTATATAATGATTATTTATTAATAATGAATTATCTATAATTACTTATATAGGTTGGGCTTCCCTAGTGGCTCAGACAGTAAAGCGTCTTTCTGCAATGCAGGAGACATGGGTTCGATCCCTGGGTTGGGAAGATCCCCTGGAGAAGGAAATGACAGCCCACTCCAGTATTCTTGCCNTAATGTAATAATGAGAATGAAATATAGTGTTATATAATGATTATTTATTAATAATGAATTATCTATAATTACTTATATAGGTTGGGCTTCCCTAGTGGCTCAGACAGTAAAGCGTCTTTCTGCAATGCAGGAGACATGGGTTCGATCCCTGGGTTGGGAAGATCCCCTGGAGAAGGAAATGACAGCCCACTCCAGTATTCTTGCCTAGAAAATTCCATGGACCGCGGAGCCTGGTAGGTTACCATCCATGGGGTAACAAAGAATCGGACACGACTGAGCGACTTCACTTCACATATATAGGTAGACTTACTGTGAAGAATTGACTCATGCAAATATGGAGGCTAAGTCCTACAATGTACCATCAGCAAGCTGGAGACCCAGCAAAGCCAGTGGTGTAATTCCAGTCCAAGTCTAAAGGCCTAACCATCAGGACATCCAGTGGTGTGAATCTCAGTTCAGGGGCAGAAGAGCAATGTTCCAGAACAATCAGACAGGCAGCAAACTCAACCTCCCATCCTCTACTTTTTCTTCTGTTCAGACCGTCAGTGGATTGGATGATACCCATTCACGTTTGGGAGGACAATTTACTGAGCCAGTAAACTAAGACACAGGAGCCTGGTGGGCTGCATTCCACGGGATCGCAAAGAGTGGGGTACAACTGAGCGACTAACACTTACTAAACTAAGACAGTTACATAGTAGTGATTTTCTAACTCCGTCATCCTATTAATTGGCCTTTTTTAAATTCATGAATTCTCTTTGTATATGTATTTCATTATACGTAATTTTATCACATCTACCACCACAGTCAAGACATAGACTAGTCCTCTTTGCTATATAAAGTGTATTTTCAGTCACTGGCTTATTCTCTTGTAGGCAGAAGAGTAACTTATTTCTATACTTACCAAATAAAGCCTTTTTAATAGTAATGTTATGCTAGAATCAGGTTCTATTTTTTGTTTTTTATCTACACAATTTAATTGTGACAGTTAACCACAGTTCAGAACTCTGATTTTCTCTTCACTGTACTTTAAGTATTTGATCATACATAAGAATACTGACTTATGTATCACTTTCTGCTTAAATGAAGGTCTCTGGGTAACTTAGTAGAAAACATTTATCAAAAACATAGGATGAAGGTATATTTATGCTTATATTCTGTAGGCAATCAAAGACTAAGAGGGAGACAAGTATTTACTTTTATTTTCAACTGTTTAAAATTCTTGACAGGAAAAAAAATAGAAACTTTCTTCCAAACATCAGTATTAAGATAAGCAGTCTCACTTTCACTACTAGTAGTCAATGTTTTACTGGAAATTCTAGCCATAGCAATTAGATAAGAAAAAAGAGTAAAAGGCATCCAACTGAAAAAGAAGAAATAAAACCATCTCGATTTGCAGATGACTTGAACCTCTTGATCCTACATAGAGAGACTCCTGAAGAATGCACAAGAAACTATTAGTACTAATAAACAAAGTCAACAAAATTACAAGGTATAAGATCAGTACACAAAAATCCATTGTGTTTCTATACACCGGCTATGAACAATTTGAAAGAATTGAAGGAGGCAATTCTGTTTATAGTAGGATTTAGAAAAATAAATCCTTTCTGGTTTCCTTGGTGGCTCAGAGGATAAAGTGTCTGCCTGCAATGCTGGAGACCTGGGTTCAATCCCTGGGTCAAGAAGATCCCCTGGAAAAGAAAATGGCAACCCACTCCAGTACTCTTGCCTAGAAAATCCCATGGACGGAGAAGCCTGGTAGGTTACAATCCATGGGGTCACAAAGAGTCGGACACGACTGAGCAACTTCACTTCACTTCACTTCAGAAAAATAAAATATCTAGGAGTAAATTTAACCACAGAGGTGAAAGACTTTGTACACTGGAAATTGCAAAGTATTGCTGAGAGAAATTGAAGAAGACCAAAATAAATGGAAAAACAATCTGCTTTCATGGCCAGAAAATTTAATATTGTTAAGGTATCTGTACCTCTACCCAAAGTGATCTACACACTTAATGTAATGCCTATCAAAATTCCACACCCTGTAAAAAACTATTCAGGCTTAAAAATGATTGAGGTTCTGATACATGCTGTACAGCATGATGAACCTTGAAAACATGGTAAGTGAAATAAGCTGAATACAAAAGGACGAGTATTATACAATTTCACTTATGTGCAATATCTAGAGTAGGCAACTTTAAAGAGACAGAAAGTATATCAGAGATTACCAGAGGTGAAGAGGAACTAAAAAGCCTCTTGATAAAAGTAAAAGAGGAGAGTGAAGAAGTTGGCTTAAAGCTCAACATTCAGAAAACGAAGATCATGGCATCCGGTCCCATCACTCCATGGGAAATAGATGGGGAAACAGTGGAAACAGTGTCAGACTTTATTTTGGGGGGCTCCAAAATCACTGCAGATGGTGACTGCAGCCATGAAATTGAAAGATGCTTACTCCTTGGAAGAAAAGTTATGACCAACCTAGATAACATATTCAAAAGCAGAGACATTACTTTGCCGACTAAGGTCCGTCTAGTCAAGGCTAAGGTTTTTCCAGTAGTCATGTATGGATGTGAGAGTTGGACTGTGAAGAAGGCTGAGTGCCCAAGAATTGATGCTTTTGAACTGTGGTGTTGGAGAAGACTCTTGAGAGTCCCTTGGACTGCAAGGAGATCCAACCAGTCCATTCTGAAGGAGATAAACTCTGGGATTTCTTTGGAAGGAATGATGCTAAAGCTGAAATTCCAGTACTTTGGCCACCTCATGGGAAGAGTTGACTCATTGGAAAAGACTCTGATGCTGGGAGGGATTGGGGGCAGGAGGAGAAGGGGACGACCGAGGATGAGATGAATGGATGGCATCACGGACTCGATGGACGTGAGTCTGAGTAAACTCTGGGAGATGGTATGGACAGGGAGGCCTGGCATGCTGCGATTCAGGGGGTCGCAAAGAGTCGGACACGACTGAGCGACTGAACTGAACTGAACTGAAGGGTTATTGTTGAATGTTAAGGAGTTTCTGTTTGTGGTAATGGTGGTGGTTTAGTTGTTAAGTTGTATCTGACTCTTGCGACCTCAGGACTATAGCCTGCCAGGCTCCTCTGTCCCTGGGATTCTCCAGTCAAGAATACTGGAGTTGGTTGCCATTTCCTTCTCCAGCAGATCTCTCTGACGCAGGAATTGAACCCAGGTCTCCTGCATTGCAGGCAGATTCTTTACCAACTGAGCTACAAGGGAAGCCTGAAATAGTTCACTGTATTTGTTTTAGTCTGTGTTAATAGAATGGTTTTGAAAATGGATAGTATTGATGGTTGTAAAGCTTTGTGAATGTAATTAATACCACTGAAGTGTACACTTTAAAATGGTAAAATGACAACTTTTATATTTTATATATATATATAATATGTATATATACTACAATAAGAAAAAAAATTTAATTGAAAAAAACTACAGGAACAACATGAATATGCATTGTTTAACAAGATGGTAGAGTAGAAGACCGTGAGCTCAGTCCTTACAAAAGCATTAAAATCACAGCTACCTGCTGATAAAAAACAATCGANTATATATATATAATATGTATATATACTACAATAAGAAAAAAAATTTAATTGAAAAAAACTACAGGAACAACATGAATATGCATTGTTTAACAAGATGGTAGAGTAGAAGACCGTGAGCTCAGTCCTTACAAAAGCATTAAAATCACAGCTACCTGCTGATAAAAAACAATCGAAGCTACCAAAAAAGATACTCTATAACCAAAGACAAAGAGTAAACCACAATGAGATGATAGGGAGAACACAGCTGCAATAAGCTAGGCAATCCACAAACTGGAAGATAATTCCATCACAGAAGTTTTCCCACACAAGGGAAAGTCCTGAACCCCACATCAGGCTTCCCAGACTGGGGGTCTGTTAACAGGACAAAGATCCCCCAGAGAATCTGGCTTTGAAGGCCAATGAGTTTTGATTGGAATTTCACAGGACTGGCAACCCACTCCAGTATTCTTGCCTGGAGAATCCCAAGGATGGGGGAGCCTGGCAGGCTGCCGTCTGTGGGGTTGCACAGAGTTGGACACGACTGAAGCAACTTAGCAGTAGCAGAGGAAACAGATTTTACTCTTGTAGGGTGCACACAAAGTCTCATGCACCAGCTCCTAGGGGAAAAAGCTTAAGAGACTGGATCACATCTACCTGCTAGTATTGGAGGGTCTCTTTCCAAGGTGGGAGGCAGGTTTGGCTCACTATGGGAAAGAAGACACTGACAGTGGCAGTTCTGGCAAGTACTCATTAAGGTGAGCTCTCTTGGAGGTCGCCATTTTCTCCGCAAGACCTAGCCCCACCCAACAGCCTGTAAGCTCTAGTGCTGAGACACCTCAGGCTAAGCAATCAACAGGACAGGAATACAGCCCCACCCATCAGCAGACAGGCTGCTTAACATCTTCCTGAGCATGGCCCTGCCCACCAGAGGGCAGAACCAGCACCCACCAGTGGACAGGAACCAGTACCTCCTACCAGGAAGCCTGCGTAAGCATCTTAGCCTCATCCACCCAATTTCAAATCATAAGTTCAGTTCAGTCGCTCAGTCGTGTCTGACTCTTTGCGGCCTCATGAATCACAGCACACCAGGCCTCCCTGTCCATCACCAACTCCCAGAGTTCACTCAGACTCAAGTCCATTGAGTCAGTGATGCCATCCAGCCATCTCATCCTCTGTCATCCCCTTCTCCTCCTGCCCCTAATTCCTCCCAGCATCAGAGTCTTTGCCAATGAGTCACCTCTTCCCATGAGGTGGCCAAAGTACTGGAGTTTTAGCTTTAGCATCATTCCTTCCAAAGAAATCCCAGGGCTGATCTCCTTCAGAATGGACTGGTTGGATCTCCTTGCAGTCCAAGGGACTCTCAAGAGTCTTCTCCAACACTACAGTTCAAAAGCATCAATTCTTCGGCGCTCAGCCTTCTTCACAGTCCAACTTTCACATCCACACATGACCACAGGAAAAACCATAGCCTTAACTAGACAGACCTTAGTCGGCAAAGTAATGTCTCTGCTTTTGAATTTACTGTCTAAGTTGGTCATAACTTTTCTTCCAAGGAGTAAGCGTCTTTTAACTTCATGGCTGCAGTCACCATCTGCAGTGATTTTGGAGCCCAAAAAAATAAAGTCTGACACTATTTCCACTGTTTCCCCATCTATTTCCCATGGAGTGATGGGACTGGATGCCATGATCTTCGTTCTGAATGTTGAGCTTTAAGCCAACTTTTTCACTCTCCTGTTTCACTTTCATCAAGAGGCTTTTTAGTTCCTCTTCACTTTCTGCCATAAGGGCGGTATCATCTGCATATCTGAGGTTATTGATATTTCTCCCAGCAGTCTTGATTCCAGCTTGTGTTTCTTCCAGTCCAGCGTTTCTTATGATGTACTCTGCATATAAGTTATAAAAGCAAGTATAATTGCAGCCTGTGGAATAGAAACTGCAATCACAGAAAGTTAGACAAAATGAGACAGGAAAGGAATGCATCCCAGATGAAGGAACAAGATAAAACCCCAGAACAACTAAGTGAAGTGGAGATAGGGAATCTATTGGAAAAAGAATTCAGAGTAATGATGTGAAAATGATCCAAGATCTTGGGGAAAAATGGGAGGCATATGTTAAGAAGATACTTGGAATGTTTAAAAAAGATCTAGAAGAACTAAAGAACAAACAAAGAAGAACAATGCAGTAACTGAAATGAAAGATAACAGTACAAGGAATCAATAGCAGAGCAACTGAGGAAGAACAGAATGGCTTGAAGAATGGCATAGAAGACAGGATGGTGAAGATCATTCCCAGGAAACAAGAAAGAATGAGAAGAAATGAAGACAGTCTGAGAGACCTCTGGGACAACAACTTGAAAAAATATTTGAAGCACTAATAGGTGAAAAATTCCCTAGCAAGGAAAGGAATTAGTCTCTCAAGTCCAGGAAGTGCAGAGAGTCCTAGGCAGGATAAACCAAAGGAGAAACCCACGATACACATAGATTTCAAACTGACAAAAATTAAATTAAAATTTAAAAAAATGTTAAAAGCAACAAGGGAAAAGCAGCAAAAAAACAAACATACAGGGGAACTCCTATAATATTATCAGCTGATTTCTCAGCAGAAACTCTGCAGCTCAGAAGGGAATGGCATGATGTATTTAAAATAATGAGAGGGAGAAATCTACGCCAACAACACTCTACCTAGCAAGGCTGTCATACTGATTGACAGAAAAATCAAAAGCTTTATAGACAGGCAAAAAATGTTAGAATTCAGTACCATCAGACCAGCTTTGCAACAAATACTAAAGGAACTTTTCCAAGTGGAAAAGGCCACTACTAGAAACAAGAAAATTACATATGGAAAAGCTCACCAGTAAAGGCAAACATGCAGTAAAGGTAGGAAATAATCCACACACAAACATGATATGGAAGCCAGCAGTTGTGAGAAAGGAGAGCTCTTTGAAATGAATTCAAATTTGAAATTAAAAGATCAGCAACTTGAAACAATCTTGTTTATATACAGACTGCTGTATTAAAACCTCATGTAACCATAAACTGAAAATCAACAGTAGGTATACACAAAGAAAAAGAAATCTAGACACAACACTAAAGTTAGTCATCAAGTCACAGGAGAACAGAAGAGGAAGGGAAGAAAAAAGGCCTACAAAAACAAATCCTAAACAATTTAACAAGTAGCAATACAACCATACAAATTGATATTTATATCAATGGATTAAATGCTCCAACCAAAAGTCATAGACTGTCTGGAATGGACGCAAAAACAAGACCCATATATATGCTGTCTACAAGAGTCCCACTTTAGATCAGGGGACACATACAGACTGAAAGTGAGAAGATAAAGATATTCCAGCTTTCTTGCAAATGGAAATGAAAAGAAAGCTAAAGTAGCAGTACTCATATCAGACAAAATAGACTTTAAAATAAAGACTGTTGCAAGAGACAAAGATGGTCTGACAGTCCAAGATGATCCAAGAAGATGTAACAATTGTAGTTATATTTGCACTCAACACAGAATTCCAGTATATAAGGCAAATACTAACAACATGAAAGGAGAAATCAATAGTAACACAATAATAGGGGGGATTGTAACACCCCACTTTCATCAGTGGACAGATCATCCTGATACAATCAGCAAGGGAACACAGACCTTAAATGTTACTCTAGACCAGATCAGTTCAGTTCAGTTCAGTTGCTCAGACCAGATAGACTTAGTTAAATATTTATAGAGCATTCCATCCAAAACCAGCAGAATACACATTCTTCTCAACTGCACATGGAACATTCTTAAGGATTGATTATATGCTGGCCACAAAGCAAGCCTTGGTAAATTTTAAAAACTTGAAAGCATAATCAAGCATCTTTTTCAACCTAAATGCTATGAGCTTAGGATAAACTACAAGAAAAAAAAAAAAAAACTTTAAAAAACCACTTTGAGGCTAAACAATATGCTACTAAGCAACCCTATGGATCACTGAGGAAATAAAAAAATACTTAGAGATAAACGAAAATAAAAGCATGATGATCCAAAATCTGTGGGATGCAGCAAAAATGGTTTTAAGAGGGATGTTTATAGCAATAAAATCTTACCTCAGGAAACAAGAAAAGTCACCTAATCTTACACCTAAAGCAACTAAAGAAGAACAAACAAAATCAAAAGTTAGTGGAAGGAAAGAGATCAGAAAGATGAGAGCAGAAATAGAGATGAAGAAAACAATAGAAAAGACCAATGAACCTAAAAGCTGGTTTTCTTTGAAAAGATAAACAAAATTGATAAAACTTATCAGACTCATCAAGAAGAAAATGGAAGAGGGCTAGAATCAATAAAATTAGAAATAAAAAAGAAATTAGAACAGACACCACAGAAATACAAAGGATCATAAGAGACTGCTATAAGCAACTATAAGCTAATAAAATGAACAGTTAAAAGAAATGGACAAGTTCTTAAAAATGTGTAGTCTCCCAAGACTGAACCAGGAAGAAATAGAAAATATGAACAAAAACTGTGATTAAAAAGTTAAGGAAAAGTCCAGGATCAGATGACATCACTGGCGAATTCTATAAAACATTTAGACAAGAGTTAACAGAGTTAACACTTGTCCTTCTGAAACTAGCCCAAGGATGTAAGAATTTTCAGTATCTGCAAGTGGCAATCCACTCCAGGACTATTGCCTGGAAAATCCCATGGACAGAAGAGCCTAGTAGGCTACAGTCCATGGGGTCGCAAAGAGTCGGACACGACTGAGTGACTTCACTTCACTTCACTTCACTTCACGTCACCACATCAACAAGTTAAAGAATAAAAAACATACAGTCCTCTCAATAGATACAAAAAAAAGCTTTTGACAAAATTCAGTGTTCATTTATGACCAACTTAGCATATTAAAAAGCAGAGACATTACTTTGCCAACAAAGGTCCATCTAGTCAAAGCTATGGTTTTTCCAGTAGTCATGTATGGGTGTGAGAGTTGGACTATAAAGAAAGCTGAGCACTGAAGAATTGATGTTTTTGAACTGTGGTGTTGGAGGACTCTTGAGGGTCCCTTGGACTACAAGGAGATCCAACCAGTCCATCCTAAAGGAAATCAGCCCTGAATGTTCATTGGAAGGACTGATGCTGAAACTCAAACTCCAGTACTCTGGCCATCTGGTCTAAAGAACTGACTCATGGGAAAGACCTTGATGCTGGGAAAGATTGAAGACAGGAGGAGAAGAGGACGACAGAGAATGAGATGGTTGGATGGCATCACTGACTCAATGGACATGAGTTTGAGTAAACTCCGGGAGCTGTTGATGGACAGGGAGGCCTGGTGTGCGGCAGTCCATGGTGTCGCTAAGAGTTGGACACGACTGAGTGACTGAACTGAACTGAATGTTCATTTATGGTAAAAAAAAACTCTTCAGAAAATGGGCCTAGAGGGAACTTATCTCAACATAATAAATGACATATATGACAAACCTACAACTAACGTCATACTCAGTGGTGAAAAGTTGAAAGCATTTCCTCTAAGGTCAAGAACAAGACAAGCATTGTCTTAGCATTAAAACATGTATATTATCATATGTGAAACAGATCACCCGTCCAGGTTCAATGCATGAGACAGCGTGCTCAGGGCTGGTGCACTGGGATGACCCAGAGGGATGGAATGGGGAGGGAGATGTGAGGGGGGTGCAGGATGGGGAACGCATGTAAACCCATGGCTGATTCATGTCAGTGTATGGCAGAAACCACTACATTGTAAAGTAATTGTAAAGTAATTAGCCTCAAATTAAAAAAAAAAANTGTCTACAAGAGTCCCACTTTAGATCAGGGGACACATACAGACTGAAAGTGAGAAGATAAAGATATTCCAGCTTTCTTGCAAATGGAAATGAAAAGAAAGCTAAAGTAGCAGTACTCATATCAGACAAAATAGACTTTAAAATAAAGACTGTTGCAAGAGACAAAGATGGTCTGACAGTCCAAGATGATCCAAGAAGATGTAACAATTGTAGTTATATTTGCACTCAACACAGAATTCCAGTATATAAGGCAAATACTAACAACATGAAAGGAGAAATCAATAGTAACACAATAATAGGGGGGATTGTAACACCCCACTTTCATCAGTGGACAGATCATCCTGATACAATCAGCAAGGGAACACAGACCTTAAATGTTACTCTAGACCAGATCAGTTCAGTTCAGTTCAGTTGCTCAGACCAGATAGACTTAGTTAAATATTTATAGAGCATTCCATCCAAAACCAGCAGAATACACATTCTTCTCAACTGCACATGGAACATTCTTAAGGATTGATTATATGCTGGCCACAAAGCAAGCCTTGGTAAATTTTAAAAACTTGAAAGCATAATCAAGCATCTTTTTCAACCTAAATGCTATGAGCTTAGGATAAACTACAAGAAAAAAAAAAAAAAACTTTAAAAAACCACTTTGAGGCTAAACAATATGCTACTAAGCAACCCTATGGATCACTGAGGAAATAAAAAAATACTTAGAGATAAACGAAAATAAAAGCATGATGATCCAAAATCTGTGGGATGCAGCAAAAATGGTTTTAAGAGGGATGTTTATAGCAATAAAATCTTACCTCAGGAAACAAGAAAAGTCACCTAATCTTACACCTAAAGCAACTAAAGAAGAACAAACAAAATCAAAAGTTAGTGGAAGGAAAGAGATCAGAAAGATGAGAGCAGAAATAGAGATGAAGAAAACAATAGAAAAGACCAATGAACCTAAAAGCTGGTTTTCTTTGAAAAGATAAACAAAATTGATAAAACTTATCAGACTCATCAAGAAGAAAATGGAAGAGGGCTAGAATCAATAAAATTAGAAATAAAAAAGAAATTAGAACAGACACCACAGAAATACAAAGGATCATAAGAGACTGCTATAAGCAACTATAAGCTAATAAAATGAACAGTTAAAAGAAATGGACAAGTTCTTAAAAATGTGTAGTCTCCCAAGACTGAACCAGGAAGAAATAGAAAATATGAACAAAAACTGTGATTAAAAAGTTAAGGAAAAGTCCAGGATCAGATGACATCACTGGCGAATTCTATAAAACATTTAGACAAGAGTTAACAGAGTTAACACTTGTCCTTCTGAAACTAGCCCAAGGATGTAAGAATTTTCAGTATCTGCAAGTGGCAATCCACTCCAGGACTATTGCCTGGAAAATCCCATGGACAGAAGAGCCTAGTAGGCTACAGTCCATGGGGTCGCAAAGAGTCGGACACGACTGAGTGACTTCACTTCACTTCACTTCACTTCACGTCACCACATCAACAAGTTAAAGAATAAAAAACATACAGTCCTCTCAATAGATACAAAAAAAAGCTTTTGACAAAATTCAGTGTTCATTTATGACCAACTTAGCATATTAAAAAGCAGAGACATTACTTTGCCAACAAAGGTCCATCTAGTCAAAGCTATGGTTTTTCCAGTAGTCATGTATGGGTGTGAGAGTTGGACTATAAAGAAAGCTGAGCACTGAAGAATTGATGTTTTTGAACTGTGGTGTTGGAGGACTCTTGAGGGTCCCTTGGACTACAAGGAGATCCAACCAGTCCATCCTAAAGGAAATCAGCCCTGAATGTTCATTGGAAGGACTGATGCTGAAACTCAAACTCCAGTACTCTGGCCATCTGGTCTAAAGAACTGACTCATGGGAAAGACCTTGATGCTGGGAAAGATTGAAGACAGGAGGAGAAGAGGACGACAGAGAATGAGATGGTTGGATGGCATCACTGACTCAATGGACATGAGTTTGAGTAAACTCCGGGAGCTGTTGATGGACAGGGAGGCCTGGTGTGCGGCAGTCCATGGTGTCGCTAAGAGTTGGACACGACTGAGTGACTGAACTGAACTGAATGTTCATTTATGGTAAAAAAAAACTCTTCAGAAAATGGGCCTAGAGGGAACTTATCTCAACATAATAAATGACATATATGACAAACCTACAACTAACGTCATACTCAGTGGTGAAAAGTTGAAAGCATTTCCTCTAAGGTCAAGAACAAGACAAGCATTGTCTTAGCATTAAAACATGTATATTATCATATGTGAAACAGATCACCCGTCCAGGTTCAATGCATGAGACAGCGTGCTCAGGGCTGGTGCACTGGGATGACCCAGAGGGATGGAATGGGGAGGGAGATGTGAGGGGGGTGCAGGATGGGGAACGCATGTAAACCCATGGCTGATTCATGTCAGTGTATGGCAGAAACCACTACATTGTAAAGTAATTGTAAAGTAATTAGCCTCAAATTAAAAAAAAAAACAAGACAAGGTTGTCCACTCTTCCCACTTTTATTCAGCACAGTTATGGAAGTCCAACCATGGCAATCAGAGAAGAAGAAAAAGAAAGAAAAGAAATCCAAATTGGAAATGAAGAAGTAAAATTATCACTGTTTGCAGATGACATGATTCTATACATAGAAAATCCTAAGGATGCTACCAGCAAACTACGGCTGCTGCTGCTGCTAAGTCGCTTCAGTCGTGTCTGACTGTGCGACCCCATAGACGGCAGCCCACCAGGCTCCCCCGTCCCTGGGATTCTCCAGGCAAGAACACTGGAGTGGGTTGCCATTTCCTTCTCCAGTGCGTGAAAGTGAAAAATGAAAGTGAAGTTGCTCAGTCGTGTCTGACTCTTAGTGACCCCATGGACTTCAGCCTACCAGGCTCCTCCGTCCATGGCATTTTCCAGGCAAGATTACTGGAGTGGGTTGCCATTGCCTTCTCCAGCAAACTATTAGAGATCATCAATGAATTCAGTAAAATTGCTGGATATAAAATTAATACACAGAAAGCTTTCATTTCCATACACTAACAATGAAAGATCCAAAAGAGAAGTTAAAGAAGCAGTTCTGTTTACCATTGCATCAAAAATAATGAAATACCTTGGAATATACCACCTACAGAGACAAAAGACCTATACTCCAAAAACTGTAAGACACTGATGAAAGAAATCAAAGATGACACAAACAGATGGAAATATATTCCATATTCTTGAATTGGAAGAATTGATATTGTCAAAATGACTATACCACCCAAGGCAACCTACAGATTCGGTGTGATTCCTATCAAATTACCAATGTATTTTTCACAACAAAAAAGTCTTAAAGTTTATGTGGAGACACAAAAGGTCCAGAATAACCAAAGCAATCTAAAACAAAAACAGAAATAGACATCAATAGAACAGGATAGAAAGCCTAGAAATAAACCCTCACACCTAAAATCAATTAATCTACAACAAAGAAGGTAAGACTATGTAATGAAAGACAGACAGTCTCTTCAATAAATGGTGCTATAAAGACTGTACAGCTACATGTAAAAAGATGAAATTAGAACATTGTTTAACATCATAAAAATAACTTAAAATGGATTAGAGACTTAAACATAAAACTAGATACTATAAAGCTCTTAGAGGAAAACATAGGCAGAACACTCTTTGACATAAATTGCAGCAGTATATTTTTCAGGCTGTCTCCTAGAGTGGTGAAAATAAAAACAAAATAAATAAAATGAAACCTAATTAAAATTAAAAGCTTTTTCACAGCAAAGGAAATCATAAACAAAATGGATAGACCATCCAAAAAATGAGCAGATGACCTATATAGACATTTCTCCACAGACAACACAGAGGCACATGAAAATATATCACTAATTAATATTAGAGAAATGCACATCAAAACTACAATGAGATGTCACCTCACACCAGTCAGAATGTTCGTTATAAAAAAAAAAAATCTATACAATAGAAACAATAAATGCTGGAGAGGATTGGAGAAAAGGGAGCCTCTTTCACTATTGGTGAGAATGTAGATTGGTGCAGTCACTATAGAGAACAGTATGGAGGTTCCTTAAAAAACTAAAAGTAGAGCTACCATGTGATCCAGTAGTCCCACTCATGGGGATATATTCAGAGAAAAACATGGTTTGAAAGGAGGCATGTACCCCAGTGTTCATTGTAGCACTGTTTACGATAGCCAGGACATGGAAGCAACCTAAATATCCATTAACAGATTAATGGATAAAGGTGTGGTACATGTACACAATGGAATACTCCTCAGCCATTAAAAATATTGAAATAATGCCACTTGTACCAATATGGATGGACATGGAGATTATCATACTAAGGGAAGTCAGAGAAAGACAAATATGGTATTGTGTGGAAAGTTAAAAAAAAAAAAAAAATACACAAATGAACTTATTTATAGAACAGAAACAAGACTCACAAACTTAGAGAATGTAGTTATGGCTATGAGAGGGGAAATGAGGAAGGTAGGGATAGATTGAACTTTGAGAGTATATAGTGTTTATAGAGCAGTAAGGGAGAAATCTGATTATTAGAATTTAATTTCAATATGGAGGAAGTGGAGATTGGCTTAAATCATTGTTTTGAGCAGTAGTTTGTGGTGGAGAGAATATTCTTTAAGTAAAAGGAGAGTTAAGCAGAATGTATAAAACAAACAGGTAGGAAGTCCAGGATTACACGTTAGAAAGATAGGTGTGTAGCAGAAGGTTAGGGGACTGGGAAAATTAGCAATCTCTATCAAGCTACCAGCGGTATTTTTCACAGAGCTAGAACAAATAATTTCACAATTTGTATGGAAATACAAAAAACCTCGAATAGCCAAAGCAATCTTGAGAAAGAAGAATGGAACTGGAGGAATCAACCTGCCTGACTTCAGGCCCTACTACAAAGCCACAGACATCAAGACAGTATGGTACTGGCACAAAGACAGAAATATAGATCAATGGAACAAAATAGAAAGCCCAGAGATAAATCCACATACCTATGGATACCTTATCTTTGACAAAGGAGGCAAGAATATACAGTGGATTAAAGACAATCTCTTTAACAAGTGGTGCTGGGAAAACTGGTCAACCACTTGTAAAAGAATGAAACTAGATCACTTTCTAACACCACACACAAAAATAAACTTGGAGTCCAAGAGTCACCACTAAGCTTCTTAAATAGGAAATAAACCTGGGCCCCTTCAAGTATTGGATAAGAGCATAGATCTGAATATGTGTAAGTAACAGTGGAAGAAGCAGAGGCAGGAGGCAGCAGAGTTGGAGCAGGAAAGACCATAACCTCATTTTATTGGTATTTTCTCCTTACACAAAACCATCAAAATAGGAACAGAGATGGACAGGGAAGAGGGCTGAAAATTTGTTCAATTCACATGTTCTCAGAGCTATCCCAGAGAGCCCTTGAGGCTGAGTGCCTGTTGGAGTAACCACAGATCCAACATGAATTCCTCATGCTCGAGCCTGAAGTCTTCACAGATTGGTAGCGTGAGCCCCACAATTCTCCTCCTTTGCCATCTTGACGTAAGGTAGGAAGGCAGACTGAAATGTTCCTCTCTGATGGGCACGGCGAATCAGAGCACATGGTGTACTGCACCTTCTGTGCTACAGGAACAGAACCTGCAGCTGCTTCCAAGGCTCCAGACACTTGCAGGCAGGGCTAGAGGCCGATGGTGTAAGAGCGGCCTGTCGGGTTGTGAATAGCAGAGCAGACCGGTGCCGTCACAGCCCACTCATACCACACCTTCTTAGAGTTGCTGCATCGCCAGAAACGCACACAGATGGTCTGGCCTTCACGCACAGTAATGGGCTGCTGTAAGAAGAAAGAGGGAAGTTCAGGGTGGAGCTAATGAATTTTATGTGGCAAGGTACTAAGCCAAGTGTGGAGATAATGATCAAACATAACATTCCAGCCCTCATGAGGTTTGAAGTCTATCAGAACAAATAATCAGAACTGAACAATCTGACACTGAACAAATAATCAAAAGTAGGATGAATGCTGTAAACAGGGGCAGTACCCATGAAAAGTAATGCTAACCTAGTCTATGAGGTCAGGGAAAATTATCTGACAATAAGAATGTTTAATAAGACCTGGAAGATAAAGTCACCTGGGTCAGAAAATGAGCCAAGAACTTTATAGGCAGACGACAAAGGTGTGAAACCCTGAGGCAGGAAAGAACATGGGGTATTAGAGGAACCAAAAGAAGGTCCAAGGACTGAAGCAATGTAAACAAAGAACAGCCGCTGAAAAGGCAGGTGAAAACTAGATCACACCAAGTCTAAGGAAGATTTAAGACTTTATCCTGGGACTTCTCTGGCGGTCCAGTGGTTAAGACTCTGCACTTCCACTGTGTGGAGCGTGAGTTCAATCCCTGGTTAGGGAACTAAGATCCCACATGCCTTGTGCCAAGGCCAATAACAAAACAGACTTTATCCTAAGGGAACTGGAAAGATATTGAAGGGTTTTAGAAGCAGGAGAGAGAGAGGATCACATCTGTGCTTTTAAAAGACGACTCTTGCTCCAGGTACAGAATGAACAGAAGAATAGCCTAAGTAGATGTGGGAAGCCAGGTGGAAGGCCACTACAAATATCCCAACATCTACAACTGCACGTGAGAGCAGCAGAACAAGGGTCACAGCCAAGCGTTATCCTGGGAGAAGGAAAGGGGCAGAACATCGATGCCATAAGTTACTTTTTAACCAAGGAGCCTTAAGGGGATACCTACCTTAATGGGGAAGAGGATGGGAAACCATGAAAACATCCCAGGAGAGTGAGTCTCTGGACGGATACCTGAGTGGACAAAATAATGATAAAAATTGAGAATAACTGACTGGTGTACACCTGAAACTAACACAACATTGTTTTAACTATATTCCAATAAAAATTAACAACAACAACAAATTGAGGTCTCCATGACACTGTTTTTTGCCTAGGTTGAGGACAGTCTCATCTGTAAACATGGAAACAAGTCATCAAAGATCTCCATTCACTGATTGCTCGGTTCCTTGTGACTCTAAATGCAACATGTAGGCTGCGATCCAAAAGTCTACAAGCAATAAATGCTGGAGAGGGTGTAGAGAAAAGGGAACCCTCTTACANAAGACAGCATTCTGAATGGGAGAAAATAATAGCAAATGAAGCAACTGACAAACAACTAATTTCAGAAATATACAAGCAATTTATGCAGCTCAATTCCAGAAAAATAATTGACCCAATCAAAAAATGAGCCAAAGAACTAAATAGACATTTCTCCAAAGAAGACATACGGATGGCTAACAAACACATGAAAAGACGCTCAACATCACACATTATCAGAGAAATGCATATCAAAACCACAATGAGGTACCCTTTCACACCAGTCAGAATGGCAGCAATCCAAAAGTCTACAAGCAATAAATGCTGGAGAGGGTGTGGAGAAAAGGGAACCCTCTTACACTATTAGTGGGAATGCAAACTAGTACAGCCACTGGAGAACAATGTGGATATTCCTTAAAAATTTGCAAATAGAACTGCCTTATGACCCAGCAATCCCACTGCTGGAAACCAGAATTGAAAGAGACACGTGTACCCCAATGTTCATCGCAGCACTGTTGATAATAGCCAGAACATAGAAACAGCCTAGATGTCCATCAGCAGATGAATGGATAAGAAAGTTGTGGTACATATACACAATGGAGTATTACTCAGCCATTAAAAAGAATACATTTGAATCAGTTCTGAGGTGGATGAAACTGGAGCCTATTATACAGAGTGAAGTAAGCCAGAAAGAAAAACACCAATATAGTGTACTAACACATATATATGGAATTTAGAAAGATGGTAATGATAACCCTCTATGCGAGACAGCAAAAAAGACACAGATGTATAGAACGGACTTTTAGACTCTGTGGGAGATGGAGAGGGTGGGATGATTTGGGAGAATGGTATTGAAACATGTATACTATCAGGTAAGAAATGAATCGCCAGTCTATGTTTGATACAGGATACAGGATGCTTGGGGCTGGTGTATGGGGATGATCCAGAGAGATGATAAGGGGTGGGAGGTGAGAGGGGGGTTCAGGATTGGGAACTCATGTACACCCGTGGCTGATTCATGTCAATGTATGGCAAAACCAGTACAGTATTGTAAAGCAAAATAAAGTAAAAATAAAAATTAAAAAAAAATTTTTTTCCAGCTTAATTGATGTATAACTGAATATTTAAAGTGTATAATGTGATATGTATTCATTAAAATAATTATGACAGTTTGGTTAATTAACACATCTCACATTGTTACCTTTTTCTCTTGGTGAGAATGTTTAAGATGTACTCTCTTTATCAATTTGAAGTATCACTCACTGTCTCCAACACTCTAAGTCGCTCAGTTTTTTCCTACTACTTGTGACCCCATGGACTGTAGCCTGCTAGGCTCCTCTGTCCATGGAATTTTCCAGGCAAGAATACTGGAGTGGGTTGCCATTTCCTTCTCTAAGGGATCTTCTCAACCCAGGGGTCAAATCCGAGCCTCCTGCATTACAGGCAGATTCTTTACCATCTGAGCCACCAAAGTATACAATGTAGTATTAATAACTAGCTACCATGCTGTGTGTGAATAGCTACCATGGTATGCGTGAAATCCCCAGAACTGATTCATCTTACATATGAGGGATTGTACCCTTTGACCAGAATCTCCCTGTTTCCCCCACCCAGCTTTCTCAGTGAGATAAGAAACTAATGAACTTTAAAGTCTATACAGGAGACAGGGATCAAGACGATCCCGATGGGAAAGAAATGCAAAAAAGCAAAATGGCTGTCTGAGGAGGCCTTACAAATAGCTGTGAAAAGAAGAGAAGCGAAAAGCAAAGGAGAAAAGGAAACACATAAGCATCTGAATACAGAGTTCCAAAGAGTAGCAAGGAGAGATAAGAAAGCCTTCCTCAGCGATCAGTGCAAAGAAATAGAGGAAAACAACAGAGATACCAAGGGAACATTTCATGCAAAGATGGGCTCAATAAAGGATAGAAATGGTATGAACCTAACAGAAGCAGAAGATATTAAGAAGAGGTAGCAAGAATACACAGAACTGTACAAAAAAGATCTTCACGACCCAGATAATCACGATGGTGTGATCACTCACCTAGAGCCAGACATCCTGGAATGTGAAGTCAAGTGGGCCTTAGAAAGCATCACTACGAACAAAGCTAGTGGAGGTGATAGAATTCTAGTTGAGCTCTTTCAAATCCTGAAAGATGATGCTGTGAAAGTGCTGCACTCAGTATGCCAGCAAATGTGGAAAACTCAGCAGTGGCCACAGGACTGGAAAAGGTCAGTTTTCATTCCAGTCCCAAAGAAAGGCAGTGCCAAAGAATGCTCAAACTACCGCACAGTTGCACTCATCGCACGCTAGTAAAGTAATGCTCAAAATTCTCCAAGCCAGCCTTCAGTAATACGTGAACCGTGAACTTCCAGATGTTCAAGCTGGTTTTAGAAAAGGCAGAGGAACAGAGATCAAATTGCCAACATCCGCTGGATCATTGAAAAAGCAAGAGAGTTCCAGAAAAACATCTATTTCTGCTTTATTGACTATGCCAAAGCCTTTGACTGTGGATCACAATAAACTGTGGAAGACTCTGAAAGAGATGGGAATACCAGACCACCTGAGAAACCTGTCTCATGAGAAACCTATATGCAGGTCAGGAAGCAACAGTTAGAACTGGACATGGAACAACAGACTGGTTCCAAATCGGGAAAGGAGTACGTCAAGGCTGTATATTGTCACCCTGCTTGTTTAACTTATATGCAGAGTACGTCATGAGAAACACTGGGCTGGAAGAAGCACAGCTGGAGAAATATCAATATGCAGATATGCAGATGACACCACCCTTATGGCAGAAAGTGAAGAGGAACTAAAGAGCCTCTTGTTGAAAGTGAAAGAGGAGAGTGAAAAAGTTGGCTTAAAGCTCACCATTCAGAAAACTAAGATCATGGCATCTGGTCCCATCACTTCATGGGAAATAGATGGAGTAACTGTAAACAGTGTCAGACTTCATTTTTTGGGCTCCAAAATCACCGCGGATGGTGACTGCAGCCATGAAATTAAAAGACACTTACTCCTTGGAAGGAAAGTTATGACCAACCTAGATAGCATATTCAAAAGCAGAGACATTACTTTGCCAACAAAGGTCCGTCTAGTCAAGGCTATGGTTTCTCCAGTGGTAATGTATGGATTTGAAAGTTGGACTGTGAAGAAAGCCAAGCACCGAAGAATTGATGCTTTTGAACTGTGGTGTTAGAGAAGACTCTTGAGAGTCCCTTGGACTGCAAGGAGATCCAACCTGTCCATCCTAAAGGAGATCAATCCTAGATGTTTGTTGGAAGGACTGATGCTAAAGCTGAAACTCCAGTATTTTGGGCACCTCATGCGAAGAGTTGACTCATTGGAAAAGACCCTGATGCTGGAAGGGATTAGGGGCAGGAGAAGAAGGTGACGACAGAGGATGAGATGACTGGATGGCATCACCAACTTGATGGACATGAGTTTGGGTAAACTCTGGGAGTTGGTGGACAGGGAGGCCTGGTGTGCTGCGATTCATGGGGTCGCAAAGAGTCGGACACGACTGCGCGACTGAACTGAACTGAGAAAGAACAACAAAATGAAAGATAAGCATATTTCACTTCGATCTAGGAATGAATGGTCACTGGACTAGGTCTTTTATATTTTATCCATTGTTCCATCAAGTAATACCTACCGTACTACAGACACCATGCTAGGTAACTTGGTTTATAGCATACACAAGGTAAACACTGTCCTTGCCTTCATGGAAGTTTTGATACAATGAGGAAGAAAGGTGCCAAACGGAAGTTACAGAAAAAGGGTAAATCAGTATCTTTGCAGGCCATTATGGCTTTTAGAGGTTTCACATCTTATTCCACTACATCCACATTGCCTGCACAGTCAGTATAGTAGGCACCATGGGTTGCATGCCAGGGAATCTTAAAGAAATTGATGACCTTCCTTCCACATTCGTGATGGCATAGCAGCAGCTGAGTTAATGCTTGCTAATCACCTGTATCATCAGTTTTCAGTTAGACTCACCAATTTAAGGATAACTTCTCCTTGTTCTTTTAGTTCTTCCCTCAGAATATATCTGAGGACCTTTATGGAGAAAAGGAAAATAACGAAGTTAAATTTGAAGTTAAGAATGGAAAATAATTGAAAGTAGTCAAGATAGAGAAAAAAGCAGAATTGGAGCAGAATGATACTCTTAATAGTTACGTATCACTTGCTAGAGACTGAAGAAATCACTATGGAAGAAGTTTAAAGAATAATTAATGGATACATCCCTCCATGTATTTTATATGAGCAAAGCATCTAATTTCAGCTGTTCTTCAGAAAATAAGACTTTCTCTTTGGGGAAAATGAGAAAACTGAATTTTACAGTGAGACTTTTCTAGGCAAATTGGAAAATACATTAAAAATCCTGAATTTTGGGCATGTGGCTTTCTCAAGAGAAAAATGGATATTCATAGTGAACATACCATAAGAATCTGCTCTGAGGAAAGGCAGTCTGGTAAAAAAAATGTCAAAACTTGAACAACTTTCTCTTCTGCCAGACCAACTGGATCATAGTTTCTTTTTAAAAACAGAGTACTGCTGCTGCTGCTGCTAAGTCACTTCAGTCATGTCCAACTCTGTTTGACCCCATAGACAGCAGCCCACCAGGTTCCGCTTTCCCTGGGATTCTCCAGGCAAGAACACTGGAGTAGGTTGTCATTTCCTTCTCCAATGCATGAAAGTGAAAAGTGAAAGTCAAGTCGCTCAGTCGTGTCTGACTCTTCGCAACCCCATGGACCACAGCCTACCAGGCTCCTCTGTCCATGGGATTTTCGAGGCAAGAGTACTGGAGTGGGGTGCCATCGCAGACACTTTAAAAATACTAGTTGCTAAAAAAAGATGTTGCTGAATTTTTACTCCGCTGAAACAAAAAAAGATTCATTCAAGGAAGACTGAGATTTCATATTTCTCAAGTTGTACAACAGTGGAATTTGGCCATAATACAGGATTTGATCAAATTTTGTAAGGATGTCATGAAACAGGCAGCAGTCACTGGATATCTGGATGCAGTACCCATCAACATCTGCATAGTTTGCAGTGGTCATTATAAGATGAAGGGTTTGACCCAGTTTAGTCCAGCCAGAGGCAAATCTTTGAAGAAAGGAATAGTGTTTTATAAAATATGATGGCACCCACTGATGATAATTTCACTTACCAACTTGAAATAAGGGGCAACAATAACTTGGAAACTTTGTAACAGAAATGTGTTCTGTAGGCAGGTATAAAAGACTGTTGGTTTTCAAAAACAACTAAATTAGTGAAGGGACATAGAGATAATATTAAAGCAAACAATAATGCTCTCTTAGGACAGCAAAGTATAGTTGAAACCATCCTTTGAAAATATAGAAAATGCTATCACTGGCAATAAAAATTCAGCTTCCAGCACATGAGATTAAATATAAATGTTGCCATTTTGTCTAGGATGAAGACAGTGGCAACCATTCTCTCAAAAGCTGCTCAGGAAGTTGTTTATCTCCAAAGATTATGACGTCTTGTCCACTGAGTCAGAAGATGTAGAAATGGAGAACACACTTCTGAATTTCTCAAAATGTAGCAGTTGGATAACAGTTTAAAAGCCATTCCATGAATTTGCTTACCATCGAGATGAGGAAAAGAATTAATTTCACCTAGCGAGAAGTATAATGAGGAGGGGAGGAAAGGAAATTAAAAATGATGAGAGTGATGGAATGTCCACTACTCCATTTGGTCCTGCAGTGCAGGCAAGTTTAGGCATGTGAAGGATATCTTGATACTTGGGGAACTGATCATCAGTCCAAAAACTCCAAGGCTGTTGAACAGGTTGCTTAGCTGCTGGATAACTGTCTTAACTTAGAAAGATTTACCAATAGGTTCATTGGATATGCTTACATACCGCAGCTCTTGGGGGTGTCATTTACTTCTCGCTCTTTCTGAACAGAGCTCTTTGGAGTCATTCAGGATGGCAACACTGCAGGACTCAGCCCTTCCCACACAACTCCCTGGGGGTAGACAGGGTACAGCATCAGTTCCTTGAAGAATGGTAAGACAGTGTGAAGAGGCTCTGCCACTCCAATCCTCCCCGGAAAGGGATGCAGGCAAAAGAGCCCCTAGGACTCCTCATAGCAAAGAAGCTTAACTTCAGCTTTGTATTTCTGAGGGACTTAGTGGGCTTAGGAATAATGTAGGGGAAGCTGGAGGTTCCCAGCCTTGAGTGGGAGTCACTGAAGTCCTCTTGCTCCTTAGGCTTTTGGAGCTTAATTGGAGGAGCCAGAATTTCTTTATGATAGTCTCTCTCATATGGAGGTAGTCTTATCTCATATGGAGGTAGTCTGTCTCATATGGAGGGAGTGTCTCTCATATGGAGGCTCTAGTGGTAAGCAGCTGGGACCTCAGACAGACAATTTCTAATTTAAAATGTGTAATAATGAAGGAAAATTTTAAGGAAAAAAATATCACTTCGAGTTCCACTATATTCACATAATTTTTAGCTTTTGCATATCGCTTTCTTTCCATTCTTTGTTCACATTCTTATATGCATATTTTACTTAGTTGAAAAATACTGTTCATATTCATTGTGTATGAACATTTAATGTCACATTTGTCTTATTTTTATAGCACACACACGTTAATGGATAACACTGATGTAATTTTGAAAAGCATTTAAATAGAATTTCTAGTTTGTCTCTCATAAAATTGATAGGACAGATTTGTGCTACTGTGAAACAGTAGTCACTAGCCAGCCACACATGGCTAATGAGCTTTTAAAATGTGACTGTTCCGAAATGCGATATGCTATGAATATAAAATATACACTGAATTTTGAAAAAGAAAGTATAAAATATCTCATGGATAATATTAATTACATGTTGAAATAGTAATACTTTGGTTGGGGGGATGGGCGGGCCGGGGGTGGAGTGCTGCGCCTCGCAGGGTGGCAGGAAAGGGGCAGAGAGGACAGCTCTGACTCGGGCGGGCAGAGGGACGGTGGCAGAACCTGTGGGCTAATTGGGAGGCTCACCTTCTTGGAGGAAGGGAAGCAGAGACGCCTGGAGGCCGAAGGTCAGGCCACCGCTACCTCCTCCAGAAGCGGACACCACAGAGATCACGCAGCCGGCGGGCGCACGGGGCACCAACCGCGACCCTTTCACACAGGTGGCAGTGTAAAAGCCAAGACAGGAGCTTCCAGAAGTACTTTCAGAAAAATTAGAGTGAACCTCAGTACACAAACAGAGGGGTCTGAAAAACCACAGGTTGAAGAGGGATTTGTTTAGCCCCTGCCAGTGAGGTGTAAAACAGTCAGATGCTGTTCTTGAAGAGAATAATGTCAAATTGGACATTTACCAGTAGAAAGCAAATTGGGACCTCTAACTTGAAAAGTATAAAGTGAAGACTGAAAGATTGTTTGCTGGAAAGATCCCAGGGGTATGGAGTGGCTTGACAACAGCTCTCAGACACTTCAGTTCAGTTCAGTCGCTCAGTCGTGTCCGACTCTTTGCAACCCTTGCAGCACACCAGGCCTCCCTCTCCATCACCAACTCCCAGAGTTCACTCAAACTCATATGTCCATTGAGTCGGTGATGCTATCCAGCCATCTCATCCTCGGTCGTCCCCTTCTCCTGCCCCCAATCCCTCCCAGCATCAGGGTCTTTTCCAATGAATCAACTTTTCACATGAGGTGGCCAAAGTCTTGGAGTTTCAGCTTTAGCATCAGTCCTTCCAATGAACACCCAGGACTGATCTCCTTTAGAATGGACTGATTGGATCTCCTTGCAGTCCAAGGGGCTCTCAAGAGTCTTCTCCAACACCACAGTTCAAAAGCATCAATTCTTCGGCGCTCAGCCTTCTTCACAGTCCAACTCTCACATCCATACATGACCACAGGAAAAACCATAGCCTTGACTAGATGGACCTTTGTCGGCAAAGTAATGTCTCTGCTTTTGAATATACTATCTAGGTTGGTCATAACTTTCCTTCCAAGGAGTAAGCGTCTTCTAATTTCATGGCTGCAATCACCATCTGCAGTGATTTTGGAGCCCCAAAAAATAAAGTCAGCCACTGTTTCCACTGTTTCCCCATCTGTTTCCATGAAGTGATGGGACCAGATGCCATGATCTTAGTTTTCTGAGTGTTGAGCTTTAAGCCAACTTTTTCACTCTCCTCTTTCACTTTCAACAAGAGGCTTTTTAGTTCCTCTTCACTTTCTGCCTAGTAAATAAGGTGATGGTGGTGTATTTGTTCTTTCAAAATGGTATGAAGGAGAAAGGACAAGCCAGCTATATATCTTGTTTCCCATTGCTCAGTGGTGATGAGAAAGTGAAATGCCAAAGAATAGGATGGTTGGTAAAATACATTGTTTGTAAAGGAGTGAAAGCTGAAAGAGGAGCGTTTACATCTTTTACCACTTTGAAAAATGCAAAGAAAATGATAAAAACTGAATATAAAATTCTTTTAAAAGAATTAAAGCTTTGAAAATAACTTCCTGTGTTCAACTGCTTGATTTTACTGAATTTTTTTTTTTTTCATTCACAGATTCATGATGTTGCTATCTAAAGTTGAAAAATCGTCAGAAGAATTCATGGAAATAATGCAAAATTTAAGTAGTATACAGGTTTGCTTTTTTTGACATATAATTTTTCATACTTCTGTTATCCCATTAGAAAAAGAATAGGAGAATCCAATCCTGGAAAGAGTTTACAGAAGATATATTCATTTTACTTTTCATAAGAATTTCTTACATGAGCATTAATTAACCATAATATTTTAGTAATACCTGACTTCACATTGAAAAGTAAATTTATCATTATGTTTTGTCTTTGTAGTTAATAGGTTGGTTTTATTCAGATATTTTAGGGCTTTAGTTAACCTACCAGAAAAAGTTAAATTTCATTATCACAGTTTGTTTTTCAGAGAAAGGAAGCAGTGTACTGTATTTTCACTGGAGTTGTCAGTAGTATTATATTTATAGAGAACTTAACTCATTTAAAATGCCTTTCTTTTAGGCTTTGAAGGGCAGTAAAGAGCTTGAAAATCTCGTTGGTATCCCCCATACATCATGTGTCTTTAAAAGAGAAATGCAGAAAACAAAAGAACTAAGTAAGAGAAATTTTTGAGTTTCTTTATCCCCCCACCCCTAATTTATGAGTTTTTAATGGGTTTCTCTCTATTGCTTATTTGTAAACTTGGAACGGAAAACCACATATCTTTTGCTAGGATGTGTTGTTTCAGGGATTCTTCTTGAATGTGAGGGAAAGAGTGTTCCTTGGTAACTCGTATTAGGCTTATTTTATGTAGTTCTCATTCTTTACATAATATATAAGGTATTGCATTTTGTACTATAGCCTGGAAAATCCCATGGACAAAAGAGTCTGGTAGGCTGCAGTCCATGGGGTCACAAAGAGTCGGACACGATTGAGCGGCTTCACTTTCACTTTCACTTATAAAAATATGTATTGTTTTTTTTGAAGTTGTTTCTTCCAAATTGAGAAATGATTAATATCCCATATTAATTTTTTTTCCTTTAGTGACTAACGTAATAAAGCAAAAACTATTTAAAAAGAAGAATTCAGGACTTCCCAACAAAGGTAAAGAGTTCTTAGTTTATTGTATAAAGAGATCCTTTCATCTCATTTTACCATTTCAACCAATTGTCATGAGCCCTTTTCTAGTTATTCTTTTAAAAGACCACCAATCTCATTTGAAAAACATTATACTGCATTTAGCAGAAGACCAGGTCTAGTAAAATCAATTTTCCTGATGATTGTACTTTTGAAATACAGTTTTTAGGTTAAGAGTTATACTTATTTCTTCTATTAAAAGTTCTTTTTGAAAATACAGACAGATGGGGCATTGGAAAAGACCCTGAGGCTGGGAGGGATTGGGGGCAGGAGGAGAAGGGGATGACAGAGGATGAGATGGCTGGATGGCATCACCGACTCGATGGACATATGAGTTTGAGTGAACTCTGGGAGTTGGTGATGGAGAGGGAGGCCTGGCATGCTGCGATTCATGGGGTCAAAAAGAGATTGCCCCATCTGTCTGTATTTTCAAAATCACTGCAATCTCACTAAATTAGGAGACTTTAAGTTCCCATAACACATGCACATTCACACCTTAGTAAGCAAAATAATCACAGACTATAAAATATTAAAGCCACTAGACCAACTTGAGAGATCATTTTAACATTACTGACATGAATGCCATTTGGCAATCTCTGCAGACGGAGGTAGGCCTTGAAGTGGGTAGCCATGTGTTAGTCTACCATTTTTGAGTACCAGTGACTTCCCTTTGTTGAGGACTAATAATTACTATGTTCTCAACACTAGGATCAGCGGATGTATACAACAACCCTGCAGGATAGCTGTTACTGTCATTATAGATAAGGAACAAAGACACAAAAAATTGTTGAGTAGTTTCCCAAAAGATACTGCTGCCTAAGTGTCAGAGCAGGGATTCCAACTGAAAACCAGTCTCACGTCGTTGTGGTCTTTGTATTTTTCTGTGTTGTATCTTCCTAAAACAAATGAAAGCATCCAGTCATCCCAGCTCTCAGGTTCAAACACAAGACATAACTCAACCAATTTAGTCTGTGTTTAGGATCTTTAACAAAGTTAGCGATGAGTTTGTAGGAGGAAAAGCTGGGATTCCCTGCTGGTCAGTTCCAGAGGCCAACTGGGTCGTGGCAGGGTAGCAGTCATGGAAAAACTCCTCCAAAACTCATGTGGGAAGATATCTGAGCAGGCTTCCTGGGCCCTTTGGTTGGATAGCTACCTCCCATTAGGATCCATAGAATTTAGGTGCATATAAGCAACTCTTTCCTAGAAAAGGATTGTCATTTCTCTCCAGTGCAGTGTATCTTGATTATAATGTGTAACTAGCTTTCAATGATTTTAATCTCTACTGACTTGACAAGTTTTAGAGGATCATAATGGGAAATTGGAATATTTATTATTTCTCAACTAGAGAAAATCTTTCTTTTATGTTTCAATAGCAATGGTGTAATTTTTTTTAATCTGTTAATTTCCTAGAGCTAATTAGAATTGGGCTTTACATTAGGCTTTTGCCAACAGTTTTGAAGAATGAGGAAGGAAAAATTATAGAACAAATAGATGAACTGTCACTGCTAATAATTAATGGGAAAAAATTTCTCCAAAGTATTAATTTCCTTCTGTAAACGTGTATTAAGACATTAAAGTTATTTCACATGGTAAAACAGTCACCTCCTTTCAGTTATCCAATACATAGGGATTCTTTGTGTTTCTGCATGAATCAGCCTTAAAATCTATTTTCTAGTATTTTAGGCATTAAAACTGACTTGCCCATTACCAGCTTTTCCCTGAGAGCTGAGTGTTTCTTCATGCATAGAGGAGATTGTATCACTAAATCATGTTTTCAAGGTTCTGATAAGCATTGGTTATTTGTAGTGGTTTAAATGTAAACTGAGCTAACTGAGCTAAGATACATTAAATATATAATATTTATATAATATAAACTATATGGTAATATATATTATATATATGAGAATATAGAAGTCATTTTCCATTTTGTTTCTTGGCAAGAGCTACATTGACTCTTTATACTTACTGAGGTATTCAAATCTTCATTAGTTTTTAATCTTATTTTTTATATTAATATTGCCTGGAAAATAGATTGAAGCTTTTTTTTCTAATTTGAATTTGAGGTAAAATTCAAAAGCATTTTACAGAATGCTTTTCCCTATTTTTTTCCTCCAGTTCCTAATGTATATATATGTTTTTAATTTTGGTGGGTTTTTTTTTTTTTTGGTTAAAGATGATGCACGCCAACACATGCATATTATATGTAATTTCTTTGCCAAGTTAACTTTCACCCACTTCTATTCATACATTCATTTTAACAGGACTTTGTTAGTTTTTTTGACAGTCCAAAGTAATAAGCTTTACATATTCCTTATTTGGGGATGTAGCCATCAGCTTTTTACAGAAATTTCTCCTTTACTTTGCTTTTACTATGATGTTACCTAGAATTATTTAAATTTTAAAATGTTCTGAGAATCTCCATAATATTAGAAATTATATAGTTAGAAATTACATAATATAAAAATCAGCTAATATGTTTTTAATATGTTTTAGATTTGTTATATTAGGTAATTAATGAAAATGAAAGTAAACACATTATTTCTCTATCAGAAGAATGTCCTTCAGATTTTTTTCCTTCAGATTCTTGTCAAATTTTCCTAGAATAGTTAAAATAGACAATACCAGAATTCCAGCATTTATTTTGTCATTGTGCCTTTGAATTAATCCGTTAGTTCTGTTTATTTTTTTCATTTTACTGCTAATTTGTTTTGCAGCAGTTGTAGTTTTTATTATACTCAGAGAAGTATAATTGTAAAGATAAGACTCTAGTGTTTTAAATAGACATTTGAGACACATTCTAAGGCTTTGTATAACCTATTGCATGGAAATTTAAAACATCCACATTAACATTAAAAGGTACAATGAGATTTTCATAATTTTCAAAACTGGACCTTGCAAATTAGGGAATGACTTGATAAATCGTGTGAATAAAAAAGACCTTCTGACGGAATACAGATTTCTTAAACAAAAGAAGGCTTCTTTCTTTTTTCAGTTACTTAGGAAGTAAGCCTGTCTTCACTTTCCTTAATAATATTGGCTTTATGACTGTTGGAAAAATAATAAAATGAAAGGTTTTTTTTCTCTTATATTTGGATGTGAATTTTCAAAATTATTTTTAATTTGTTATGCTGAAGATTTAAAACATATGACCATTCAATGGGTTGATACAGAAGGACTGTCACATTATCATCACATGAGAAGGCATGAAATTTATTTACTTTACATAGTCAACCTCTGCATAAAACAACTTGTTACAAATATTCCTGAGACAGTAGGTGGCATTATATGGTACTATTTTCATTTTTTCTGGAGATATTAAAAAATACCATCATTGTTTGTCCATGACTAGTACTTCCAGTAAACAAAATGTTTTTTAAAAGAATGTAAGCAAATTGTAGAGCATTTGCCAAGATATGAAATCTAGACACTTAGCTTCAGTCCAAAACATATTTTATCTGTTTTGAGAATAATTGTGTAGGTTGAAATATGCATATTTTAAAAGAAATGTAACCATCTGAACTTTATATTGTTCAAAAAAGTTGATTGTTTTAGCTGTCTGTAATACTAAATATTTTTAAATTTCTAGCTCTGGCCTTAAAAAGAAAAAAATGCCAACTGTAAATGTTCTGATTTTCTTTAACTAAATTACTGTCTTCTTGCATTGTAAAATTCATTCTGGTTATAGGATTTTTGAGGTTTTCAAATTCTTGATCCAAAGGACAAATTTTAAACTCCTTCTTGTTTAAGACTATTGATATTGCCTTTTCATTCTAACCACCCACTGAAGTATATTTTAACTTAAAAATATGTTGTCCTTTCCCCCACTCAGTCTTGAAAAAGTATTCATCATATCAGCTAAATACTTTTACTCCTAGAAAACTGCTTCCGTTTTATTTTTTTCTGTTACAGCTTAACATGAAGCAGTGTCTTTTTTCAGACAAATACTCCAGTATTAAAAACACAGGTTTGAAGTTTAGACGTGAATTTTAGAAGAAACAACAAAAATTCCACCATGCTTTTAACATTCTTAGTTTATTTAGAGCTAAAAAGTAGAGATGTTAATTTTGGTAACACAAATACACATTAATGTACAACTGTAGTCCTCAGCTCTTTATACGAATTCAGTTGTCACTTCTCCTGTGTGTGGGTCATACCTTTTCCTCTTATTACTGTTAATGCTTGTGCTTTACACTGTTCATCACTGTTTGAGGGCTATATTTCAACTGCTTACTTGAGATGTGTCTAGGATTTAGGGAAACACAAACTGGTTTATTATTTTCCAAAGCTTTTTAAATAATTTCTCCTATGATTTAATTTTTTAATACATTACTAAAAGTATGGTGCTTTTATCCTTTAAATAATCAGTTAAACTTTTACACCATAGATTTTAACTCACTTAATAGCAATTATGTGTTTAAGAGGTGTAAATAACTTGCTATCAGACATTACAAATATCCAGGTGCTCTGTATGTGCTGATGACAACAAAATTGAAACGGAAGACTGTAATAATTCTGACTGGTTTTCTCTGCAGAAGATATTGATTATTTGTGTGTGGTGAGAGATTTGGAAAATTCAATTAAAGGAGTTGTGCAAAGGTTTCATAAATTTTCCTTCTCCAGCGTGTACACAGACATTGTTGCGTATTAAATCAATGCAGCACTTCACAATATATTTTCTTTGAAACATAAAAATAAATAACATTTAAACAGTTCTGCTTACTACAGAAACAAATTTTATTTTCTGTGAAGCATTTAGTCATGTGCTATCACTGACTCATACACATTTGCCAGCTGTAACAAATTTTATAGACATTTTCTCCAGAGACATATCTCACATACTATGAATTTTTAAATGAGCAAATGGTGAAGAAGGGATGTCAGCAATATAAAAATTGATCAGTTAAAAGATAAAAGCATAAGTAAAGAGATTTGTATGGTAGTCTTAATAGGTTTTATTAAATAAAAATACTATAAAAAGACAGTAATGAACAGACCGAAGACTAACTGTTCTTGAGGTGGAGAAAAATTCTGGCACATTTAGTAGAAATTGGTTTTATGTCACCTGGCAGATGAACATTTTTTTCCACTTTAACTCTTAGAGTAGTTAGAAAAGCTCCTCAAAGTGTTAGATAAATCCTCTAAGTGGTTTATGTATTTTAAACACCTCTACATAATCATAAAGCAGATTATTTATAGTGTTATATAATTAATTATATAGTTAAAAGCAGGACTTTGGCAATCAATAAATAGTAGATGATTTTTTTCCTCTACCTCAGACTTCACATAGGAAGAAAGTAGTCTTTTTCCTTCACACTCTTTATACCATATGGTTTAGTCCTCTGGCATCTCTCTCTCAGGACTCCAGGCTTCTCGGTGACCTCCCTTTCTACCTGGACTACACTTTCTTCCTTCTCTGTCTAGCAAACTCCTGCTCATTCCTTAAGGTCAGCCTTCAACATCACATTCTTTGAAACTCTCCCCAGATAACCTAGGTAAAAAATAAATTGCTTCATCTTCTAGTTTTCTACAGCACTTGTCTGAATGTTTATAAATGTACCGTGTTGTACTGTATTGTAATTGTCTAGTTACACGGCTCTCTCTGGACTTCTCTCCTTGGCAAACCGACAAAGTCTTCTCTCTGTACTGTAGTACTGAACCTGGGTGGAAGGTCCACAATACATGTTCAGTGAATGAACAAAAATGAATGGCCACTCTAAGAATTTTTTTAAAGGAATTATCTAGATATTTTCAAATAGGTATAAATGGCTATTTCCTTACATGCCTCATTCATTTAATATTTATTGAATGCCTGCTAGGGGCCAGGCACTGTTCTAGCATTGTGGATACACTAGTTAATGAGACAGACATAGTCCTGCTCTCAGGATTATAGAATCTAGCATAAAAGATGAGTAATTATAATAAAACATAACCACACATTATAATAATGAGTTTCTTGGTAGTTTTCATCCTAAATTTTTAAATGTACATTCTGTAACAGAATCAGGCAAATCTGTAGGATGTTAAAACAAGAATTTATAGCCCCAAAGCTTTTATTTATAATGTAAAATAAAATTTTATGTTTAGGCTCTTTATTTTAATTTCATTTTGATTAAGCATTTATTCTGCATCATATACCATGACAACTTACTTTACACTGTTTTCTGGAAATAATCTTTTTTCTTTCATATAGAATTATATGATCTTGACAGCTGTGAATTCCTTAAAACCATTTTAAACTTAGGTAGTTTCACCTTTATAATTAAGGTTACCCTTGTTATGTTTCACTGTTTTTCTTTCAGTTCAAAACATTTTAATTGTATTATCAAATTTGGTATTGTCTGTAAAGAAAATAGGGACAAGAGCTTTGATGCATTAATTAAAATTATATTTAATCTACACTTATAAATAATATGAAAATAATCTGACAAGATCTATGAGTTAGAGGCCAATTGAAAGAGAACACTATTGAGCTTGCCAGGCTAGCTTTCAAAGCGGGCATATTTTTAGTGAGTATAAAGGCCCTTAATTGAGTAAAAATAGCTAACTTAACAGTGACAGGTGGGTTATAGTTTCTGTAGGGCACATCAGACCGAACAAGGTATAACAAGTCAGTGGATTTGGAAATGTGCTGAGTTGATTAAGTGAATAATTGCATATTCATTAATTAGCGTGCTAATTAATTGCCCATTACACAGTAGTAATCAGTGAATGTCAGGTTTCATAATTGGTCAAAGGTTTTAGATTCTATTAAGTATACAATATATATACAAATGCACAGTCGTTCACTGTAAGGTTAAGTGTTTTATAAAATTTCTGACCCATGGAAATCCATCAGACGGATGGTGATCATAAATACACATTTCATACATATATATTCACAGTTATACATTTGGCAGATGAATATACACATTTAATATAGGACAGTCTCATTAATGAATGATATTGGGGAATGTTAAGAATATTGAGAATAGCTTTGTGTTCATGGATTCTAGTAAAGATCATCATATGTTAGGGGTGTTTTTCTGAGTCTTTAATTTGAGTAGTACTTTCAAAAGACTTGAAAGAATTAAGGTTAACCTACAGAGAAGTAACAGTTGAATGTACTTGGCTACCTTGTAGACATTTCCCTGGATTTTTTAATTCTACTCATTTATTTATGCTGCACTGGGTCTTCGTTGCTGCGTCCAGGTTTCCTCTGGTTGCAGCAGCGAGTGGGGCCTGCTCTCTGTGTGCCGTGTGCGCTACTCACTGTGGTGGCTTCTCCTTTGGAACACGGGCCCTAGGCACACAGGCTCAGTAGTTGTGGTGCGTGGGCTTAGTTGCCCCACAGCATGTGGAATCTTTCTGGACCAGGGAATGAGCCCGTGTTCCCTGCATTGGCTTGTGGATTATTAACCATTGGCCCACCAGGAAAGTCCTCCCTAGGTTCTTCTGATACTGTTTTCTCTCACCTTGGACTCTTTCTTCATGACCTCATCCATTCCTTGACTTTTGTTCTCACCTTTGTGTATATGGTTTCCAAATCTATTTGTCACCTTTCTCCTGAGCTATAAACAATCTCAGCTGCTATACATTATTCCCCAAATACACTGACTTCACCCTCCCCCCTCCAATATTGTCCCTCATTGTGCATTTTTAGGGATTACATTCATCCAGTGATAGAGCTGAAAACTACAATTCTGTCTCTCTTTTTGTCCCCACATCCAAACTGATACCAAGTTGTGTCACCTCCCAGAACATTACTTCTCCTTTCCATGTGCACTACACTGGCTTATTCCTTCATTAGCTCTCATCCAGATTACTTGCATCCTCATTGTAACCTGCCTTCGTGCTCTTTGTTCTTGTTTCCCTACAGCCTGTCCTGCTACTGAACGAATTATGATTTCAGAAGTATCACTCCACCATATTTGTCGTAAAATACAAATTTATACCATTGTCTAGAACTCTCCCTGATATGACCACAACTTACCTTTCTAATTTGTGTGTCTCAGTTACTCCAGATTATTTGCCATTCATTCCTGAACACATTCCTTAGAACATCCCTTTCTCATTTCCTTACTTTTGTTCTTGTCTCCTCTGCTTGACATACCTTTTCCCCCATCATCAAAATTTTACTAATCTTTCAAAATCTGCTTATGAGTTTCCTTACACTAGGCTTCCGTAGATCCTTCTCTTCCATGTTCTTCTTTTATGGATTTGTCACAGCTGCCCAACTGGTGTAACTAAGAGAGGATATTAAACTTCTGACCTTGTCCTATGCCCTAGAAACCTCTGATAGTCGTGATACCCCTAACACCACTGTGTGACCAAATTCCCTGTCTACACATCAGCTTCTGCCCTATTACACTTCAGTAATTATTCCTCCTGACCAATTTTGTTCAGTGGGCATAAGCACCCCATATTAATGCACTCTCAAAGCCCTTAAAAGTGAAGCCTTTATAAAACAATGTTAGAATAAGGGAGGCAGCAACCCATAGGCCGTAGACAGTATGAAGACCAGCAAAGTGTTAGTTTTTCAGTCATGTCTGATTCTTTGCAACCCAATCAACTGTAGCCCTCCAGGCCCCTCTGTCCATGGTATTCTCTAGACAAGAATACTGGAGTGGGTAGCCATTCCCTTCTCCAGGGGATCTTCCTGATCCAGGGATCGAACCCAGTCTCCTGCATTTGCAGGCAGATTCTTTACCATCTGAGCCAACAGGGAAGCCTCTGAGAAAGCATGATTTTGACTAATGTTAACTAGGAGTACTGTAGGGGATGCTGAGATAAATCTTCTGGAAACAATGTAAATCACTTGGTTAGCAAAAGTGGGAGGCTTAGTATAAACAAAGCCCTTTGCATACTGCCCATCTAGTATTCAAACTGAGGATGTAAGTTATCAAATAAAGCAAGCGAGTGATAACAAGTTCAGACTCATCTTTCCAGGATTCTGGCCCATAGCAAGTATAAAAAAGGATTATGAATCCATTGAGGATCAAAGTATCAACTTGATTAGTGGAGAATTTAATAACCTCCAATATGCAAGCCCTCTGGTAGAAGCTTGGAGTACTAATGCGGACTAAGGCAGAAGTGGAAACCTCTCTCCCATAGATGGAAGAAATGCTGCTGGATAGAAGTGGTCAGTCATGTCTGACTCTTTGTGACCCCATGGACTGTAGCCTACCAGGTTCCCTCTGTTCATGGGATTTTTCAAGCAAAAATACTGGAGGGGGTTGCCATTTCCTCCTCCAGAGGATCTTCCAGACCTAGGGATCAAACCTGCCTCTCCTGCATTGCAGACAAATTCTTTACTGCTGAACCATCAGGGAAGCCCTCCCTCTCTTCCATGCAAATCTTAAAACCTAGGTGCTCTCCTGACCTGAGGAGAAAGCTGCATCTTTAAATAGACCCATGTCCATGTGCCTCTATAACAGTAAAGACTGCCGACCTGCCTTGTATGCTTGGTTGCAGAAAAGAGAGTGAATGGGCTGCTCTCCTTACAACATGAAATTGAGAAGAGCAAAGGCCCATTGGATTTGAGAGTAGACAGACAGTGAAAGGGAAACCAAATAGTGGGGCACAAGAGTGCTGTGTGAGCATACTGACTGAATATGACTTGTAAAACGTGGTCTGGCATCCTGGACATCAGTCAGTCAAATTTGTCACTTTTCCGTGGGCTACTGGAAGCAGAAGAGTTGACAGACGTTTCTTCCTCTTCAGACTGAGTGTAAAAATTCTTCCCTACTCTAAGTAACAAATGAAGAGTAAGCAGTATGGAAATACATGAAATACAGATGGAGTGATTAGGTCATTATTTAAGGGTTCATGATTTTAAAATCAGTTCTAGTTATTCCACTCTGCATAATCTCTAACAGAGGGCCCTCCAGGCCCTCGTAATGGAAGCTTTGTATTTTAGTAGGAAGCTGGAAGTTGAAAAATGGGTAATTTTGATGGGCTGTGTAAACATTCTGGGCAGAGAGAACACTGTGAACAGAAAAGGCAGAGCAGAGAGACTGACCAGTAGGTTCCAGACACATCGTTGACAGTTATGATCACCAGGCTATTAAGTTCAGACTTTATTCTTTAGGCAGAAATGAACCCATGAAGATTATTAAAGAAGTAATGATCTAAAATATGTTTTAGAAAGAATAAAATAGAATTGCTATGTGAAAAATGAATTCTGTCAAAATATTGCTCATGAACTGCATCATGGTATCTAAATTTCTTTTCATTTGTGTTCTGAGATCTTCATCTCTATAACCAGTATGGCCGTGTAGAGATAACAGACATACTGCTGCTCCTGTGCTATGATATGTATCACACCGATCAAAGTGTTGATTTTTTCTGGACCCTGGATCTGGCCTCAGAATCTTTCTCGACACAGCTGTCTTAGCAACCATGATCAACTGATGATGCTTCTTTGCAGGGCCTGGCGTCATAACAGAGAATGGGATTTGGGTTAGATGTCCAGCACCAGTACTACCTACTTAGCTGTGTGGCCTTAAACAAGGCACTCGGTTTCCCAAAACCTTAATTGTAAAATGGGACTGGTGATATTTACCTTGTGGATTATATACAAGAATTAGCTTGAAGAATTCCCTGGAAGTCCAATGGTTAAGACTCGGTGCTTTCACTGCCGGGGCCTAGGTTCAGACCCTTGTCAGGGAACTAAGATCCTGCAAGCCATGCAGTGTGGCCAAAAATTTAAAAATTAAATAAAATAATTAGCTTAATTACTGCCTTTACCATTCACTGTTGTTTAGTCACTAAGTTGGGTATGACTCTTCTGCGACCCCATGGACTTTGCACCAGACTCCTCTGTCCATGGAATTTTCCAGGCAAGAATATTGGAGTGGGTTGCCATTTCCTTCTCCAGATCTTCCCAGCCCAGGGATTGAACCTGCAACTTCAGCATTACAGGTGGATTCTTTACTACTGAGCCACCAGGGAGGCCCACCTTTCCCATAGTAATTATTTAATAAATGGCAGTCTTCCTTTCTTCCACAATATTAGCTTTAGTTCTGGCAACTGTATCAATAACCTTTAAGAATATTAGGGGAGCACTGGAATGCTTAAAATCTTCTGTAGGTATTCTGACCAGACTCAAATGAGTTGGCAAACTATCTTCTTATAGGACAGGAAGAATATATGTGGACCATCATGCTGCTACTGCTGCTAAGTCGCTTCAGTCGTGTCCGACTCTGTGCGACCCTGTAAACGGAAGCCCACCAGGCTCCCCTGTCCCTGGGATTCTCCTGCAAGAACACGGGAGTGGGTTAGGGGCTTACTATGTATTACTTATTCATAGCTGCCAGTATAAACAAGGAAGAGATATTTCAGGAAGTAAGGGGTCCACATGCCCTATAGGGATACATGCCATCTGTCGCCATTGGGTGTTTTTTTCAAAGGCTTCATCTCACAGGGATCCTAAAACCAGACAGACAAGAACTTCTATCACCACTAGGAGTCCCCAGAGGGACATACCCTGAATAGGAATGCCAGTAAAGATTGTCTCTTTTTTGGGGGGGCAGCTGTTGGAGGAAACACCTGCTGAAAGGCCCTGAAGGCTTATAGACAAAAGGCATGTAAGATTTGGTGTTTTCATTAGGTCATGTTGGAGTTTTAGAACTCTCTCAGAAGTATCTCAAATCCGTCTTCATAAAATGAAGTGTGCTATGTCAGAGGAGTCATATTGACAATTATTTGTGAAGGTGAATCTTGCTTTGAAGATTCAAAAATAAGCAAATAAGATATTACCAATACCTAACTAAATTAGGTACCAGATTACATAGTAAATGGGTGTTGAAGCCATTTCTCAAGTCATGTATGAGATGCATGTTAATTTGGAAACTAATTCTTGATGATTTAATAATCACCTTTTATATCTCACAGGCGTTTAGAAGAAACACACTCACTATGAACGCCAACTTCTGTATCTGCCTGCTCATATTTAAAGGAACAGAAGAAATGTTTGTAATTAATCTGTGCAGTGAATACCAGATCATAGCATAGGCAGGTGCGTGTCTAGATAAAATTTCTTGAAGCTAATTTAAACTTTCTATACACACACCAGTAGATAATCTCAACATAAATAATACATTTCTTCTTGACCCTTTAAAGTAAGCCAACATACAGAAGAGGATCTTGACTTACATTCTGTTTCTGATACACTTCTGTATACTTTTATCATTTGTGGATAGACTTATAGCTTGTATGAAAATGGCACCTTTGTAGAGCTATGTATCTTAAAACTCAGATTAAACCTAATAGTGAGTGGAAGTAGGTCCTGATTTTCCAATTTAAAGCCCTAGATTTGTACTAATTAAGATTCTTTTAAAAGCGTTTAAAATTGTAAGTTTAGCTTCTACTTCATAGATGAGTTTTTATTCTAGTTATGCCTATGCTAATAGAGAAAAAATATTTTCAAAGTTTTAAAATTCTTACATCTTTTATAAAATGCTGGAATGCATTTTTCAGTGCAGATATTTAAATGTGAGGTGGTTTTTAAACTGAACTACACAGAATCTCCTGAATATAAAGAAAAGACCTCATCTCATGGGACAATATGTGATTCCCTCCACATTTTGAAGCATCAGATTTTTGATTTTCTACAGTGTTGTTTGTATCATCTGTTTGTGCTGTCACAAAATAAAGGGGAAGAGTGAATCACAGAAAGTGCTATAGCTTGATAGCACTTTTCTGTTTTCATACTTCTGCACCTTTAACCATTTCCATAGGGGGGAAAAATGCTGTTCCCTTGGTATTCACCCTAAGCCTTGGCAAAATTTGTATATTACCATGTCATTTAATTCACTGTATCATGAAAATAAAAATACTATGTGAAAAATGTGAAACAAAATTTAACAAATTGAAGTTGAAACTAACTTTCCACTTAGAGAAATTTCAGATTTGCCTCTTAAAATGAAAATGAATTATTTTTAAAACTATTAATTGAAATAACTAAATAGTAACTCAATTTATAAAACTAATTGCCTTCACTAGTGATTTTATTGGGAAAATCTAAGGTTTTTAAGATAATCTGCTAAATATTAAGAATACTTTGTGATATAGTCCTTATGAGAGTACCTAAAATATACCAAAAAGGTTAATTTGTGTTCCAGCATTGAAAACTAACCTCAGAATGTAAAACAAAACATATAAAGACACCTATATTAGTCAGGAAATGAAGGGTTAAGAAGTAAGATTGGTTTCATATGTAATTCAAGTTATGTAGCTATGTGCTTAATGCTATTAAACCAGTTACTGTATGTGTGACCTCTTGATATACCAAGCTTTTGCCTTTCAGAACAGCTGGGTTGGCTAAGAATCATTTCCCAGTTCTTTTCATTGTAGATCAGATGACTCTCGCTTTATCACCCTTGGAGGCCACATGAAGGACAAAGCAGAAAGATCCACACACAAAACTAATGTTTATATGGAGGCAATGTCGGGGGAGGAAGGCAAAAGGCGGGGGATACACTTGGCCCTGATCTTCCAATGAACATAACAGAAGGACCAATTGAGACTTGAAACCATCGTGTTACTCTAACCATTATTTAGTTACATCCTATCCATCTCTTACTCTCTTTCTATTGAACAGAGAGGCTCCTTTGGCTGCCTTGACTTTTGTAAATGTTTCACTCACTTAGTTGTGGTTTATCATTTGGACAGAATGCTACATTGGGGATTTTTCTCCCCTCCCTAAGGCTTCAAGGCAAAATGACTTCTGTTGCCTCATATTTGATACATGAACATACACTGTATTCTCTTCATTTTAGGAATCAAACAAGTTTATGGCAACAGAGAAAACTCCATTTTTCAGAAACAGCTTTTCCCTAAAAGAACCTGAAAATAACTTTCCTAACATCATTTTTTGACAGGTGTATTAGTGAATAAAGGGAGGCATCTTTAATAATTTTTATATAAGCTATATGTCTTTATACTAAAATATCCCTGTTGTTATTTTGGTACTTAATTGCTCAAAGTGGACTCTTCTTAAACTGATTTGTAATAGACATGAGATACTTATAATTGCTACAAGTCTCCAGTAAAGCTACAGTGTAACTCCATATGACTAAATAGTCTAGAAATGTATTTTTATTTAGAATTTACCTATAAGATACCTTGAATATGAGTGTATTCTATTTTACTAATGTTTATATATACTTTCATTTTCAAATAATATTTGTTTCAACTATTTAGAAGTTAGAACTTCCTCATCGTTGATTTAAATCAACATCCTGTATTAAATGCAAGTATTCTATTACAAAAAATAAGACTACACCAGCCAGCCAAGATGCTGACATTTGGGCATGGTGATTATAGATGGTGACCATGGACAGCGATGTTCCTGCTGATTCGACAGCGATTCAAGGCTGTTTTTTCTTTGCTGACCTACCCTTTGAGTCTTTATGCACATTTGCTTTGAGAAAGAAAAACTTCTTGATTTTTTGCTTTGTCTAAACCTACTTCCTTTGCCGGACTTAAAAACATATACCTTATTGCATCAGTTGTCCATGTCTAGAACCAAATTCTCTTATGTGTGTATATGTGTTTGACTTGCATTGTTTTAAAATATACCACCACTTAGTTAATATGCTTTAATGGCTATATTTAATTAAAGAAACATATTCATTAAAAACATAAGTTGGTAGAGAAGTGATTATTCTTATTAGAGACTACAGAAAACATATCTTTACATGAGAAACTACAATGTTATAAATTATTTTTACCAATTGAATACTATAGTAAAGATGTGCTTCTTCGAATATAGAGTGATACAGTATTAATAGGGCTGAGTTAATACAAAGTATGATATGGATCAATGCTATGGCATTGGTAACCTTGAACCATGTCTTAACAAAGAACAGGATGAACCCCTCCCAGGATAAGGCCATTTAACTTAAACAGAATGAACCTGAAGGTTTAGAGCCAATGGTCATGAAAGACTTCATTNATGAAAATAAAAATACTATGTGAAAAATGTGAAACAAAATTTAACAAATTGAAGTTGAAACTAACTTTCCACTTAGAGAAATTTCAGATTTGCCTCTTAAAATGAAAATGAATTATTTTTAAAACTATTAATTGAAATAACTAAATAGTAACTCAATTTATAAAACTAATTGCCTTCACTAGTGATTTTATTGGGAAAATCTAAGGTTTTTAAGATAATCTGCTAAATATTAAGAATACTTTGTGATATAGTCCTTATGAGAGTACCTAAAATATACCAAAAATGTTAATTTGTGTTCCAGCATTGAAAACTAACCTCAGAATGTAAAACAAAACATATAAAGACACCTATATTAGTCAGGAAATGAAGGGTTAAGAAGTAAGATTGGTTTCATATGTAATTCAAGTTATGTAGCTATGTGCTTAATGCTATTAAACCAGTTACTGTATGTGTGACCTCTTGATATACCAAGCTTTTGCCTTTCAGAACAGCTGGGTTGGCTAAGAATCATTTCCCAGTTCTTTTCATTGTAGATCAGATGACTCTCGCTTTATCACCCTTGGAGGCCACATGAAGGACAAAGCAGAAAGATCCACACACAAAACTAATGTTTATATGGAGGCAATGTCGGGGGAGGAAGGCAAAAGGCGGGGGATACACTTGGCCCTGATCTTCCAATGAACATAACAGAAGGACCAATTGAGACTTGAAACCATTGTGTTACTCTAACCATTATTTAGTTACATCCTATCCATCTCTTACTCTCTTTCTATTGAACAGAGAGGCTCCTTTGGCTGCCTTGACTTTTGTAAATGTTTCACTCACTTAGTTGTGGTTTATCATTTGGACAGAATGCTACATTGGGGATTTTTCTCCCCTCCCTAAGGCTTCAAGGCAAAATGACTTCTGTTGCCTCATATTTGATACATGAACATACACTGTATTCTCTTCATTTTAGGAATCAAACAAGTTTATGGCAACAGAGAAAACTCCATTTTTCAGAAACAGCTTTTCCCTAAAAGAACCTGAAAATAACTTTCCTAACATCATTTTTTGACAGGTGTATTAGTGAATAAAGGGAGGCATCTTTAATAATTTTTATATAAGCTATATGTCTTTATACTAAAATATCCCTGTTGTTATTTTGGTACTTAATTGCTCAAAGTGGACTCTTCTTAAACTGATTTGTAATAGACATGAGATACTTATAATTGCTACAAGTCTCCAGTAAAGCTACAGTGTAACTCCATATGACTAAATAGTCTAGAAATGTATTTTTATTTAGAATTTACCTATAAGATACCTTGAATATGAGTGTATTCTATTTTACTAATGTTTATATATACTTTCATTTTCAAATAATATTTGTTTCAACTATTTAGAAGTTAGAACTTCCTCATCGTTGATTTAAATCAACATCCTGTATTAAATGCAAGTATTCTATTACAAAAAATAAGACTACACCAGCCAGCCAAGATGCTGACATTTGGGCATGGTGATTATAGATGGTGACCATGGACAGCGATGTTCCTGCTGATTCGACAGCGATTCAAGGCTGTTTTTTCTTTGCTGACCTACCCTTTGAGTCTTTATGCACATTTGCTTTGAGAAAGAAAAACTTCTTGATTTTTTGCTTTGTCTAAACCTACTTCCTTTGCCGGACTTAAAAACATATACCTTATTGCATCAGTTGTCCATGTCTAGAACCAAATTCTCTTATGTGTATATATGTGTTTGACTTGCATTGTTTTAAAATATACCACCACTTAGTTAATATGCTTTAATGGCTATATTTAATTAAAGAAACATATTCATTAAAAACATAAGTTGGTAGAGAAGTGATTATTCTTATTAGAGACTACAGAAAACATATCTTTACATGAGAAACTACAATGTTATAAATTATTTTTACCAATTGAATACTATAGTAAAGATGTGCTTCTTCGAATATAGAGTGATACAGTATTAATAGGGCTGAGTTAATACAAAGTATGATATGGATCAATGCTATGGCATTGGTAACCTTGAACCATGTCTTAACAAAGAACAGGATGAACCCCTCCCAGGATAAGGCCATTTAACTTAAACAGAATGAACCTGAAGGTTTAGAGCCAATGGTCATGAAAGACTTCATTCAAACCACTTAAATTCAGGAAAATTCATTCTTTAATGGCATTCAAATAAATCAGAGTTCTTATAAATAAAAACACAATTTAGTCTTCCTGCCTTTCTAAAAAAATTTAAATTTACATATGGTAATAAGGCATGTTCAAGCTTTAAACAGTTTAAATTGCCTTCTCACAGTAATTTAAGAGATTATCACAAATTTAATCCCTGAGATATAATTTCTAGAACATTCTAAAATATAAGAAAAACTAAATCTGAATACCAAAATTAGTGATTTCCTTCAAATGTAAGGGACTAAACTCTCCCATTAAGCTCACTGTATTTGCAAATTTTTTTCAAGACACAAATTATAGAGTACATTTCTTAAGTAAACACTGGGATTAAGGACACAATCCTCTATTTTCCCACGTGAATAACTGAACATGATAAAACTATAATATGTCTTGGTCACTCAGCAGTTAGAAAATAAAAGCCTTCATTGCTTTGGTGCCATATAGATTTATTTTGGGTAGACAACAATAACTTTTCACCATTTCCTTTCCTGTCTCCAACATTCTCAAAATGGTTCTTTTATTTATTCATAGCAAAAAGTTTACAAAACCTTGTGGCACTAACATTTTCACATTTCTTCAGGGATATAGCTAGTTGATTTTCTTCTGACTTCTTCCATTTTTGGAATCCCACATAATTATAATATTAAAGTATACCAAGAAGAATAGGAAATGTAAGCAGGATACAAAACACACCAATACAGAAAATAAGTCCGGTAGTTTCTGAGGAGGATCCAGTGTGACAGTCATCATTGTCAGAAGGATCATAGTGATTACTGACGTAAGAAACTATAAGAAGGGGGGGGAAAGGTGTTACTGCATAGTATAAAAGGTAACAGTTGAATGTATTGGTAACACTGGTTTATAGCTGTAAATAAGCACAACTGAAGGGGACAGCTGGGGGTTCAATCTCCTCTACTAATGGATCTCAACCTAGTTTGTATGTAAGAGTCATTTGGGGTTTAAAAAAAAATCTCAATTCTCAGATCACATCCCAGACCAATTAAATCAGAATCTCTGGGGAAGGCTCTCCAAGTGATCCCCACGTGTAGCCAAAGCCTGAGAACCCCTTTAGACTTCATATCACCCAAGCACTAAAAAAGGTACCTGGAATAGATAATATTGCTAGTCAGGGTTAAATTCACGGCATGCTCCAAGGGTCTATGGGATATACAATTCTAAGTTAATCTAAGAATTCATCTATGAAGTTTTCCACAGCAGATGAAATATTACATTTCATATTCACTGAATACTTTCAATGAGCTAGTTCTATAGTAGAGCATGTGGGATGCATGAAAGAAAATGTCCTCGGGCCTCAAAGAGCTTCCAATTTAGGGGACTACATGAACTAAATAAAATCACCAAGTCACATCTCATTAAATGCCAAAATGAGTAGTAGACATAACTGACTACATTTACTGTAATTGTGCACCAGTCAGTTTCCTTTTTCAGACCGTACCACAAGGTACCATATCAAAGAACTTTCTGCAATGATAGAAATGTTCTAAATGTGTCTTCCTAAAAAGTAGCTGCTAACCATATATGGCTACTGAGCATTTGAAATGTACCTGCTGTGACTGAGGAGCTGAATTTTTAATTTAACCACATGTGTCTAGTCTCTACTGTATTGAACAATATAGCTATAGACTTTGAGACAAGGACACAGAAGCTGCTTAAGTAAATGTAGGAAACAAGCAGTGAGAAACAGAAGTCAGTGACTTTCATGATGAAAAGTGGGACATAACGGAACCCTGAAAGATTCTTTAATGGCTAGATTATGACAGAACTGATGGGACCTGAAAAAACTAATGCAGTGATCATTCTAGACAGAAGCCAAAAAGACTAAAAGAGTAACCTATAACTTGCTGTGTCTATTCTCCCATTCATTAGTGAACCCACATCAATTAGGCTTTCACTCCATTCTCCAATGAAACTGCCTTGGTAAAGATCTATAATGACCTCCACTAAACTAAACCCAGTAGTCAGTTCTTATTACCTTAATGGATCTCTCAGCAGCATTCGAAATAACACATTACTGGTATCTTGAAACCCTTCCTTCACTTGGCTTCCATGACATCATTCTCTCCTGGTTTCCTCCCACATCACTAGTTAATCTTTCTCAGAACTTTGCTGGTTCCTTCTCAACCTATAATCACACCTTTGGTGAGCTCACTCATCCAGGGACATGACTTTAATTACTATCTATATACTGTAGACTCAAATTACTGTCTCCAGCCTGGACCTCTCCCCTAAACTCTAGGCTCATATATCCAAGTTCTCCTTAAAANTAATCTTTCTCAGAACTTTGCTGGTTCCTTCTCAACCTATAATCACACCTTTGGTGAGCTCACTCATCCAGGGACATGACTTTAATTACTATCTATATACTGTAGACTCAAATTACTGTCTCCAGCCTGGACCTCTCCCCTAAACTCTAGGCTCATATATCCAAGTTCTCCTTAAAAGCTCTACTTGGGTATCTAAGAAGTACCTGAAACTGTATACATAAACTATTCTCAATAAGATTAACATTTGACTTCTCATTAGGAAATATGGAGGCCACAAGACAGTGGAATGGATGATGTTCAGAGGGCAAAAATACCTTTCAAAAATGAAGGCAAAATTAACAGAGTCAATGGATTTGAAAATACTGAAATAATACAAAGTCTGTTCTTCAAATACATTAGAATTGGAATAGAAAAATGGGAAGTAGTCAAGGAAATCCCCAAATATTTGTAAACTGAACAACAGATGCCTAAATAATTCATGAACCAAAGAAAAAAAATCACAAGAAATGGATTATATTTTTAACTAAATTAAAAAACATTTCAAAGGTTATGGAATATCACTTAAAATTAGGGGTTTTATATGGGTTTGAATAACTATATAAAAATGGAAGAAGGGTCTCAAATCAACAACCTCTAACTTGAACTTTAAGAAACTAAAGAGTAAACCAAACCCAAACATTGAAAAGGGCAGAATAAAATCAGAACCAAAATCAATGACATAGAAAACAAAAAAACAGAGACGATCAAAAACCAAAAGTAGGTTGCGTAAAAATATTTATCAATGAAACCACCAAACTTCAGCTAGACTGACCAAGGGCAAAAGAGAAGGTACAAATTCCCCAAGCTGGGAATGAAAAAGTAACATCACTGCTTACCATATATAAAAATAAAAAAGGATGGTACGGGAATATAATAACTGTTTGTCAACAAATTATCATTTTTTAATTGAAGTATAGTTGATGTACAATACTATGTTAGTTTTGGGTGTACAGCAAAGTGATTCAGTTATATATATTTTTTCAGATTCTTTTCCATTATAGGTTATTAAAAGATACTGAAAGTTGATCCCTGTGCTATACAGTGAAAAACCCTTGTTGCTTACCTATTTTATGTAGTTTGTTAATCCCAGACTCCTATTTTATCCCTCTCTCCTGAATCAGTCATCTTTAAGATCCCATGAAGAAAAGATCGAGGAACAGATGGCTTCACTGGTGAATTTAACCCAATGTTTCTAGAAGAATTAATACCAGTCTTTCATAGCTCTTCCAGAAAGTAGAAAAAGAACCCTTCCTAACTCATTCCATGAGGCAACATTAAGCCTGATTCCAAAATGATACAAAGAGATCACAAAAGAAAAAAAACTATAGACCAATATCCCTTATGAATATAAAGTACAAAAGTCTTCGACAAAATACTGACAAACCCAAGAAAGTGACATATAAGAGATTATACACCATGATCAAGTAGAACTTATCCCAAGAATGCAAGGATAGTTCAATATATAAAAATCAGTCAATGTAATACACCATATTGATAAAGGAGAAAAAAACACACGATAATATCATTAGACACAGGAAAAGCATTGGACAAAATCCAACACCTTTTAATGATTAAAAAAAAAAACTAGGAATAGAAAAGAACTTTCTAACCAAATAAAGGCCATATATAAAAACCCCACAACTACCATCATAGTTAACTTTAAAAGAATGGATGATTTCCCCCTAAAATCTGGAAGACAAGATGGCCACACTTGTCATATGTGTTCAGCAAACTGTACTGGAGCTGACCAGCCAGGTAATTTGGCAAGGAAAAGAAAGAAAAGGCATCTAGATTTACAGAGAAGACCTAAAACTATCATAATTTACAGATGACATGATCTTGTTTATAGAAAATCATAAGGAATTCACTAAAAACGTAATACTAGTTCAATATTTTAAAAATCAATTGTATTTTTATGCAGTGCCAATGAACATTATGAAAATGAAATTCAGGAAACAATTCCACTTACAAAAGCATCATAAGGAATAAAATACTTACAAATGAATTTAACAACAAAAAAAAAAGTGCAAACCCTGCACACTGAAAACTTCAGGCACTGTTGAAGGACGTTAAAGAATAAATAAACGGAAATACATCCTATGTCCACAGGTTTGGAAGACTAAGTCTTGCTAAGATGATAATGCTCCACAAATTTAAATACGTACTTAAAGCAATCCCTATAAAAATCTCAGCTGGGGTTTTAGAGAAATTAATGAGCTGATCCTAAAAAGAATACAGAAATACAATGGACATAGAACAGCTAAAATGATCCTGAAAATGAACAAAATTGGTGGACTCACATTTTCAGTTTTGAAAACTAACTACAAAACCATAGGAATCAAGACAGTGTGGAAACAGCGTAAAGATAATACAGATCAGTGCAACAGAAATGAGAGTCCAGAAATAAAGCATTACATTTCAGATCTGTTGATTTTCTACAAGGGTGCCAATACAATTAGTGCTGGAACAACTGAATAAAGTTGGACTTCGACCTCACACCATACACAAAAATTATTTCAAAATGAACCAGTGCCCTAAAGATAACTAAAATTATAAAACACTTCAAGAAAACATAAGAATAAATCTTGATGACCTTTGGTTATACAGTTTCTGAAGTATGACATCAAAAGGACAAACAACAAAAGAAACTTCTATTAGACTTAATAAAAATGAAAACTCTTACGCTACAAATAATACCATCAAGAAAGTCAAAAAGCAACCCACAGAATGAGAGAAAATATTTGCAATTTAGTAAGAGACCTGCATTAAGAATGTATAGAGAACTCAAAAATACAACTGAATTAAAACTGGGCAATGTATGGGAATTCCCTGGTGGAATTCCATGCTTTCACTGCCAACAGCCTGGGTTCAATCCCTCTTCAGGAAGCGAAGATCCCACAAGCCACTCAATGCAGCCAAAAAAAAAGCAGGGTGGGGGGGGGGCGGATTTGAATAGGCATTTCTCCAAAGAAATTATTTTTTAAAATACTCAACATTATTAGTTACTAGGGAAATGGAAAAAGTACAATGAGATACCACTTCACATCCATTTGGTGTGGCTATAATAAAAGATAATAACCAGTGCTGTTAAGGATGTGGAGAAACTGGAACACTCATAAACTGCTGGTGGGAATGTAGAATCATGCAGCCCTCTGGAAGATAGCTTGGCAGTTTCTCAAAATGTTAACACAGAATTACCACTCCTAGGTATATACTTGAACGAAATGGAAACACATGTGCACCAGTAAACTAATAGCCAAAAAGTGGAAGCAACCTAATGTGCATCTACTGAAGACTAGATAGATAGAATGTGGTATATCCATATAATGAAATGGCAGTTAAAAAGGAAGTAAGTATTGATGCATGCTACAACACAGTTAAAAATCAAAAACACACTAAGTGAAAGAAACCAGTCACCAAAGACTGCATGTTGTGTGGTTCCCTGTTACAGAATGTGCGTCCCCACAAAATTCTTATGCTGAGGCCCTAAGCCCCAATGTGACTGCATTTGGAGATGAGACTAAATTAAGATTAAATAAATCATAAGGGTGGGGCCTTAATCTTATAGGACTGATGTCGTTATAAGAGGAAAAGACACCAAAGAATTCTCTGTCTACACAGATACACCGACCGAGAGGCCATGTGAGGAAACAGCAAGGTCACCTACAAACCGGGAAGAGAGGACTTACCAGAAGAAACCAATGCTGATGTCACACTGATTTTGGCCTTCCAGCCTCCAGAATTGTGAAAAAATAAATTTCTGTTTAAGCTACCTGGTGTGGTATTCTATTACAGGAGCCCTAAGGGACTAATACATTCTATTTATATGAAATGCAGGCAGATCTATAGAGACTGAAAGTAGACCAGTGGCTGTCCAAGACTGGATCTGGGGTGAGGGTGGAATGGAGAATGACTGCTAACGGGCACAGGGTTTCTTTTTGGGGTGACGGAAATCTAAAATTAGGTAGTGTGATGGTTGTAAAACTCTGTGTACATACTTAAAACACAAGTTGCATGATTTAAGTGTGTAGATTTTATGAGTGAATTTATGGGAATTATATCACAAAAATGCTAGAAAGAAAAACAACTTACCAAATGTTGTATAATTCTGGGAAGAAATGTAAAACATGTGAAATATTTCCTAACAGAAGTGGAAAAACATTTCAGTTGCAATTCTTCTTCAGAAGTCTTTTCAAATATTGAAAAGGAAGTTGCACAAGCTATAAAAAATGCCATCACTGTCACAACTGAAGGCATTAGGAGTTCATCTTTTAATAGAAGAGGCAGCATACTATAGGAAAAAAAAAATCAAAAGAGAATTGTCAATTCAAACCACAATCACTTTGTAAAATCCTTTTAAATGAGTTTATAAGTACTATACTGAACATATTATATTGGAAATTGATTTGACTCACCTAAATGTTGACACAAGTAAAAACCAAGTAGACATAAAAGGAATTTCACTTAAAACTAAGCAGACTGGTCTAAAATAACAGAGAAAAATATTTTAGAGAATATAATTTCAATGCTTATATGTAAAAATGTGAACACATTTTATCTGATTTTTGACATAGCTAAAAAAAACACAAAAACTACTGATTTCATTTTTTAAAATAACTATCAATCCAAACTAAGTGAATCTAGACAGAGAGAAGGTGTCAGCTTGTCATAATAATTGGAAAACTGCTTCTTCCAGTATCATTAATGAAACTTTTTTTTTCTCTGTCATACAAACAGTAGCTTAAAGAAAGGATAAACAACTGAACATTCAGAGAAACAAGCTTTTCCATATATTCCGTCCAGGTTGGTAAATATGAATATCCTACTTGGTATGAAAGTTTTCAAACTTCTTTTTTATGCTCTTCCGTGTGACCTAATACTCAGCTAAGTTAAAAGCTAAGACAGGATCATCATCGGCCACTGACTAGAGGCCAACAGAAGCAAAGAAAAATGATAAAGGGTTGATAATGGTAGAATAAAAGGGAAAAATGAGGACAAGCCTACATGAAAAGAGAAACAGTACAGGAAGAGGAAGATAACACCAACAGCTGGACCCACTGGCTTTATTGAAGAGCTACTTAGGGTCATAGGTCCAACATCTGGGACCTCCTGAGCACCACCTCTGGTCGGTATTATCTTCTGGATTCAACTGTGGCAGTGTTCATGAAGAAGGGGGCTAGTCAGAAGACCTAAGTCCTAGCCTCATTCCTGNAAGACAGTGTGGAAACAGCGTAAAGATAATACAGATCAGTGCAACAGAAATGAGAGTCCAGAAATAAAGCATTACATTTCAGATCTGTTGATTTTCTACAAGGGTGCCAATACAATTAGTGCTGGAACAACTGAATAAAGTTGGACTTCGACCTCACACCATACACAAAAATTATTTCAAAATGAACCAGTGCCCTAAAGATAACTAAAATTATAAAACACTTCAAGAAAACATAAGAATAAATCTTGATGACCTTTGGTTATACAGTTTCTGAAGTATGACATCAAAAGGACAAACAACAAAAGAAACTTCTATTAGACTTAATAAAAATGAAAACTCTTACGCTACAAATAATACCATCAAGAAAGTCAAAAAGCAACCCACAGAATGAGAGAAAATATTTGCAATTTAGTAAGAGACCTGCATTAAGAATGTATAGAGAACTCAAAAATACAACTGAATTAAAACTGGGCAATGTATGGGAATTCCCTGGTGGAATTCCATGCTTTCACTGCCAACAGCCTGGGTTCAATCCCTCTTCAGGAAGCGAAGATCCCACAAGCCACTCAATGCAGCCAAAAAAAAAGCAGGGTGGGGGGGGGGCGGATTTGAATAGGCATTTCTCCAAAGAAATTATTTTTTAAAATACTCAACATTATTAGTTACTAGGGAAATGGAAAAAGTACAATGAGATACCACTTCACATCCATTTGGTGTGGCTATAATAAAAGATAATAACCAGTGCTGTTAAGGATGTGGAGAAACTGGAACACTCATAAACTGCTGGTGGGAATGTAGAATCATGCAGCCCTCTGGAAGATAGCTTGGCAGTTTCTCAAAATGTTAACACAGAATTACCACTCCTAGGTATATACTTGAACGAAATGGAAACACATGTGCACCAGTAAACTAATAGCCAAAAAGTGGAAGCAACCTAATGTGCATCTACTGAAGACTAGATAGATAGAATGTGGTATATCCATATAATGAAATGGCAGTTAAAAAGGAAGTAAGTATTGATGCATGCTACAACACAGTTAAAAATCAAAAACACACTAAGTGAAAGAAACCAGTCACCAAAGACTGCATGTTGTGTGGTTCCCTGTTACAGAATGTGCGTCCCCACAAAATTCTTATGCTGAGGCCCTAAGCCCCAATGTGACTGCATTTGGAGATGAGACTAAATTAAGATTAAATAAATCATAAGGGTGGGGCCTTAATCTTATAGGACTGATGTCGTTATAAGAGGAAAAGACACCAAAGAATTCTCTGTCTACACAGATACACCGACTGAGAGGCCATGTGAGGAAACAGCAAGGTCACCTACAAACCGGGGAGAGAGGACTTACCAGAAGAAACCAATGCTGATGTCACACTGATTTTGGCCTTCCAGCCTCCAGAATTGTGAAAAAATAAATTTCTGTTTAAGCTACCTGGTGTGGTATTCTATTACAGGAGCCCTAAGGGACTAATACATTCTATTTATATGAAATGCAGGCAGATCTATAGAGACTGAAAGTAGACCAGTGGCTGTCCAAGACTGGATCTGGGGTGAGGGTGGAATGGAGAATGACTGCTAACGGGCACAGGGTTTCTTTTTGGGGTGATGGAAATCTAAAATTAGGTAGTGTGATGGTTGTAAAACTCTGTGTACATACTTAAAACACAAGTTGCATGATTTAAGTGTGTAGATTTTATGAGTGAATTTATGGGAATTATATCACAAAAATGCTAGAAAGAAAAACAACTTACCAAATGTTGTATAATTCTGGGAAGAAATGTAAAACATGTGAAATATTTCCTAACAGAAGTGGAAAAACATTTCAGTTGCAATTCTTCTTCAGAAGTCTTTTCAAATATTGAAAAGGAAGTTGCACAAGCTATAAAAAATGCCATCACTGTCACAACTGAAGGCATTAGGAGTTCATCTTTTAATAGAAGAGGCAGCATACTATAGGAAAAAAAAAATCAAAAGAGAATTGTCAATTCAAACCACAATCACTTTGTAAAATCCTTTTAAATGAGTTTATAAGTACTATACTGAACATATTATATTGGAAATTGATTTGACTCACCTAAATGTTGACACAAGTAAAAACCAAGTAGACATAAAAGGAATTTCACTTAAAACTAAGCAGACTGGTCTAAAATAACAGAGAAAAATATTTTAGAGAATATAATTTCAATGCTTATATGTAAAAATGTGAACACATTTTATCTGATTTTTGACATAGCTAAAAAAAACACAAAAACTACTGATTTCATTTTTTAAAATAACTATCAATCCAAACTAAGTGAATCTAGACAGAGAGAAGGTGTCAGCTTGTCATAATAATTGGAAAACTGCTTCTTCCAGTATCATTAATGAAACTTTTTTTTTCTCTGTCATACAAACAGTAGCTTAAAGAAAGGATAAACAACTGAACATTCAGAGACACAAGCTTTTCCATATATTCCGTCCAGGTTGGTAAATATGAATATCCTACTTGGTATGAAAGTTTTCAAACTTCTTTTTTATGCTCTTCCGTGTGACCTAATACTCAGCTAAGTTAAAAGCTAAGACAGGATCATCATCGGCCACTGACTAGAGGCCAACAGAAGCAAAGAAAAATGATAAAGGGTTGATAATGGTAGAATAAAAGGGAAAAATGAGGACAAGCCTACATGAAAAGAGAAACAGTACAGGAAGAGGAAGATAACACCAACAGCTGGACCCACTGGCTTTATTGAAGAGCTACTTAGGGTCATAGGTCCAACATCTGGGACCTCCTGAGCACCACCTCTGGTCGGTATTATCTTCTGGATTCAACTGTGGCAGTGTTCATGAAGAAGGGGGCTAGTCAGAAGACCTAAGTCCTAGCCTCATTCCTGACACTTAACTTATGACTTTGAACAAATGATTAGTTTAACCTTTTTCTTATGTATATATGGAAATAATAATAATAACTTGGATTGCTGAGTAGTTGAAAGAACTCTTCCAAGTTATTATCTAGTGTTTATTTTGAAGTAAAAAAAACTTTACTAGTGATGGTAGTTGTTGAATTATACTTTGTTGTTGTTTTGTTGTTATTAGGGGTCTCCTTATTTTAAAAGGTTTTTGTGTTCTCATTTCTTAAAAAGGATGACTTCTCATGGCAACTAGCATATGAGATATGAAGCCTGGGATTATAACTGACTGAAAACTACTGCACTAAAAGAAAATACTACAGGACTTTCATTGCTAGATGCTTTTAAAATCACTATGTATTTCTGTTAATTATAAGCATTTAGTAGGTGCTCAATATGCACTGGAGAAGGAAATGGCAACCCACGCTAGTACTCTTGCCTGGAAACTCTCATGGACAGAGGAGCATGGCAGGCTACAGTCCATGGGGTCGCAAAAGAGCTGGACACAACTGAGCGACTTCACTTTCAATAAACATTATTTTCTCTTTCTGGGTCAGAATCCTTTGCTATTTAATCACTTGATATTCATTTACTGAAAATGTATTATGTGACGTGTTAGTCACTCAGTCGTGTCTCTTTGTGACCGCATGGACTGTGGCCTGCCCGGCTCCTCTGTCCATGGAATTCTCCAAGCAAGAATACTGGAGTGGGTAGTCATTCCCTTCTACAGGGGATTTTCCCAACCCAGGACTGAACCCAGGTCTCCTGCATTGCAGGCAGATTCTTTACCATCTAAGCCATTGAGAAAAGGGGACAACAGAGAATGAGACGGTTGGATGGCACCACCAAATCAATGGACATGAGTCTGAGCAAACTCCAGGAGATAGTGAAGGACAGGGAAGCCTGGCGTGCTGCAGTCCATGGGGTTGCAAAGAGTTGGACACAACTTAGCAACTGAACAACAACGGTTATGTACAAGTATTGCTCTGAAAGGAATGCAGTGAGAAGACAGCTCAGCCCTTAGCTTCAAGGTCCTTAATATTTATAATCAAGCAGCAAAATCCTCAACATCCTCACCCTCTTCTTTCACTACCTTGTTCAAAACAAATTCTGGTTCTCTGCCCCTGAGGAAGAAAATGCTGCCCCTCTGCCTTCTCCGTTGTGCCTGTTTTATTGTTCCTGTTTCCCCAACCTTCAAACAGTTCAGCCCAGAGGAGAGAAGGAACCTCCTTGATCTTCATCCTGACTTCATACCAGCTCTCCCTCTCCCTGCCCTAACAAGCTGCAGCTTTGAATCTCCTGTCGTCAAGCTTTACTCCTTATTATTCCTCATCTTTGTTATCCACCAGCCTCAAGAGTCACTTCCCTCATTACTCAATAATTTCAACTCCTTACACACTGTCTACAAAAAAATACATGATTTTCAAGTGTCCAGCAATCACTTAATATTTCCCTAGTCTGTTCGGACTCTGTCTCTTTAGAAAAATAGTTCCCACTTTCTCCTCTCTCCTCATATTCCCAACATTTCCAGCCTACTCTGACCTAATGACTTTGCCTTCCATTTCAATAAGAAATTTGAAATAATGAAAAGAGAACTTTCACAGACATCACCATCACATTTGCTCTTTTCCTTAGCATCTGTACTGATAACAGCATGCTCTTTTATTAAGATGAACCACGCATGCACCTGTTCATAGCCAATCCTTCCATTTACGCTCTAGATACCACTCTGGCTCCCTATCTGTAGGACACTGCTCCTGAAACTCTTCTCTCTCCTGTATCACTGGTGTTCCCTTTCTACTGACCATCTTCTGGCATTATCTCTTCTATCTTAAATAACAAACCTCTTTGTCCCCAACTTCTCTGCCAGTTTTTGCAGAATTTCTCTGCTCCCCTTTTCAGCAAAACTCATTTAAAGAACTGCCAACCTGTACCATACCATATACAAAAATTAACTCAAAATGGATCAAAGGTCTAAATGTAATTCTTAGAAGAAATATGAGGATAAATATTACCTTGGATTTGGCAATGATCTGTAAGATACAACATCAAAAGCAAACACAATGAAGGAAAAGATAAATTGGATCTCATCAAAATTAAAAATGTTCATGAAAGAACATTATCAAGAAAGGGAAAATTCAAAGCATGGAAAAAAGTATCTGCTTATCATATATGTGATAAAGGTTTAATATCCAGAATATATAAAGAACTTCTAAAACTCAACAAGAAAAAGATAAACAACCACTTTAAAGCTGGGGAAAGGATTTATTTATTTATTTATTTATTTTCCCATCAACCTGGCCTATTTATTGGCTTTTTAAAAATTTTAATTTATTTCTTTTAACTGGAGACTAATTACTTCACAATATTGTACAGGGTTTTGCCATACATTGACTTGAATCAGCCATGGGTATACATGTGTTCCCCATCCTGAACCCCCTTCCCACCTCCAAGGATTTAAATAACAGGCATTTCTCTGAAGAAGATATACATATTGCCCAAGGACATAAAAAAGATGCTCAACATTATCAGTCATTAAGAAATGCAAATCAGAACCACAGTGATATACCATTCCATACGTACTAGGATGGCAAAAATAAAAACAGACAATAACAAATGCTGACAAGGTTGCAGAGAAATCAGAACCCTCATATATTACTGGTGTGAGGTAAAATGGTATAACTTCTGTGGAAATTAATTTGGTGATTCCTCAGTAAGTTTACAGATTTACTATGAGACCCAGAAATTCCACTCCTAGGTATAAACCCAAGAGAAATGAAAATACGTGTGTGTAAGTGGCACTATTCCCAGTAGCCAGAAGGTGAAAACGACTCAAAATGTCCATCAACTGATGCACAGGCAAGCAAAATGTAGTATATTCATCCATGCGATAGTATTCAGGCACAAAAATGAATGAAGGCCTAATACATGGTACAACAGGGATGGACTCTGAAAATACGCTAAGTGAAAGAGGTTGTCTGACAAAATGCCACATATTTTATGACTGCATTTATATCCAAAATAGGCAAATTCACAGAGAAAGTAGATCACTGGTTACAAGCATTAAGGGAAGGGGAGAATGGGGAATGACTGCTTAATGGGCACAAGATTTCCTTTTTGGAGAGATGAGAACATTCTGTGAGTAGACAGTGGTGACGGCTACGCAACGCTGTGAATGTACTGATGGTGTGTTTTACCATCTGTATGTAACTGTCCTGGTGGCTCAGAGGGCAAAGAATCCGCCTGCAATGCAGGAGACAAGGATTCAATCCCTGGGTTGGGAAGATCCCCTGGGGAAGGGAATGGCAACCCACTGCAGTATTCTTGCCTGGAGAATCCCATGGACAGAGGAGCCTGGTGGGCTACCGTCCATGGGATCACAAAGAGTTGGGCATGACTGAGCAACTGCCACTTTGCCTTTCTTTTCACTTTCATATATCTTTTAAAAAAAGATCTACACTTGTCTTCAATTCTTCTCTTCTTGTTATGTCTTAAACCCACTCTAATCAGGCTCTTCCCTGCATCACTCTATCAATACGAGCCATTTCAAAGTCACCAGTGACTTCCACTTCAGTACAGCAGTCTATTCCTAACCCTCATTTTATTTGACCTATTAACAGCATCTGATGCCACTGATCACCTCATTCTATTGTTCCCTGAATATATCAGGCATACTCCCATCTTAGGGCTTCGGCACTGGCTGTCTAGTGTTACTCTCCCAGATATCCACTGGGCTAACCCTCATCTCCTCCAGTCCACTTAAACATCTCAACAAGGTCTGCCTCAACATGCTCATACAACTGCAACCTGCACTTGCTCCTTTAACCCACCTCCAATAACTCTCAGCTTCCCTTAATCTCTTTTATGTATCCTTTACGGCCTTTACTACCTTCTAACACACTTTAATTTCTTATTTTTATTTAATTATTAGTGTCTGTCCTTGAGAATCAAACCTAAGAATACCAATTCTGTTATGTTTTGTTCACAGATATATCCCAAGTGCACAGAATAGTACCTGGCAAATAGTAGGACTTCAATAAACATTTATTGAATGAAATATTCATTTAATGATAGATTAGCTGGAACCAGATCGAGAAGAACTTTTAATGTTAACTTTAAAATATCTGATCAACATTAAAGTCACTTACTGTTATAAATAATCAAAATACAGTTGTAGAGTCTGAACTCCCAGAAATTCAGGGGCCACGAGCTAACCTGAATGGTCAGATTACAGGTCATGGATCAAAGACATTTCTACAGAGTAGAAATCCTGGGGGAAATTATACATGTTTGAAAGCAGCACCTCTCCATAATTTCATCCCCTGGCACTTGGGATTTGTGTAGGGTCAGCCGAGGCTCACAAAACAGGGCTCAGATCTAGCTCAAGTTTAGACTTTGGGGGGTGAAATTATTCTGCCCTCTCAGTCTACAATTGTACAAGACTATTTTGTTCAGAGGAAAGAAGCCTGCCCCATAGGTCCACTTACTCTAAAGCTCTGCACTGAGGTTTTAGTCCAAAGCTCCACCTACTAAAAGCAAAACTTCCCTCCACCAGTCATTGGCCATTTCATGCATGTATCTTTCACAGGAACATAGCAAACACAGGGTGATGTGGGACAGTCACAGGTGGGACTGAGCTAGGACAGGATTCAGGTATTCCACGGTGTTCTGGGCATTATTTTAATAGTGGGATAATATACCCCCAACTGCCACCCAATTTCTATGAAATCCAAAAAAAAATTAATGCTCCTAGATTTGGAGACTTCCAGTAGAGTCTAAGCAGAAGTCTTGGCAGAAGAACTAGAAAGCAGGCGACACATAAAAAAGCCCTAAAGAGGTTAGAGAGAGCCAGGCTACTGAACAGCAGCGGACATGAATGAAACGAGAAAGGCAAAGAGGACAAACAGGCTTCAACCAGAGTGCAGCATCTTTAGAAGACCATCGTTATCAGCAAATTCAAAATGAAAAAACAGGAAGAAATAATAAGTATGTCAGAAATGATTCTATAAAATTTTACCAGTTTAAAGTATAAAGAAGTAAAATTGTCACAGGTCTTCGTTCTAAAAAAATATGATTTTATGAAATAATTTTATGCAACTATGTAACATCTGTATAGTTTTGATTTGCACTTAATGATTATATGTAAGTATTAGATTCATGTATATATCATAAGCACATAATAATAAATAAAACACATACTTGAAACAGTTTTACTTACAATGATACCAAAAGAATGGACTTTTCATGTACTTGGAAAGAAAATAAAAAGAATGATAGTGCACAGCTAACCTTTAAGGAAAAAGACAGAAAATCAGATACAAAAACTTACAAAAGCAACTTAAATATAAGTCAGATTAAAATCATTTCAAGTAACATTTTAAAGTTTAATATAGCTTCTAGCTAAAAGGAAAATTATATACAATTGTAACAGGCATAATATTTTATTCAAATTTAATTATCAAAATATTTTGAAAATTAACTATTGTAATACTTCACCATCTAAAACAATTTCACTGAGTCTCTGTTATTAATAAACAAAACTACTAAATACTTCAGACACAATAATCATACCTTCATCCTCCCTTAGAATCTCTGACAATTTAAAAAGTATGACGTCAAGAAGGTCAAAATATGAAAGTGACAAAATAAATCTATTTGAGTGTTTTTAAAATGTGCACTTCAATAAAATATATACAGTGTTTATAAAGTAATCATTTGCTATCTGGGGTTTTAAATTAAAACTTAACTCTATCTTCAGGAGTTTATACTCTGCATATTAGACATCTCTCTATATACACCCAATCCAGTTGCTCAAGCAAAAAACCTGGCTCACTATCTTGTACATGCTTCACATCCAATCCATCAGCAAATTCTACCTACACCATCTCCTAACACAATATTCACCCCACTTCTTTCCATTCCATCAAATTCAAAATGAAAAAACAGGAAGAAATAATAAGTATGTCAGAAATGATTCTATAAAATTTTACCAGTTTAAAGTATAAAGAAGTAAAATTGTCACAGGTCTTCGTTCTAAAAAAATATGATTTTATGAAATAATTTTATGCAACTATGTAACATCTGTATAGTTTTGATTTGCACTTAATGATTATATGTAAGTATTAGATTCATGTATATATCATAAGCACATAATAATAAATAAAACACATACTTGAAACAGTTTTACTTACAATGATACCAAAAGAATGGACTTTTCATGTACTTGGAAAGAAAATAAAAAGAATGATAGTGCACAGCTAACCTTTAAGGAAAAAGACAGAAAATCAGATACAAAAACTTACAAAAGCAACTTAAATATAAGTCAGATTAAAATCATTTCAAGTAACATTTTAAAGTTTAATATAGCTTCTAGCTAAAAGGAAAATTATATACAATTGTAACAGGCATAATATTTTATTCAAATTTAATTATCAAAATATTTTGAAAATTAACTATTGTAATACTTCACCATCTAAAACAATTTCACTGAGTCTCTGTTATTAATAAACAAAACTACTAAATACTTCAGACACAATAATCATACCTTCATCCTCCCTTAGAATCTCTGACAATTTAAAAAGTATGACGTCAAGAAGGTCAAAATATGAAAGTGACAAAATAAATCTATTTGAGTGTTTTTAAAATGTGCACTTCAATAAAATATATACAGTGTTTATAAAGTAATCATTTGCTATCTGGGGTTTTAAATTAAAACTTAACTCTATCTTCAGGAGTTTATACTCTGCATATTAGACATCTCTCTCTATACACCCAATCCAGTTGCTCAAGCAAAAAACCTGGCTCACTATCTTGTACATGCTTCACATCCAATCCATCAGCAAATTCTACCTACACCATCTCCTAACACAATATTCACCCCACTTCTTTCCATTCCACCCTGCTGATGGTGGCAGAGGAGTGGTCTTAGCCACCCCCATCTTCCTCTTGGACCACTACAATGACCTCCTAAGTGGTAATGCTTTTGTCCCCTATAATCCATTCTCCATTTAGCCACAATATCAGATCAGGTAATTTCCCTGGTTAATATCTTCCAATAGCTTCCCATTACACTTAGAATTAAAATCTAAACTTTTACATAATCTGGGTCCTGCCTTCCTCTTCCAATCTATTTCTTAATGTCTCCCTCACTCACTTCACATCAGTCATTTCACACTTGTCCCTTTAACGTCTCGAACATGCCAAACATGTTCTTGCCTTAAGGAAAAAAAATTTACTTCTTATCAAGTCAGAGCCCAGATCATCTTGTAATTGGTTACTTCTGACCAGGCATTCAGTTCAAGGCTCAAATGTCACTTCCCTAGTGAAGCCTTCTTTTACTCAACCTAAAGCAGTGCTACCCTAACCAAACCCCACCAGCCCTCTTTTCACATAAGACTACTTTCTTCATAGTCTTCATTACGCCCAGATATTCTCCTATTAACTGATTCATTTTACTTACTGTCCTTGTGCCAACTAGCATGAGTGTCCCCAGTTGAGAAAGCAGGGATAATCAGCTGTCATTCATTAGTATGCCAGAACCAAGGAGAGGACCTGGCACGCTACAGGGCACTTTAAAAACACATCTTGAAAATAACAGGTAAAAGTCACTTGGCCACTACAGATTTATCAGTATTCATACTACCAATTACCTCAATTATAGACCTATATTAAGAAATAATTCAATCTAGACTGAAAGGAAAACACTTCAAAGTTATAATGGGAAATGTTTTTAAAACTAGTCAAGAAGAATTTAAAACATCAACAAAAGTAACTCACTATGTTTTTTTTATTTTTTAAACACAATGGTTGGTATTAAAACACAACAAACAAAATTAGAAAAGTAAGAGAAAGAAAATGGTTTTTTTCTGCTTTTAATCCTAAAAGTAATCATCGCTAATATTGCTACAGTTACTGACACTCTGAAATCTCATTTCAGCACCTTTGAAATATATATTTAGCATGGAATAACAATTTTACATAAGCTTGCAAATATTTCAAGTTGGGCCTACTGAAGACATCAGAATATTACTAACCACATCCCTCCTATTCTAAACATACAACAGAGTATTAACTATGGATGACTTACTATGCCCAGAGTTCATCCTCCTATTCTAAACATCCAACAGAACATTAACTATAAATGACTTACTATGCTCAGAGTTCATTCACAGAAACAAACAACAGAAATCCTCAATAAGAAGGTAATTTTTTAAAAAAGAGGAACGTGAAATTATGCTTTTTGCACTGTGGAACTGACAGGCACTTTTGAAATACCGGACTGAGATGCTCTGCTCTTGCTTGCTTTTAGAATGCAATGTAAATAAGTGGCAGTCCCGGAACTGAAACCCTAATTTCTAAAATGTTGTCCCTTTAGAGAATTCCCTGGCAGTTCAATGGTTAAGACTCCACACTTTCACAGCCGAGGGTATGGGTTTGCCGTCTGGTCGGGGAACTGAGATCCTGCAAGCCTCGTGGCATGGCCAAAAATTAGAAAAATAAAAAATAAAACGTCGTCCCTTTAGAAGTCCACTAAGACTATTTTCATAAACTAAATTTTTTGACATTTTAAAAAGATAGTCTTTAAATGTCATTTTATAGACCAAGGTACATGGAACCAATGTTAAACACCATAGAAATACAACCAGGAGGAATTTACAAACCCACTCAGAGAAACCCAAAATGTAGAATATATACCCAGTCTATGTTCCAACTGACATAAGTCATCTTCCTAAAAGGGAGATCTGTCCCCTTTCCTCCAAAATCTTTTTTGCTCCTCTTGCACACAAATCAAACCCCAAATCACTCAACCCAATACACAAGGCCTTACACACTTTGATCTGACTCTTCTCTCTCCCTAAATACTCTCCTAACCTCGACACACACTGCTACGTAAGTCACACAAATCTCATTGGCTAACAGTTGTTCCCACATGATTCCTTATCCTTTCCTACATCTCTACCTTCAAGGTCTTCCTCCTGTCTTAACACCTAGTCCAAATCTTGCCCAGTTATCAAAATTTGGCTCCAATCCCTCCTGCTTTAAGAAACTGTCTAAAATCTGCCCTCAAAGTAACGTCTCCTTTTCCCACATTATCATAGCACTCCATTGTACCTGACAGAACTTAATACCCCAGCTTTAAAGCATAACAATTTAAACATGTCCATTGCCACTGTTTTCTTCTTTGCATTCCCTTACTGACCAACACGAGGAAGTTAAATAGTTGTTGAATTAAACTGAAAGATTCTGATTGCTCAGCCTATTCCAAAACAGCACCTAAGTGTGTCAAACGCTCAGTAAATGTTTGCCAAATAAATGAATATCTTATATCTCAATCCAATAAATCCTGTTCAAAGCAGGAATATAATTACTTATATTTTTAAAAGATCAATTGCAGCAAGGATTAATTATCTAAAGTAATGAGAAACTTACCAGAGTAAATCTGAATCCTTTAGGAGAGGGATGAAGTGTCAATTTTATACATGCAGGAAGCAGGCTCAAAAATGTAAAACAAAAGCTAAAAAATTAACAAAAATCAAACATTTATTTTCTTTATAGAGGTATACAACTAAACCAAACATTTTTTTAAATGTAAGGATCACATTACTTATCAACTTAAACTGATTTCTAAAGTTTTTTATGTATTAATAAATTCAAGACCAAATAACATTTAAATAAAATCCATACACTGAACTATGTACACACTTTAATATATATGTGATTATATAATACAGAACAAAATATTGCTTATGTTATTTTAGCATTTAGTATCTATTCTGGGAAAGATACAAAGATAGACAGCTAAAAGTCAATCAGCAAATACTCAAATATCATGGACTCAATGAACATGACTAAGAAAACTTCAGGAGAGTAAAGGACAAGGAAGCCTGGTGTGCTGCAGTCCACGGGGTCGCAGAGTCAGACACGACTTAGTGTCTGAATAACAATAAGAAAACAAGAAAATAAAACTAGGTACAAAGAAACAATTCTGTATTTGTTACGCAAACATTCATAAAATTTACTCACAAGAGAACCTCGTTAGCCCTCATTTCACAAAAGTTGATTATCTGATTTTCAACCCATGGTAAATCAGAAAAAACAAGCTGGAAAGGGAGTGGGAAGGTGCCAGAGCTTCTCCTTGTGATGACTGATGGGCAAGGAGGAAAAACAACTCAGCAAGAAGCACAGTTGGACCACTTAGTACCAAGGCAAACAGCCTTTAAGCCCTGAAAACAATAGTTAGAAGGCAAAATAATAACTGATTTTCCCACTTGAGGTAGCTTTGTGGCTTGTCAGCTTTACTAGTCTGCTTCCTGTTAAGGTGGGCTACAACGGATATTCTCCAAAAGAACAGGAGGAAAGAGGCACGCGGCACACACACACACCTCCCAGTCATTCAAACACTAGTGATGGTGCTGCTGGAAAGAGATCTGCAGATTAATTAAAGTCCCTTCTCAACTAATTTTAAGGTAATCAAAAGGGTGCTATCTTGGGCCTGAATCACTTGGAAGCCTTTAAAAGGTTTAGCGGACTTCCCTGGTGGTCCACCGGTTAAGAATCTGCCTGCCATTGCGGCGGACACAGGTTCAATCTTTGGTCCAAGAAGATTCCACAGGCCGCACAGCAACAAAGCCCTTGTGTCACAACTACTGAACCTGTGCTCTAGGGCCCATGTTTGGCAATAAGAGAAGCCACCTCAGTGAGAAGCCATGAGAAGCCCTGCTCTTCACAACTAGAGAAAGCCCACACGCAGCAACAAAGACCGGTGCAGCCAAAAGTAAGTAATAAATAAACAATGCTTTATTAAAAAAAATTATAAAGAACTCCAAACAGCAGTGGGCCGGGGGGACTGGTACAGTTCTTCCCTCCCAGATACCCTCTCCTGAATGCCTGCCTTGTGGACTTCCAGTTTGCTTAGCCAGCTCGCACAGTGTATAAGCCAATTCCTTGTAATAAATTGACACACACACACACACACACACACTGACCTACTCATTTTACTTCTCACCCAGACTGATACACCACTGAAACTCACACACACACACACACACTCCACTGAAACACACACACACAGTAACCTACTCCTCATTTTACTTCTCACCCAGACTGATATACCACTGAAACTCATGACTCTTCAAGGTCATGGTAAATCATGTTTAGTATACTCTGTTTAAGGAGGAGGGAAGTAGTAACAATAACTTTCACATAAAATGTTTCAAATAAAAGACTTCTGTTATTCAGCAGCATAAGTTTACGATATGTGGACTATTCACTAGTGAAGTGGAGAAGGAAATGGCAACCCACTCCAGTATTCTTGCCTAGAGAATCCCGTGGACAGAGGAACCTGGTAGGCTGCTGTCCATGGGGTTTCACAGTGTCAGATGCAATTGAAGTGACTTAGGATGCATGCATGCATTGGAGAAGGAACTGGCAACCCACTCCAGTATTGCCTGGAGAATCCCAGGAACAGAGGAGCTTGGTGGGCTGCCATGTATGGGGTCGCACAGAGTTGGACATGGTTCAATCTTTGGTCCAAGAAGATTCCACAGGCCGCACAGCAACAAAGCCCTTGTGTCACAACTACTGAACCTGTGCTCTAGGGCCCATGTTTGGCAATAAGAGAAGCCACCTCAGTGAGAAGCCATGAGAAGCCCTGCTCTTCACAACTAGAGAAAGCCCACACGCAGCAACAAAGACCGGTGCAGCCAAAAGTAAGTAATAAATAAACAATGCTTTATTAAAAAAAATTATAAAGAACTCCAAACAGCAGTGGGCCGGGGGGACTGGTACAGTTCTTCCCTCCCAGATACCCTCTCCTGAATGCCTGCCTTGTGGACTTCCAGTTTGCTTAGCCAGCTCGCACAGTGTATAAGCCAATTCCTTGTAATAAATTGACACACACACACACACACACACACACACTGACCTACTCATTTTACTTCTCACCCAGACTGATACACCACTGAAACTCACACACACACACACACACTCCACTGAAACACACACACACAGTAACCTACTCCTCATTTTACTTCTCACCCAGACTGATATACCACTGAAACTCATGACTCTTCAAGGTCATGGTAAATCATGTTTAGTATACTCTGTTTAAGGAGGAGGGAAGTAGTAACAATAACTTTCACATAAAATGTTTCAAATAAAAGACTTCTGTTATTCAGCAGCATAAGTTTACGATATGTGGACTATTCACTAGTGAAGTGGAGAAGGAAATGGCAACCCACTCCAGTATTCTTGCCTAGAGAATCCCGTGGACAGAGGAACCTGGTAGGCTGCTGTCCATGGGGTTTCACAGTGTCAGATGCAATTGAAGTGACTTAGGATGCATGCATGCATTGGAGAAGGAACTGGCAACCCACTCCAGTATTGCCTGGAGAATCCCAGGAACAGAGGAGCTTGGTGGGCTGCCATGTATGGGGTCGCACAGAGTTGGACATGACTGAAGCGACTTAGCAGCAGCATCACTAATGAGGATTACCTTATTCCTATGATGCCAGATAAGTGAGGTATTGCCATGACATTTTAGGAGTAGCTTATAAAACACTATATACAAACTTCATGTCTCTTACCTGATCATTATCTGGATGTGATGTGGCAAAATATCCCTGATCTTGAGAAAGACACTGAAGCTGCACCAAATATTGGCTACTTTATCCTTAAAAGAAATTTGTTAGTTTTACTTTCCAGTATGATTAAAAGAAATATTAAACTCCACAAAAATCCTAAATCTCTAAAGAGATAAACTTTTGGGTCATGGGAAGTGTTTGCTCACAATTTCATAACTAAGCTGATTAAACTCTCCGAAGAACACACACACAGTCAAACAATGGGAACTTTCATTTTTTGCATGGGAGGTGATCTAAATCACTAGTCAGTCATAATTTAGGTGCTCCCAAAAAATACTTAATATTTTTCAAAGAGCAGCCCATTATCCCTAAATCCTGTTTTTCATCTTTGGGAATTTATCTAAGAAATCTTTACTTTTTGTATTCTAATTGTATTATGATTTGTAGAATATATGTTGTTTGACCCACTTACCACATGCCTACTAACTACTAGCTACGAGCAATGGTAAGAGTCAACTGTTAATGAATCAACAAGTTTGAAGACATCAGCCGCTGTGCTAGAATCACTTTCAAAACCATACTTGTAACTACAGTTCTCTGATCATGAAACTCATCCTCTGCAAATCTGCTTAACTCACAGCTATGGAGGCATCACATCAAGAAAGTAACTCATAGCTATGGAGGCATCACATCAAGAAAGTAACTATCACCGACAACTGTACCATCCTAATTCCCTCTGTTGGGCCAATGAAACTGCTCTTCAGACTTTGAGGGCAACAAGTGAATGAAGGTGATCAACAACACCATAAAAATGCATGACACTCATTTTTATAATTACCATGATAAACACCATTTCTGAAATAGAAGGAAAGGCAAGTAACCAGGCAGCTTACATGGAGAATTAAACTTTTCTTTATATAAGTGTTAAGGTTAGAGGATATATAAAGAAGCTAGGAACACAATTCTGAGTTCAAACTACAGCTCTGTCATGCACTAGCTATATGAACCTCTGACCTCAGTTTTCTGATCTATAAGAATGGGTTTAGCTATCTCATCACTATGGCTAAGGATCAAATAAAATTACATGTGAAGTGTCTGGTACCTAGTAAGTAGTGGGGATGGCAATAGTGACTGTTTATGATTATCAATACGGTCACCATCATTATCCCAGGTGACATACAAGGCATACATTTCTGTTCCTTCACAACACCAAATTCTCTTAATCTCTTTCTCTTCCATCTTCCCACAGACTGACTGAAAGATATTCTATAGAATTTTATATATTCAAAAATTAGAAAGATACATATACTTGTCTAATTCTTTTTAAAAGAAATGTTTATTCAAAAGCAAATTATCTATAAATATGTTGTCTCTAACTTTATTAACAGACCTTTTTGTTTCAGAAAAATGGTTTGTTTAATTACTGACTCTTAATCAAATTATCCATGCAATAAAAGTTTAACAACAGTGATTAAGCTAGCATTAAATGAAATGAAATGAATGATTCTCATTAAAAATTACTATGGATGAAGGTTATATATCTCATAAGGAATTATGAGATCTTTCTGAAGCAAATATGATTACTAGTTTAATAAATAATGTCCTAGGACTAAAAAGAGAATATAACCCCCTCCCCCACAAAAAATCACAAAACTGTTAACTTTGTAGCTGCAACTTTTCATGCTGTCTTTCATTATGGACTCTATTTCATTAGAAAAATGTATAACTGAATTATATGGATCTCATGGAGGCATAAATACTACCTACTCATGTAATGTACTAGAACATGCCAGCTGAGCTAGAGGTTGTGCACCAGATTAAATAACTGGCAAGGATGACTGCAGGAAGAGAGCAGCTGAAGTCACTTGTGAGTCTTCTACATGAAATCCCCAAGGTCACAGAGAAAGGCCTGTAACAGAAAGGAGTGAGAGAAAAGTCTTTAAACAAACATGCCTCAAATAACCCACGATCAACTGGAAAGAGTCTTCTTAGAACTTGCAAGGTTTGTTCCCTTTCTGTAAAGAATGGCAGCCAGCAGAGAACGAAGGAAGCCACAACAGTACAAGCCAGCTTAATCAGCAACACCAACCTGGAACACAGAGGGAAACAGTGAGATAAAGAGGGTCAGTAATTCTGAGAAATCAATCTGTGGCTCACTAACTATGATAAATGCAAATGTCCAGTAATGAGAAATCTATGCCGCCAACACAGGTTTAAGATGAGTGAGAGTCGACTTAAATCATGGTTAAGGAATTTACAACTATTAATATGTGCAATTCCCCAACAAAAGACTCTCACCTTCCTTATTAACACTCAACTTAGATGCCACTCCGAGGCAGCCATGAAGAAAAATGTCAAATTGGGATGTCTTTCTAGTAAGTATACAACATGCTCTAAAGGGATGAAATCCTACAGCAATGTTCTACCAAGCCAATCCACGTTACCGCCAGTAAATATACGTATTTTAAAATATTTATTTATTGGCCACAATGCATAGCAAGCTGGATCTTAGTTCTCCAACCAGGGATCAAACCTGCAAACTTCCCTTACAGTGGAAGTGCAGAGTTTTAACCCCTGGACCACCGGGGAAGTCCCCATAAATATTCATTGATCAAAATACTTTTCTCATTAGGAAGATTTAAAATAAAATAAAAGAGTATAGAACATAACAATCTCTCTTAACATTCACCCCACAGCCACCAACACATTAATAAGAAATCACCAGGAGGCAAAGTGAAAGACCACCTTCCTCCAAAGTAAGTATGCCAAATAAATTAGCTGATTTTTTGAATTCTGCTATTTAAAAGCTACTCACCCCTTTCCTTTGAGGCCTTTTTTAAAGCACTTGCCAAGTAAAAAACAAAAAAATGGCAAGGAGTGGTACAGTTCCATCTGCTTATAGTTTATAGCTAAGCAAAATGCCAGGGACCCTAGCAGGTCCCAGTCATAAGATACTCCAAGAACACCCCACAGAGCAAAGCCAAGACTCACAGAATTATATATGTTCTCATGTCAAGGAAATTATCTCAGTAATTAAAAGAGATTTTGCATTTTAAAGAACATTTTACTTATGTGATTCTGTAATAATATGTATAATCAAAACAATTTCTAAATAAAAGCTGAAAGTACTGAATTGATAAGCAAATTTGAAATTATATATAGTGGTCTCAAATATATTAAATCTACTACTAAACAGAGCAACTGATTTGTTTAGGTTTAAAAGAACTCTAAATAAGTAACACATAGCTTTGTTTCTGCTGGGTTATTTTACAATATTACTGTAACAACATACCAAAATCAATGCTCCAAAAGTTAAAAATACACAAAAACACTGAACTTACTAATATCACTATCCTTCCTCTATAATATGCATCAATAATATAAATTAATACCTGTGCTTGACTGGAAATTAACAACACTGCTATGTGAAAACAGTATCACACTAGACTTTCAGTTGAAAATGGGAAGCTGAGCACTCATGTTTACCTCCTCTCCTTTCTGAGACCCCCTTAAAATGGGGAATTTTTTTAAGTATACATCTACAGCCATAAAGAGAACAGGGGTGGGTTATAAGAGATAAAGATTTCAACACATTTGTAGAGGACAGAGAAGCGGCAACCAATAAAATACACTGAAAGAAGCCACAGCTTAGTGAACACGCAGAGGAAGCTCAGGCTAGCAAGGAGCCCATCCGCCCTGCACACGCTCAGCGAACTCTGGAAACAAGCAGGATGGAGTACTTGAGGATGCTGAAAAGAAAACAAGAGGATTCACTGAAAATTCCAAATGGAGAAGTCACACCTCATGCCTCTGCAAAGATTATCTGGGAGCCAAGGCATTTACCCCTGGGCAATGAAAGAAGGAATATTTCTCTCCCCCAAAATGGAATAAACCGTTCAAGCAACTAGTGCAGAAGTTAACGCTACAGCTCAAACCCCTCCACACTGTGACATATAAGGGCCCCAGAGTGCTGGCAGAACCCTACCATGCACCCACAGTGGGCTAAAAGCACAGAGAGCTCACATGTGGCTTTCTCTTCTGCCTTACAGAGAGCTCATATGTGGCTTTCTCTTCTGCCTTATTCTTAGAATGGACACACCAGGATCATACAGACATGTAAGGAACACCTATGACAGAAAAGGGCTTCCCTGGCAGTTCAGCTGGTAAAGAATCCACCTGCAATGCAGGAGACCCTGGGTCGGGAAGATCTGCTGGAGAAGCGATAGGCTACCCAGTCCAGTATTCCTGGGCTTCCCTGGTAGCTTAGATGGTAAAGAATCCACCTGCAATGCAGGAGACCTGGGTTCAATCCTGAGGTTGGGAAGATCCCCTGAAGAAGGGAACGGCTACCCACCCCAGTATTCTCGCCTGGAGAATTCCATGAACTGTATAGTCCATAGGAAAAGGAAAAGGAGTACGTCAAGGCTGTATATTGTCACTCTGCTTATTTAACTTATATGCAGCGTACATCATGAGAAACGCTGGACTGGAAGAAACACAAGCTGGAATCAAGATTGTCAGGAGAAATATCAATAACCTCAGATATCCAGATGACACCACCCTTATGGCAGAAAGTGAAGAGGAGCTAAAAAGCCTCTTGATGAAAGTGAAGGAGGAGAGCGAAAAAGTTGGCTTAAAGCTCAACATTTAGAAAACGAAGATCATGGCATCCAGTCCAATCACTTCATGGGAAATAGATGGGGAAACAGTGGAAACAGTGTCAGACTTTATTTTGGGGGGCTCCAAAATCACTGCAGACANATGATATCACCCTTATGGCAGAAAGTGAAGAGGAACTAAAGAGCCTTTTGATGAAAGTGAAAGAGGAGAGTGAAAAAGTTGGCTTAAAGCTCAACATTCAAAAACTAAGATCATGGCATTTGGTCCCATCACTTCATGTGAAATAGATGGGGAAACAGTGGAAACAGTGTCAGACTTTATTTTTTTTTTTTACTCCTTGGAAGGGAAGCTATGACCAACCTAGATAGCACATTGAAAAGCAGAAACATTACTTTGCCAACAATGATCCGTCTAGTCAAGGCTATGGTTTTTCCAGTGGTCATGTATGGATGTGAGAGTTGGACTGTGAAGAAAGCTGAGCACTGAAGAATCGATGCTTTTGAACTGTGGTGTTGGAGAAGACTCTTAAGAGTCTCTTGGACTGCAAGGAGTTCCAACCAGTCCATCCTAAAGGAGATCAGTCCTGGGTGTTCATTGGAAGGACTGATGCTGAAGCTGAAACTCCAATACTTTGGCCACCTCATGTAAAGAGTTGACTCATTGGAAAAGACTCTGATGCTGGGAGTGATTGGGGGAAGAATGACAGAGAATGAGATGGCTGGATGGCATCACTGACTCGATGGACATGAGTTTGAGTGAACTCCGGGAGTTAAGATGGACAGGGAGGCCTGGCGTGTTGTGATTCATGGGGTGGCAAAGAGTCTAATATGCTGAGTGACTGAAATGAACTGAACTGACTGATGGGATTATCTGATAAATTAGCCGTGTGATAACTAATAAAGTTGAGTCTCTCATGACCTCAGATCACAAATTTGGAAAGAGTGAAGCAAGGAACTGCATTAGATGCTGGCTAAGATTTCTTCCTGACCTACAATTATGTGCTTCGATTAGAGTAATAAATATGTAAGCTCTTTGAAATGTATACCAGTATTACTACAAATATGCACAGCATGTTTTTATTCTGAATTGGCTAAATATCTGAGAAATCATCTATATGACTGTGAAACCAAGTTTTCAGCTTTCAGAGCATATTTTTGAAAAATATTCTGGGATTCTCTTCTTAGAGTATGGTCCTTCCCGTTTTGGAGCAATGAAGATCTTTCAGCAATCTGATAATCTTCACTGAGCAGATGTACACCTAGTTCCTTTTAATATTTACAGAGCACTTTATATTTTCAAAATCTTACAAGCATTAATTAGATACTCCTCACATAAACCTAAGAAGTCAGCTATCACCTTCAATTTACAAATAAGGAATCCATAATACAGAAAGTTAAATGAATTGTACAATATCATAAGGCACATCAGGGAAAGACAAAACTGCAAAAGGTCAGACTCAGTGCTGTGCTTAAATCTGACTGAGTCAATTCATCTCACCACAAATCTCTTTCTATATTTCAGCTTCTTTCTACTACTTGATACACACTGTAACAAAAACAAACAAACCCACACATTATTGTTTAAATTTTAATATCTAATTTTGTTTTTATATATAAATGTAAGATATAAGTGCCAGCCATTCATTTGCATTTAAAAATACATTTTAGTTCTGAAGAAAATTTAAAACTTTTAAATCAGCGCTCTTGAGTTATTTATGTAGCTGGTATGTTAAACAAGCATAATGCATAAGATATGTTTAAGTTCTAAATTTTAAAAAGTTGTCTGCTATTCTACTGTAATTTTGTTCTATGGAGGAAAGTTTTGTGTGGCTTTATTTTGTTTTGATTTTACCTTAGTTTTCTTTTTTAATGGGTGAGGGTGGGGTAAGGAAAAGTTTTTGCCTTGTTAGTAGATCAGCATTCTGCCAAGGTCACTTCTTTTCTGGTCACTTTCAGGAAATAGACAGCCCTCTGAAGACATTAAGATGCCAACACCATCTCAATTCAGTTATTAGGTCATGCAGTCCTAGACAATACTCTAAAATACGGGACTTCCCTGGTGGTCCAGCGGTAAGAATCCACCTGCCAATGCAGGGGACATGAGTCCAGTCTTTGATCTGGGAAGATCCCATATACCACGAGGCAGCTAAGCCAGAGCACTAGAGCTTTTGAGCTCAAGTGCCCCAGAGCCTGTACTCTGCAACAAGTGAAGCCACCACAATAAGAAGCCCACACAGCACAACCAGAGAGTAGTCCCCAGTCACTACAACTAGAGAAAATCCATGCACAGCAAAGGAGACCCAGCACAGTCAAAAGCAAATGAGGAAATAAATCTTAAAAATAAAATAAAATATGGGCATCATTAGATGTCCATCATCTCCCTCTTTCCAGCCAGGATTTACAACCGTGTGGGTAGAGGTGGGGCAATGAAGCAATAGGAGAGAATTCTTACTTGGCTAGTACCTGGCCTCACTCTCTGGAATGGGTGAGATGGTAAAGTTGGTTCTCAAGAGTTGTTCTCAGAACTCTTTGGAGGCTCCCATACTAGGTCCCTTGTGTCAGTTAAAAGAGAATTGATGATGCTATGTCAATAGCTAACCCCCCACAATCATTGGCCCAAGACAACAAAGTTTAGTTTCTGCTCGCTCACCATGTGCCTCAAGAGTAGGTGGGCAAGCAGACCCTATTTATTGTAGTACATTCAGAAACTTAAGTTAATGAGGCTCCATATCACAACATATTCTTCTAAGATTAAGGCATCAGAGGAAAGAGCACAGGGAGCAAGTGCTGTCTCTTCATATGTCTGTCCATAAGAGGTGCATGATATGTCTAGTTACCTGCATTGGTCACATTGAGTTCATTAGGGCAGGGACACAAAGAAAATATTTTAGGGCAGAGATTTATAATCCTCCTTCAGGAGGAGGTACTGAATATGGGGGAAGAGAACTATAGACCATCACCCAGTCTGGCATCAACTCCCATGCTAGGGGGCAGGTCTTCAGCAAGGCATCCCTAATCCACCCTACACTTCTGATTACCTGATGCTTATCCCACACATGCTCTGTCTTTTGTGGCCTTTCATCCTATAGCAGAAACATCTCCAGGCATAAATGCCTATCATGAACTCTGTATCTGTCTCTTGGATTTCATGGACCTTTAACTAGCCATCATAGAGGACCAGCATTAATTTCCAAAACAGAAGCCACATTCTCTTTAATGTATCCTTATACCAGCACAGCTCACCAGGAAGCTGGTGGCACAAATATCCCCACAACTTCAGTTCAGTTCAGTCACTCAGTCGTGTCTGACTCTTTGCAACCCCAGGAATTGCAGCACTCCAGGCCTCCTTGTCCATCACCAACTCCCGGATTTCACTCAGACTCACGTCCATCGAGTTGGTGATACCATCCAGCCATCTCATCCTCTGTCATCCCCTTCTCCTCCTGCTCCCAATCCCTCCCAGTATCAGAGTCTTTTCCAATGAGTCAACTCTTCCCCACAACTTCAGGAGTCATATATTCAGGTTTGTATCCCCACTTTCAGGTGGGAGGTACAGATTTACAATGAGGCAGTAACTCTCCCCAAAATCTTTTCACAAATTGTCCTTGTCTTTCTACTTTGTCTAGACATTTGTACTCTTAAAGCAATTGAGAGGATTTAAAATTGTGGAACCAGTTCTTGGCAATTTTCATTAACAATTTTATGTACAATCTGTCTTTCTCACTTTGGTATCTGATATCTTAACTATTCTATTAAAAATTTCCATATTAATACTCCACTCTATCCTTTTATCCTCATTATCAAGGCTGTCTGGCTGAAAATGATTACTAAGTTTGTTTATTTATTTACTTCACTGTGTTGACTCTTAGTTGCTGCACGTGGAATTTTTGTTAAGGCATACAGGCTTAGTAGCTCTGCAGCATGTGGGATCTTATTTCCCTGACAAGGGATTAAACCCATGTCTCCTGCGCTGGAAGATAGACCCTTAACCACTGGACCATCAGAGAAATCCTTGATGATCATGTTTGAACTGCAGAACTCCTGTCCATTCTCTTTCTGGTAAAATTCCTGAGGCCACATTCAGCCACTAGTGTGGACATCTGTCCAAGATTGGGACCATCTAGAGACCTGATTCCCCTGGTTTCAGTGAGTGACTGAGGGATCATTATGTGACCTGACCTGAAACATTCAGGGTCTTCCTTGTAGAAGGGAAAGGAGAAATGTTTCTCCCCCTCCTTAGATGTCTAAAAGAGACAGAACATCTCTTAACACTCCCAATAAGAAGGCAGTGGAGAAGGGGGAAGTGAAACCATGTTAAACACACCACAGGAGGCATGGCTAATCTAATTGGTCAGAGCTAGACATTCATTGGCCTTGTGGTATGATGACTACTCTTAAAAACCAGTAATAGACTCACCCACCACATCATGTTGCCTTTTTAACTGATCCCAAAGAATCATAATGGTCTCTTTTACTTCTTGCGGCCATGCAGAGTTGGGGTCCATAGATCTACTTTCTTTCTTTTTTTTTTTTTCTGAGACAAGTGTGACCACAATGTCTCCCATTTCTGACAGCCAAAGAATGTCTGAGGTCGGCCTCCCATCCTCTGTGAAGTTGGTCAGATTTGTGGGCTGAGTTGATTCTGTGTCAGCATACAAGAATGAGAGCTGAAAAAGGAGTAAACCTATTCCCTAGTTAATTTAGTGTTTTGGGGTGATTAGCTTTAGGTACTAATCCAAGTTGTCCTGTTTGTTCTTTATCAGTTAGAACCCAGGAATACAGGAAGTATGAGTAATTGGCTCCATAAACTTCCAACATCAGAGAATTGAGTAACTAGATCTGAGAAAGTAGGAGCTACTTTCTTTTCAGATTATGAAGCTGAAGGAATGCAAGTCTGGAGTTCCTACCACATGTGGAGGAAATCCGCCTGCATCAGTAAAAAATAAATCTAGTCCACACAGAGAGGCAATGAGTCTCAGAAGCAATGGTCTCCATCATTCCTAAGGCCAGCTCCATGGCTATCCTTAATGGCATGTACATTATAAGAACAAATAGACCCGTTAGATCCTCATGCCAACTTGAGTTGGGCTTTTTTTTTTTTTTTTTGAAGATTGTCCTTATCTTAAAAATTATTTATTTATTTATTTGGCTTCACTGAGTCTTAGTTGCGGCATGTGGGATCTTCATCGTGATAGGTGGACTCCAGAGCATGCAGGCTCGCTCAGCAGTGGGATGTGCATTAGGCTTAGTTGCCCCCTAGCATGTGGGTTTTTTTTTCTCAAACCAGGGATCAAACTCATGTCCCTTGCATTGGAAGGTGGATTCTTAACCATTAGACCACCAGGGAAGTCCCAAGTTGAAGTTTTTGACATCAGTGATTGGGAAAAAAATTCTGGTCAATACAATCATTGACTGCTTCTTAAGACTACTGACCACTTCCTCTGTACTCTTTCAGCAGCCTGCTCCATGGCCCAACACACTGGTGATCTAATAAGAACATCGTTTAGAGCCATACTGTGCTGGTACAGATATGCATTCACCTTTGCTGAATACTTACTGGTATTTCCTTACTGGTAATAGAATAAGTCAAAGTACATCATGTAGAAGGAAATGGAAACAGAGAGATTTATCTCTGGGGCCCACATCATCAGCACTCAACAGTTTTTGGCTCCATGATCCCCCTTATCAAATTTGCTTCCTGAAAAAAAAATTATGTCCATGTCAGCTCTCAGACTAAAGTGAAAGAACATCATTCTGTGACAGCATCTTTTTCATAAGTGTTCACACACAAGAAGTCTCATTACAAGGAAAGAAAGAATCATACAGATTTTAGTTATCATAGAGAGTTATTTTATAAACCATTCAGAATGGTCTTACTTTCTTTATGCTGTAGCCCCCTGTGTCAAATCACAAACCATTATATTTGATGGAGGAAATGAGAAATTTTAAGGGCTGTTAGCACATTGAATTTTTATCACAAGGAAAACTTGCATAAAGTTATATGGCACAGGTCTTTCTGTAATTATGATGTATTGAAAAAGAATGTAGTAGGTGGTGTTCCAACCTGGTACTAGGGAGACAGAAAGTTACAAGCAGCAGTGGTGAAGGCATATTCCAGTACATAGGGATATTCTTTCTAAATGGGTGTTTAGGTGTGGGGGAAGTAATGAAGAAAGTGAATTTCTGTAGTGCCATTGCTTTATTTCATATTAGCTGAAGAGTGTACTGTATATGACATACATAAAGAAGGTAACAGCCCTAAAGTTTTAATGCTTTGATGAACAAACCACCAGGAATGTCAAAGCATTCTGTAAAAACGCACTGTTGTGGGTTGCAGATTCTTTCTCTACCTCAGGACCAGGAAGGAAAAATAAATTATGTGTAGAAAACACAGAATGACATGATGGATGTACTTCCCTCAAGGTGCTTTTAAGCACCTGTTGTCCTGCTGTGCATGTTTTCTGTACTGGGTGCATGAAATGACTAAAGCACTTAAGAGAAATGAGCTAGATATTTGCAATATTTTATCACATAGAGTATGCTACATAAATGATAAGTCATTCAGGGAGCAAAGGTATTATTTTATAAGAGAGAAAGGGCACCTAGGCTGCTGGAGACAAGACTCAGCTGACAAAGTACCACGGCTGTCCTCTCAACCCTGCTCTCTCCTCCCTGGGATGCCTGTGTGACACGTTTGCACATGTGGTTTTCAAAAGCAGCAGAAGGCAGGGATGACATGCTAGAATTTCAGTTTCACCATGTATACATAGGTCCTGGTGTGTGTCACAGCCCTCAAATGTGTTATGAAAAAGCATGCCTATTTTTCAGTCACTTTATTTGAAAATCTATAAAATAATCTGGCTTTTAGTTTTCATATCCTTAGTCATGTTCAGTTCTTTGCAACCCATGGACTGTAGTTTGCCAGGTTTCCCTACTAATGGGATTCTCCAGGCAAGAAGACTGAAGTGGGGTTCCATTTCCTCCTCCAGGGGATCTTTGCAACCCAGGGATCCAACCCAGGTCTTCCGAATGGGCAGGCACATTCTTTACCACTAAGCGATCTGGGAAGCCCTGTATTCTTAGTAATCCCTACATTTTGTGAAATATAAATTTAGTAATATAAAAGAGATCAAGGTAAAATATCATTTGAAGTCCTTAAAAGATATAGTCCTCAGAAACATTCCAAGATCAACAGGGCTTACTTAAATAAAAAGAAAAAAAAAGAAACAAAAAATATTAACATATCCTAGTTTGACTTCTCAGTAAAACCAATAGAATATTAACCATTTTATAATATTCACTAGATCTTTAACACCTCAGAAAAATAGAATATTGATGTAATATGTGGATGGGCTGTGGGTACATCAGTGGTCACAGTGTAAGCTTTGACTTTATTTTGAAATTTTTTTCTCACCACCAGCAGAAGAGAGAAAATTGCACTGAATTTGTATCCTAATCCAGCCTAATTCCTTTTCTTTACCAGTAAACTGTATTAATTGGTTTTCTGAATGCTAAATATTAGGACTACTAAGTGGAAAATAATTTGCTGTAAGCCTTCTAAACACTGTGGCTGTCTTCTCACAAGAGAGCACGATGAGACTGCTCTCCCAACACAATCTGTAAAATCCATCCTATCCTGGCCAAGATGGGAGGGACAGTCAGCCAGTGGTGGTGATCATTAATGAAAAGTAAAAAATGCAGATGAGAATCTATCATACAGTTGGCCTTACTGCACATACACTCCATTTCGCCTCTCTTGAGACAGCATGGCATCTAAGCTCGCCACTGTGGGGGAACTCACGCAGACTGCGTTCAAGAGGAAGGGTGGGCCATGCACAGCCAGCAGGGCTGTCCACAGCGGCCTCTCTCACTTGGTTATGTTTCCCATGGACTTACCCCATGGTCATTCAGGAGAAACCATGAAGTACTAGTGACAAGGAATGAGTCCATCTGACCGATTTTCCTCTGTGTCCCCCAAACAGGGTAAATGTAACAAAACTGTCAGAAAGGAGAAGCAGCCATCCCCAGCACCAAACAAAATCATTCAGACAGAGAATCATTTCAAAATATACTTGTTACTAATGGATAATTCTCATTTTAAAATTTTAATTAAAGCAATATACATATGCAAGTTTCTGTGAAATAAGATAAAGAATAGTAGGTTCCATTTGATCTCTGGCTATTCTGCATTAGGCAGTATATTAGTCCTTATGAGAATTTCATGAGCAACTGTTATTTTGCCCATTTTTATCGGTGATGAACCTGAAACCCCAAGATATTAAAACATCGAGCATCCAGTAGGCTCTGGAACATATTCAGATTTACGGTTCTTAGATTTCAAACTCTGATCTTAAAGCCCAACATTACTTACATTTCAGAGATTAATAAAATAACATACTATTTTAATGTCAAATAACCTTTAAAAAATCTATTAAAGATACTGATGACTCTGCCAAAAACATGAGGAAAGGTTCCCTTCTCCTCCATCTTGTGGTTCCCATATCTGCACTTATCTAATTCTTCAAAGTGTGTTTACTGAACTTAAAAGGCAGAGAACTGCTCCAAAACCATAATCTTGCCAGTTAGCTTCACCAGTCCATCATAAAGATTTCTTCAAAGGGCATTTCCTCTCCCACTTTCAAAACGAAATGTAGTTAAAACATAGGCTGCATGTTACAAGGCAGTTTTATAAAGTTTTATATGGTGCAAGATTTTTCAGCCATTTATGAGCGCTTTTTCTTTTTCCTCAAAATTTTTTCTCTTTACACATTGTGGCCTAAGAATAGTTTAAAGAAGGAAACTTTTGAGATCCACACCTATCTATTTCATTTATTCTCACAATACTGTGAGAATATGGAAATAACTGTTAACCAACTTGACCAAATTCAATGGCAAGGTCAAGAATGCCCTGGATCTCTAGGATTATATCATTTTAGTCAGTTTGGAAATAAGTGTTTGAATGTTCAGAGTGGGACAAGAATACAATATGAACTACAGAGTTAAAATAGTCTGTTTCCAGATTACAAGTTGTTGTTTATTTGCTAAATTGTGACCCCCGTGGACTGTAGTCCCCTTTGTCCCTGATATTTCCCAGGCAAGAATACTGGAGTGGATTGCCATTCCATTTTCCGTGGGATCTTCTGACCCAGGTATGGAACTCGCATCTCCTGTATTGGCAGGTAGATTCTTTACCTCTGAGCCACCAAGGAAGCCCTCCCAGATTACATGCTGTGTGCTTAGTCACTCAGTTGTGTCTGACTCTTTGAGACTCCATGGACAGTAGCCTGCCAGGCTCCTCTGTCCATGGGATTCTCCAGGCAAGAATACTGGAGTGGGTTGCCATGCCCTTCTCCAGGGGATCTTTCCAGTCCAGGGATCAAACCAGGTCTCCTGCATTGCAGGCAAATTATTTACCGTCTAAGCCACCAGGGAAGCCCTAGATTACATAACAGTGACTAAATACAGTGTAGCATGGATTTTCCCCCTGCTACTGGAACAGATCACTGTCTCTGTAGTTGAGAAAAGCTGTATTAATTTGATTTTATTTAGGACTTATGCTTTATTAGATAGAAATAAAGATAAGTAAAGACATAGATACATAGATAGGTAGGTAGATGCTAATGCAGTGAGAAGCATGGGGAAAATGAGACTGATAGCCCACAGATTCAAATTTCAGATGCAAAGTTCACACTGAAAGGACACATGCTTGTATCCCTGGCCAACACTGTTGAAATGATCATTTTCTTCTTTACTTTTGAAAAGTTGAATCTAAGTCAAATGAATCCATAACGGGATTCCATCACACTGATATAATAACTACTAGAATACATGGAGAGCTAACATTTCTTGGGTTGTTCTTACTGGTTATAGAAAGACAAGAATTAGTTTCTAGAGTCTATCCATCACAAGCAGGCCCATGAGGACAGGCACCACAACTAGGTGCCTGATAACAACAGAAATGTTTTCTCTCACAGTTCTGGAGGCTTGAAGTTCAAAATCAAGGTGCCAGCAGGACCTTACTCCTGAAGACTCTAGAGAAGAGTCCTTTCTTGCCTCTTTCAGTTTGTAGTAGCCTCAGATACTCCTTGGCTTTTGGCAACATAATTCTAATCTCTGTCCCTATCTTCAGTAGGCCTTCCTCCCTATGTAGGGCACCACTCACAGGATTTAGGGCCTATCCTAAATACAGAATGATTTCATCTCAAGATCCTTTAATTACATTTGCAAATACTCTATTTCCAAATAATGTTACACTCTAAGATTCAGGGTGGACTTGAATATTGGGAGGTGGGCTCACTATTCAACTCATAGCAGGCTCTCATGAGCAGGAAAGGTGGGCCCCTACCCTGGTTCTCCGTCCTCAGAGGGCTTCACATATAACAAATTAAAAAGGATGGCCACATGTACCACAGACACATGGAAAAATACGTTTATTAAACAATACAGGAGTGTCTCTGTACCTTGAAGTCTGACCATCAGCACCACCACAGCCCGACCTGTAAGCCTAGGCATCTCCTCTGTGGCTAACACAAATCAAGCCCCTGGAAGTACTTCTCCTTGTTTAACCTGTGTTCCCTTAGAACAAAAAGCATCCACAGATGAATATCATGAATATGTGGATGGATAGCAGTGCTTCCAGGTATAAGAAAATGCAAGTGGTAGAAGCACTTCAGAAAGAGAGAAAACTAATTCATTTGCTAAATATTTCCTCTCAAATAGCATGAATGAAACAGATTATTGCATAACTATTATTCCTCAGAGTGCTGAATGTCCATTTTTTTTTTCTCCCTGCTCTAATATGTGGATGCAATTTGTGATCCAAAATATGTATGAATCAGTGCAGTATTCACCATAGTTTTACTTGGCAGCTAAGAAACATTCTGTAATAGTAGCAAGGCTTCCCTGATGGCTCAGATGGTAAAGAATCTGCCTGCAATGCAGGAAACCCAGGTTTGATCCCTGGGTCAGGAAGATCCTCTGGAGAAGGGAATAGCAACCCACAATTTGTGATCCAAAATGTGTGCAAATCAGTGCAGTATTAATCTGAGTTTCACTTGACAGCTGAGAAACATTCTGTAATATTAAAATATTAACATCACCCTTAAACTTGCATACCTATTTAGAACTATTATCTATATACCTATCTATGTCAAAATCTGATATGCATTGAAGTACAATGCTCTTTGTCAGCTAGGTGATCACTAAACATGATAATGGTGAATAGTTTTATCTTGTATTTAATTAATCAAATTTTAAATGTTAGCTTATATAATTATTTTAGATTCAGTTTTTTATTTTTTATAATTTTAACTTGAAGTCTATATTTTAATTTTATTAGATAATATTGTGTATTTTAGGGAAGAGTTCCATGAAAAATAATTTTAATATTTTACATCCTATTCAGTTTATATTTCTGAAGCTAATGCATTCAAATAATATATATTTTGAAAATAATTACACTTTAATTCATATCTGATGAAGATATATTCAAGTTATGTGCACTGTAAAATTAATTACAACAGAACATAAATCAGAAAAAAATGTTGATTATAGTTAAGTAATTAGTGGTTGTGCTGAAATGAAGACAAAAATAAATTTGATACAATAAATAGAAAATAATTTACAAATTATGTATGTCTCTATTTTATTATCCCAATTTTGCCAGCTCATCAACAGAATATCCATGTCTGCACAATAATAACTAAATTTATTTGTCTGACATTTTGGCTACTTTCAATCATATTAAAACCATACATGAAAAACTTTTTAAAATTATTATAATTGTAAAACTATGTCAATGCAAAAGGAGAAAACATTTGTATTAAACAGTTTGATAGCTTGACTCATGATTGTTAAATATTTAATCACTGGGAAAAATATTTTATTATGCAACAATCTATTTCACTCATGCTGTATGAAAGAATGATTTGATTAATTAATTAGTATTTTCACTTTCTTTAGTGATCTGTGGGCCTCTGTTCTCTGTCTTCTGGCCCTACAACCTCAGCAGTGGGCAGGACCTGCACTTGCTTTCAAAATACATAGAATGGGTGACTGGCAGGTGGACGGCTAATTTTCAATTACTACTATTGTTTTCATTTTCTATGTTTGTGGGAAAAAAAAAAAAAGTAGTACAGAATGGGCTTAAACAAAAGAAACTAATTGTCTCACAGTTCTGGAGGCTAAAGACTTCCTTGGTGGCTCAGACAGTAAAGTGTCTCTGCCTGCAATGTGGGAGACCCAGGTTTGATCCCTGGGTCGGGAAGATCCTCTGGAGAAGGAAATGGCAACCCACTCCAGTACTCTTGCCTGGAAAATCCCATGGATGGAGGAGCATGGTAGGCTATAGTCCATGGAGTCGCAAAGAGTCTGACAAGACTGAGCGACTTCACTTTCTGGAGGCTAAAACTCCAAGATCAGTATCTATCAGCAGCGTTGATTTCTTCTAAGGGCTGTGAAGGAAGTACCTGCCTCAAGCCTTTTTCCTGGGCATGTAGATGGCCATCTTTCCCTGTGTCTTTACATCATCTTCCCCATAGGTATCTGTGTCCAAATCTCCTGTTCTGATTGGATTACAACTAATTACACTGCTCAGGGCTCACCTTTAATTCAAGTATCTCTATAAAGACCTTATCTCCAAATACAGTCACATTCAGAGGTACTGGGTTTCCCAGGTGGCTGAGTGGTAAAGAACCTGCCTGCCAACGCAAGAAACGTAAGAGACTCGGGTTCAGTCTCTAGGTCGGGAAGATCCCCTGGAGTAGGAAATGGCAACCCACTCCAGTATTCTTGCCTGGGAAATCTCATGGACAGAAGAGGCTGGCGGGCACCAGACTGAGACATGACTGAGCAACTAAGCACGCACACACACACACACACACACACACACACACACACACACACACACACATTCTAAGGTACTAGGGGTTATGACTTTAACAAACGAATTTTGGGGGAGGACACAATTCTGCCCATAACATCTACATCGGACATGAAAATTTGGTCTTTTGTCTTTTTGTCCTATTGGACTGAACCACTGTCCATTAAATACCTGTGCGTTTTCCACAAGACCATTAACACATGTCAAGTGGTTTTTGGCCACAGAGGACAAAAACTTCTATAATTATAATCAGTTTTCTGGATTTAATTTTGACTCTCATTTCCTTAAATGAGACAAAATTTTATATGATAATAGCTCAGCTAATAGATACAATGTGGCATTCTCTCCCAAATTTATTTATGCTGTGCTTGACAGAAGGAGTTCTCAACTTTATTGAGTTTTAGCAATGTTTCATTTTTTTGAGTCCTAGCAATTACTCTTCAAGGTAATAAACATGAGTCATTCTTTTACGATTGCTAATCTATTTTTATGTATCTGCATAATATGTAGTTGATGAACTTTAATAAAATCTGAAGTGAGGTCCCCTCGAGGCCATTTTCAGGCAGCTTTTGCTGAAACCAGTGAGTGGAAATTTAGTTCGCTCAGCATCCCGTGTGTTTCTTTTTAAAACAGATGGGCTAATGAGAAGCATGTCTGTGCTGGCCTGGTGTAATGGTCTGGCCTCTAACACTGGTTGTTAAAACAAACTACACACCATCCAGGATCTAACTGCTAATGATTTGATGGTGTAACATAACTTAATTGAATATACTTTCAGCTTGGAAAAGGTAAATAGGAAACAATGCAGCAAGAATATGCATGTCTGCAAAGATGCCATCTAACTGTTTCTGGAAGAAATCCAGGAGAGTACAGTCTGAACTAAATCGGATAATTCTGTCTGTTTTCTCTTCTGAAGAACTGTTCTATCCCAAGTAATCAAGTAAGTGATTGAACTACTTAGGGGTTCTACCTAGGACCTAAATAGGAGACTGACAATTCTGGAAGCAAGACATTTGGTCTACAGAATGGAATCGTTTTTGTAAGGGCATCCTCTAGGGTCTTTTATACTTCTACCAAACAGTCTGCATAACTGTTCTTCAAATCATAATTTTTCCATGTTATATTTTATTATGTACCTATCTACCTCCCCTATTTATTGAAAATCACTGTAGACCAGAAACACTCGAATTCTTTTAATTTAATTTTTTTTTTTTACTTTATTTTACTTTACAGTACTGTATTGGTTTTGGCATATATTGACATGAATCCATCATGGGTGTACATGAACTCTCAAATAGGAATAGAATAAAAATGAATTTAAAATTCTAAAATTAGAGAATGAAAAGGGTCTCCAATCAGTCAACTTGCAGAATTCCCCATTTTCAGGTAACTGAATGTCCATATAAGTGACAAAAATCCCCTGCAACCCAAAACACATGCCAGAAAAGGGCTCTGAACTGAAAGAAAAATAATAATTTAACACATAAGCCAGTTGCTAATGTTACACTGTCTCTCAATGGTGACATCACTCCAGCCACAAGTGTGTCAGTACATATTTCTCTTACAGCTGGAAAACAGAGTTGGTAGTTAGGTATCAGTTCTCTATCATTTGGTCCCCACTCCATATGGAAACCCTAATACCCACCTAGTTTTCAGAAATGTAATGTCAATGGGTACTTGAATCTCCAGTGTGCTTTGAAATTAAAATATTGAAAGTGCTCTTCTCATTTCACTTACTTTCATTATAATTACTGAATATTACCATGAGCTCATGCTGATTGAGACATATATACAGATATTCAAAATCAGGTTAAAACTGTATTATGTATGTGTCCATTTTCTATATGCTTGTGATTCTGCTAAATACTTTCATGCATCCTTAAGAGCAAAAACTATTCTCCAGCTTATTTCCAAAGTCCCATAAAAAGGTCTGGCACATAATGGCTGGTGATGTATATCTATTTGAGTTTGGCAGTCCTTAAAAAAATGATGTTCTTAATGACACCTCATCAAGGCTATTTTATCTTCTTACTATGAGGGCTTTACATTCTAATTTCCTTGTTTTGTAAGGGGTTCTTCTTTATTTATATCCAACTGGAAATTCTTTAACATAAACTACTGTTTTTTCACCTACCTACTTCTGAAAAATGAAATGTTGATATATCATCCCTACTAATGCATAATACTCTTTAACTATCAATTTTCACTTCTAGAGTTTGACCTTCCCTTCATAACTCTGCCATAATCCATTATGAGTTTATTTTTTTTGTCTGGTATTAAGAGGTATTCTAGTTTCGTTCTTTTACATGTAGCTGTCCAGTTTTCCCAGAACCACTTATCAAAGATGCCATCTTTTTTCCATTGCATATTCTTGCTTCTTGTGTCAAAGAGAAGGTACCCGTGTGGGTCTAACTCTGAGCTTTCTATCATTTTCCACTGGTCTATAGTTCTGATTTTGTGTCAGTACCACTCTATTGTGATTACTGTAGCTTTGTAGTATAGCCAGAAGTCAGGAAAGTTGATTCCTCCGGAACCATTTTTCTTTCTCAAGATTGTTTTGGGTATTCAGTTTATTAGGGCTCACTTGCTCACTCAGGCTCACTTGCTCACTGAAAGCATTTCCTCTAAGATCAGGAACAAGACAAGGGTTGTCTTGCCCACTCTTACCACTTTTATTCAACATAATTTTGGAAATCCTAGCTACAGAAATCAGAGAAGAAAAAGAAATGAAAGGACTCCAACGTGGAGAAGAAGAAGTAAAACTGTCACTGTTTGGAGATGACATGATAATATACATAGAAGCCACCAGGAAATTACCAGAGCTAATCAATGAAAATAATAAAGTTGCAGGATATAAAATTAATACACAAAAATCTCTTGCATTTCTATACACTAACTGAAAAATCAGAAAGAGAAATGAAGAAAACAATCCCATTCACCACTACAAAAGAATAAAACACCTAGGAATAAACCTACCTAAAGAGACAAAAGACCTGTATGCAGAAAACTATAAGACATCAATGAAAGAAATCAAAGTTAACACAAACAGATGGAGAGATATACCATGTTCTTAGATTGGAAGAATCAATACTGTGAAGATTATTATATTACCCAAAGCAATCTACAGACTCAATGCACTCACTATCAAACTACCAATGGTATTTTTCATTGAACTAAAGCAAGGAATTCCACAATTTGTGTGGAAGCACAATAGATCCCGAATAGCCAAAGCAATCTTCAGGAAGAAGAATGGAACTGGAGGAAGCAACCTTCCCAACCTCAGACTGCACTACAAAGCTACAGTCATGAAGACAGCATGGTACTGACACAAAAACAAAGATATAGACCAATGGAACAAAATAGAAGATAAATCCACATACCTATGGAAAGCTTACCTTTGACAAAGGAGGCAAAAATATACAATGGAGAAAAGACAGTTTTTTCAGCAAATAGTGCTGGGAAAACTGGTCAACTACATGTAAAAGAATGAAATTAGAACAGTTTCTAACATTATGCACAAAAATAAATGCAAAATTGATTAAGGATGTAAGTGTAAGGCCAGAAACTATAAAACTCTTAGAAGAAAACATAGGCAGAACACTTTCTGACATAAATCACAGCAAGATCCTCTCTGACCCACCTCCTAGAGTAATGGAAATAAAAACAAAAATAAATAAATTGGACCTAATTAAACTTAAAAGCTTTTGTACAACTAAGGAAACTATAAGCAAGGTGAAAAGACAGTCCTCAGAATGGGAGAAAATAATAGCAAATGAAACAACTCACAAAGAATTAATCTCCAAAATATACAAGCAACTCATGCAGCTCAATACTAGAAAAACAAACAACCCAATAAAAAAAGTGGGCAGAAGACCTAAACAGACATTCTCCAAAGAGGGCATACAGGTGGATAATAAACACATGAGAAGATGCTCAACATTGCTCATTATTAGAGAAACTCAAATCAAAACCACAATGAGGTATCATCTTACACCAATCAGATTGGTCATCATCAAAAAAAATCTACAAACAATAAACGCTGGAGAGAGTGTGGAGAAAAGGGAAACCTCTTACACTGTTTGTGGCAATGCAAATTGATACAACCACTATGGAAGACAGTATGGATATTCCTTAAAAAACTGGAATAAAACTACCATATGACCCAGTAATCCCACAACTGGGAATATACGCTGAGGAAATCAGAACTGAAAAAGACACATGTACCCCAATGTTCATTGCAACACTGCTTACAATAGCTTGGACATGGAAGCAACCTAGATGTCCATCAGCAGATGAATGGACAAGGAAGTTGTGGTACATATAAGTGAGAAATATTCCTTACTATAAAAAGGAATGTATTTGAGTCAGTTCTAATGAGATGGATGAACCTAAAGCCATACAGAGTGAAGTAAGTAAAAAAGAGAAAGACAAATACCATACTTTAATGCATGTATATGGAATCTAGAAAGATGGTACCAACAATGCTACGTGCAGGGCAGCAAAAGAGACACAGACGTAAAGAACAGACTTTTGGACTCAGGAGAAGGAAAGGGTGGGATGATTTGAGAGAATAGCGTTGAAGCACAATACATTACCATATGTAAAGTAGATAACCAGTGAGTGTTTGATGAATGATGCAGGACACCCAAAGCTGGTGCTCTGTGATCAACTGAAGGGACAGGGTGAGGAAGGAGGTGGGAGGGGTGTTCAGGATGGAGGGGACCCATGCATACCTATTGCTGATTGATATTGATGCATGGCCAAACCATCACAATATTGTAATTATCCTACAATTAAAATAAATAAATAAATAATTTTAAGAAAAGAATCATATACCATGATCAAGTGGGATTTATCCCAGGGATGCAATGATTTTTCAGTATTTGCCAATCAATCAGTGTGATACACCACATCTACAAATTGAAGCATGAAAACCGTATGATCATCTCAATAGATTCAGGAAAAGTTTTCAACAAAATTCAGCACCCATTTATAAAAAAGAAACTCTCCAGAAAGCATGCATAGAGGAAACACTGTTGTTGTTAGTTGCTAAGTCATGTCCGACTCTTTGATGACCCTATGGACCCCACCAGGTTTCTCTGTCCATGGGATTTCCTAGACAAAATTACTAGAGTGGCTTGCAATTTCCTTCCCCAGGGGATCTTCCTGACTCAGGGATTGAAACCACAGCTCCTACATTGCAAGCAGATCATTACTGAGCCATCAGGGAAGCCCCAGGTTTGTCATATATGGTCTTCATTACATTGAGGTGTGTGTCCTCTGTCTGCAATGCAGGTGATGTGGGTTTAATCTCTAGGTCAGGAAGATCCCCTGGAGAAGAGATTGGCAATCCACTCTGATATTCTTGCCTGGAGAATCCCATGGACAGAGGAACCTGGGGGGGCTACAGTGTCACAAAGAGTCAGACAGAACTGAAGCTACTGAACACACACACACACTGGGACCTACGACCTGGGGCCAGTTTCTCTGGGAGAGCATATACAACCGGCTTTAGACTGTAACATCTGGGATGTCTTTGCCACCCCAGGCACTCCCCAGTACATCCTTATTGTGGCTGCCATACCCATCCCTCTCCCCAGCCTGAAGGAACAAATTCTTAAAAATTTGCTTTAAAAATTGCTTGATTTAGTATCCAGGATGTGATTTCCCCTGAAGAACGAAAGTTCCACGCGCACTTGAGAAAATATGAAATCTGCTGTTTTTGGAGGAAATGCCCTATAGATAACAATTTGGTCCAACTGGTCAAATGTCTATTATTTAAAGCTTGTGTTTCCTTATTAATTTTCTCTCTGGATGATCTGTCCATTGGTATTAATGGGGTATTAAAGTCTCCCACTATTATTGTGTGACTGCTAGTGCCCTTGTCCCCATGGTGAGTCCCTGCTACCCCATGCCTCTGCAGGATACCTTCCAATACTAGTATGCAGGTTGCTTCAGTCTTCTATGGAATCACTGCTCTTTTCCCTTGGGTCTCAGTGTGCACAAGATTTTGTGTGTGCTCTCCAAGAGTCTCTTTTATCCCCTCTCCTGTGGAAGTCTTGCAAACAAATCTTGCTCGTCTACAAAGTCAGATTCCCTGTGGACTACAACTCCCATTGCTAGCCTTTCTTGGGGCTCAGAATCTTCATAACAGTGGGAGAATCTCTGTGGTGTAATTGTTCTGAGTTTGTGGGTCACAAGTAGAGCAGGTATGGGATTTGATTTTATTGTGATTGTGTCTTTCTCTTACCGTTGAGATCTCAAATCAATCCTCACTGCAATGGAGAAGTCTTCCTAGATCCTTGCAAAATCCCCCTTTATAAGGTTGACATAGTACCATGCACATTTCTTTCATAGTAGTCATCACTGCTACAGTGTTATTTGAGGAATGATTTGATTGTTGGCCTCTAAAAAGTGAAGTCCCTTTTCTCTCTCTGTTGCACCAGTGAAAGGGAAACTTCTGTATTTCCTTTTATTGACAACCAATACATCTGACACCAAATGTGTGGGATTTTTTCCCCACACCAAAAAACTGGCTTAAAGCTCAACATTCAGAAAACTAAGATCATGGCATCCAGTCTCATTACTGGCAAACAGATGGAGAAACAGTGGAAACAGTGGCTGACTTTATTTTTTTGGGCTCCAAAATCACTGCAGATGGTGACTGCAGTCATGAAATTAAAAGACACTTACTCCTTGGAAGAAAAGTTATGATCACATATTAAAAAGCAGAGACATTACTTTGCCAACAAAGATCTGTCTAGTCAAGGCTATGGTTTTTCCAGTAGTCATGTATGGATGTGACCATTGGCCTATAAAGAAAGCTGAGTGCTGAAGAACTGATGCTTTTGAATTGCAGTGTTGGAGAAGACTTTTGAGAGATCAAACCAGTCTATCCTAAAGGAAATCAGTCCTGAATGTTTGTTGAAAGGACTGATGCTGAAGCTGAAACTCCAATACTTTGGCCATCTGATATGAAGTACTGACTCATTTGAAAAGATCCTGAGGCTGGGAAAGATTTAAGGTGGGAGGAGAAGGGGATGGCAGAAGATGAGATGGTTGGATGGCATCACCAATTCAATGGACTTGAGTTCGAGTCAACTCCGGGAGTTGGTGATGGACAGGGAGGCCTAGTGTGCTACCGTCCACGGGGTTGCAAAGAGCCGGACATGACTGAGTGACTGAACTGAACTGAATCAATTCTATGACACAAGCTTGGTGTCATTTCAGTTCTGAAACTATTTATACCTAAACCAGTTCTATGACACAAGCTTGGTGTCATTTCAATTCTGACACTATTTATACCTAGAGTTAGTGTCATATCCCACAAGTTAAATGCTCAGACCCACAAGACTGCTCCACTTCTGAGGTCAGTCTTAAGTTTGGGCTTCTTGTACTTCTGACCAACCCTTCATGAATGGAGCATAACCTCTTTTTTCCCCCCAATAATTTGTTAGAATGGCTCACAGAATTCAGGAAAACAGTTTATTTACTGGATTACTGGAGTCAACAAAAATTTCAATCAATAGTCAATCTGAGAAAGAAATGGAAAATTTTATTCAAGCCAGACTGAGGATGCAACTGAAAGGACAGTCTAACTGAAAGCTCTGAGGACTATCCTAAGAGGTGAAGGAAGAGACTAGTCCATATGGATTTTGGCAAAGGTAATACAGGCAATTAAGCACACATCTCGTTGCTGCTAGTCACTAGGAACAGACATCTCAGTTAATGGTTGTAGTGGTTTTCTAAGTATGGGAAGATGCAAGGATTCAGGTTCATAAGAAGTTTCTCCTGAGAATACCTCACCGCCTGAAGACCAGTTCTGTCAGTTTTACCAGAGTATAGAGAACCTCATCCTGATCATCATTCTGAATTATTTTCAGGATATATTGTGGGTCAGTGACTATGGCTATTATGGAACATATAAACTATGACTGTGACTCATAGAACTGGATGATGGGCAGCATTCTTTACAATCACGTCTCTTTTAGTCTTAATTTTGACCAAGATTTGGGAGGGATTTTGTGACCAGTTTGTCCCATGGCACTAGGACTGCTCCTTCCCATGTTTCCATGTCTAGAGTTACATCATTACAATCCTTGATCTTATAGGAGTATATACTTGGTCAATCATTTCAAGTCACTAGTCAACATAAACTTTATCTGAGGCTCAGATATACATATGGTAATTCAAGAAACAGTAATCGTATAAAATAGGCAGAATATAGGTAAGATAGCTAGTAATTCTAATGTGGTCTTAAGTTAATATTTAAGCTAAGAACTTTCATTAACTGTGACCCAGCATCCCCTCAGGTTGTCTGGCCATTCTGTTCTGTACCACTACTACCTTTATGAAAAACTATATATTGCATATGCATATACTCTACATGCATAAGATGGATGCATCTCCAAAGACATATGCATAGACAAGGTGAGTAGTGGGTTATTGTGACTCCTTACAGGATTTAGAAAGGAATATTATCTTCTAAGGAGTGACATGGCTGGTCCCAGAAGGAGAAAATTTTGTCTTTATGGTTGAGTAGATATTTCTGCCATTGGTGAGCTCTGGTTAACACATATGCAGCGGCACAATGCACACTAGAGGTGGAGGGGGGGTTGTAGTGAGGGGACAAGGAGGCCAAAGGACAGAGGAAATCATGTATGCTTAGTTTTCTGCTTGTCTTGCCTTAAAATGTGAATTTTTATTTCATCAGTGGTTTATTATAAAAGATACATTTCAGGAACAGACAAATGGAAGAGATGGACAGAGCAAAGTATGTAAGGAGTGTGAGTTTCCATGTCCTCTCCAGGCTCACCACCCTCCCAGAACCTCCATGTGTTCACCAGCCTGGAAGCTCTCTGTACCCTCTTGGTGGGCAATTTTTTAAAAGAGAGGCTTCATCATGTAGGCATGATTGATTAAATCATTGAACATTGGTGACAGAACTCTGTCTCTAGCCCCTCTCCCATCCCTAGAGATTGGAGGTGGGTGGGTAGGAGAATTGGGTGATGATGGGGCTGAAACTCCAACCCTCTAACCATGTGGTTGGTTCCTCTGGTGACCAGCTAAGATCCTGAGACTATCCAGGAAATTCAGTCATATGATTGTAATAAGATCAGTCATCTTATTATACACACACACACACACACACACACACACACAACATATCACTTTGAAGATTTCAAGGATTTTTGGAGCTGTGTGTAAGGAACGTGGGAGAAGACCAACATATATTTTTTATTATATCACAACATCACAGCTTCTCACATTAGAATATAAGCACTCTGATGGCAGAGACCTCTGTTTTGGGCTCACTGCTTTATGTTCAGCACAGTTCTTGCCACTGTGTGATGCTCAATAAGTTCTGCTGAATGAGTAAATAATGAAGGCATGCATGAAAGAATAAATATCTGCCTGAAATGGTATAGATGCATTTCCTGTATTTCTATTTCCATTTAAGTACCTGGGATCTACAGCTCACAAGCCCTAAACTACACAGCTGGGGGCTGCAAGTGTTGGATCTTGATGTAAAAGGTGATTTCTTCTCCTTATCAGCTGGTGATTTCCTGTCCTTATCAGCTGATGATTTCCTTTACCTGCTGGTTGAACTCTTGAGGTGAGGTGAGGTTTCCTTCTGCATCTGGCCTTTGGAAAGATCTTGCATGTCAGGATTCCAGATCTATTGGCATCCTGGGCCCAATTTCAGCTCTGGTGAGAAAAAAAAAGAAGAAGTGGGGAGAGTAATTCTAACCGTTTTAGCACGTGAACTGGCTTAGAGGAGAGAGGAGGTGGGGGAACGGATGCAGTTACAACTCTCCCCCTCCTAATCGTCACCCCTTCTGAAGCTCCTCCAACCTCAAGCCGCCCTCTCATAACCTTTTCCTCTGATGAGTCTGGAGGGGCTTCTTCCCACCCATCCTCCTTCGGAGAAGGCACTTTCCATCTTCCGCCATTTCACCCCCGACAGGTGGGTCTCAGATTTTCCCCTGCCCCTCACAGTGGGCAACACTTCTGTTTTTCCTCACTGAATGTTTATTTTAAATTTCTTCCACTCCATTATGTAATATGCGCCTTCTCATTAAAGAACATTTTAACAATGAAGACAAGCAGAAGAAAATGATGCTACCTACCACCCCTCCCCCTCAAAAGACAGTGTTAATATTTTGATGGTTTTTTTCTGATGAAACAAATTCATATTTTATGGCAAGACAAAAAAGCAACATCAACATAAAATTTTTCTTTGCCCACTTGGGGCTTCTCCTTCCCCTTTACTGTGTATTGTGCATCTGCACAACAAGACCTCCTAAGGAATAACACTTCTTTTCAATATTATAAAGCATCATAACTCTAGGAGATAATCTTCCTTCTTAATCTTGTAAGAAGTGAGCTGTTTATTTTTAAGACTCACTTACTTTCTTTGTATGCGTAGATCTAGATTGATTAAACTGTCAATAAGCCATCATTTGACTATAACTGCTTGTCTCAAAATCATATATAACTGTGGTTTGACTTCTACAAGGGATGAACAGTCCTCAGAACTTTCTTAAAAAGCATCTCCTGGGTTATAATTCTCAGGTTGGCATGAATAACATTTTCTATTTCTTTCTTAGGTCAACTATTGATTAATTTTTTCATTGACACAATTTTTTTGCATAGGCCTTTTAAAAATGCAATTGTAATCATACAACATATTAAAATTTGCATTCTACTTTTTATACTTGTGATGTTGTAGGGGAGGAAACCCAATCTTCTACCCTCTCCCTTTCTAGGTTCTGTGACTGAGACCCTCTCCTTAATCAAAGATTAACAAGAGAAAAATAGACAGAAGTGTAATAACAAGTATACCCCCTATGTACATGTGAGATACCTAGGAAAACTAAATAACACCCCCTGCCCCCAACATGGCCGTTTCCAACTCCACCTCTAGCTAAAGAGAAAAGGTAATGTGAAGGGCAGTCATGGGAGGCTTGGGCAAAGCACAGTAAAGCATGGTTGTTATGCAGTTTTAGATCACTGCATTCTTGCCTGGATGGGAGGGGAATCTGGGGAGAATGGATACATGTATATGTGTGGCTGTGTCCTTTCCTTGTTCACCGGAAACTATCACAACATTGTGTGTTAATCGGCTATACTCTATTAAAAATGAAAAGTTACAACAATTAAAGAATCAACTATGAGTAACATGTTCTTTTATTGGACAGAGAGGTTTACTGCTATTTGGAACTCTGTTGTCTGCTTGTCTGTCACATGCCCGTGGGTGGCCCTATTCAGAGGGAAGTCCAGGCTCTGGTTTAAACTTGATCCTTCCTTGCTTTTCTCTCCACGATCCTGGAGTCAGAATGAGGAGGCTTTCATGGGGAAGCCAAGATTGAAGGATCTATGAGGGTGAGAAGATGGAGATGTACATTGATGGTTCAGGGGAGCTTTCCAGAGCCAAGCCACAATGTTACACTGTTTGGGGAGTAGTCCTAAAACCTAATGTTGTCATGGTTCCATCTTAGCTTTTATCAGCTGGATGTGAAAGGCTTCATTGTCATATACTTAACATGTTTGCTTAGATCTTTGGCTAACCAACGTTTTTCCATGACTTTCTGACAGCTATTTTTGCCCAATAATGAATAATGAAGTGAGATTTACTATAAAAAATAAATCACCACTTTTTCCATTGATAAGAGTTTTTAGAGATTTAGTCAACCTTCTCTTCCTGGTACAAAGGGGAGACACCCTTCACATGGAGATTTCCTTATAAATATAAATGTCCCTTACAAAAGGATAACTTCTGCTTGGTTTTCAGAGCTTCTCCTGTGTCTGCTGTTTCTTAAAAATAAACAGCTCAAGGAAATTCCCCGGTGGTCCAGTGGTTAGGACACTAGACTTTCACTGCCAAGGGCCAGGGTTCAATTCCCGCTCAAGGAACAAATATCCTACAAGCTGTGTGGTGTGGCCAAAACAAACAAACAAAACACACACACACACACAGCAAATCAGCTCTAGAAATCATGCTCAAGAGGCATATTTTTGGGTGGTAGAGTTGGTTATCCTTCATAACATTGTCTAATTTTAGAATGCATAATTCTCTATTGTAAGTTTTAAAATCACTGATTCAATTTCATTACTGGTGATTTATCTGTTCACTTAATGACTGAGCAACAACAAAAGTTGATCTGTTCATATCTTCTCCTTCCTGGTTCAGTTTTGGGAGATTTTCCTTGTCCATTTCTTTCTAGATTGTTCATTTTACTGTCATATGGTTGTTCACAGTAGTTTCACATGATCCTTTATATTTCTGTGGTGTCATTTGTAACTTCTCCCTTTTTCATTTCTGATTTTTTTGATTTTGGCCCTTTCTCTTTTTTTCTTGATAAGTCTGGCTAAAGGTTACCAATTTCATTTATCTTTTCAAAGAACCAGCTTTTTTTCTTTCCTTTTTTAAAAAAAATTTTAATTGGAGACTAATTACTTCCACTTCCCTCCCCATCCCATCCCTCAGGGTCATCCCAGTGCACCAGCCCTGAGCACCCTGCCTCATGCATTGAACCTGGACTGATGATCTATTTCACATATGATAATATACATGTTTCAATGCTATCCTTTCAAATCATCCCACCCTCACCTCACCTTCTCCCACAGAGTCAAAAGTCTGTTCTTTACATCTGTGTCTATTGTGCTGTCTCGCATATAGGATCATCATTACCATCTTTCTAAATTCTATATATATGCATTAATATACTGTATTGGTGTTTTTCTTTCTGACTTACTTTGCTTTGTATAATAGGCTCCAGTTTCATCCACCTCATTAGAAGTGATTCAAATGCATTCTTTTTAACAGCTGAGTAATATTCCATTGTGTATATGTACCACAGCTTTCTTATCCATTCATCTGCTGATGGACATCTAGGTTGCTTCCATGTCCTGGCTATTGTAAACAGTGCTGCAGTGAACACTGGGGTACCGTGTCTATTTCAATTCTGGTTTCCTCGNAAATTCTATATGATTGTGAAATTATTTGAAAGAATCATCTTTTAATTTCCTTGATTTTTTTCTATTGTGTTTTAGCCTATATTTTATTTATTTTTGCTCTGATGTTTATGATTTCTTTTCCTTCTATTAACTTTTTTTGTTGTTGTTCCTCTTTCTGTAGTTTATAATCCTTAATTCCTTATGTAAACATTCATGTATCTTTCCCTTGTGGTCAGACTCTTAGGTGTTTTCCAAAACTTCACCATCACACATGGCAAAATAACACATTTCTGTAGGTAAGCCTTACATTCCTTTTTGAGACGAGATACCTTCAATCCAACTTCTTCAAGAATCATTGTTTTTAAGTTCTTTTAACACTTGGTAGGGGGAGAGATTAATTCCCATTTCCTCCCTCTCTTCCTGCCCCTTTTTGCTGTAAGTCAGTGTTAAAGTAAATTTATTGGTTCAAGATGGAGCTGCTTCAGCCCAGGGTGTCAGGTGAGCAAAGTGAAACTCAGATAACTTATGTCTCTTCAAATGTTTCCCTTGATCAGAAATGCAGTGTATCTGGTCAGCCAAACCCCAAAGGCCAAGCCAACTTTGGGTCTTCTCACCCCAAACAAGGTTGATGATGTGGCTCCAGCCAATCAGATATTTTCTGTTTCCTTGTTATTTATCCTGTAAAAGTGTCCTGTCTCCTGCCCAATTTGCAGTTCTCCAAATGGAGACTGTACCCTTCATGAAGTGTTTAAGTTTGTTTGTATCACCTAAGCTGTTCATGTTTCAATGCCAGTAAACGGGACTAGAATATGCCACCCTAGAATCTGCCACTTTGGCAGGTAAATTATTTTGCGCTGAAGTCGACTAAGTTCCAGCCATCCAGGAAAAACTTTTTATCACTCCTTAAAATTGCCTAAAATAATTTAGAAATGTGGTCTGTACCAGAAAGAGGGTTATTACCAGAGACAGCTTTTTCTTCTGAGACACCTATCTGTACAGCAGGCAAATATCTGTTAACCAAATATTTGCTCTTCTCATCTTCCTGTGAGCTGCCTTCTGCCCCTATGAAGTCCTAGCTCCCCATTTCTTTTATTACCTTAGGTTGGTATATAAGCCTTAATTGCCTGACTGCCTTTGTGTCTCATATTCCTATGGGTCTCCTGTACATATAAAATTAAATTTGTTTTTGTTGTAACTCTGTCTCCCATTGATCTAATTATTCCAGCCAATAAACCTAGAAGATAAAAAGAGGATTTTTTTTCTCTCCTACAATAGACATCTCTCTTTTAAAGACTGAATATTCACTTTAATGCTTCTGTTATCTTATCCTGAGTTGACTTTTGGGAAGTTAACCATTTTTTAAAAAGTACTATTGTCTTTGCTAAGCATCAGTATCATATATGAATCTGACTACAGACCAAGAGCTTGTTTCATATAATCCCCACCATTGGAAGCCCTGTAAGGGTTTTAGAGATAAGAAACTAGAGGCTCATGGAACCCAAGTCTTTGGTGAGAGTTGCTCTGCTAGGAAGTGTTCTCAATCCCAAGCCTGCCTGTCTCCAAAGCTATATCCTTTCCTCTCTCTAAAGCTAGGAAGAGGGGGATTCACCCTTCTCAAGCTTTGAGCCACATCTTCCTCTGCAGTGGCTAATAGGTGGTGGAGAGGGCTTTGCTTTTGGTCTAGCCTTGGTTGTACTCTGAAGTGTGGAACTTTAGCAGGTCTCCTAGTTTGTCTTGGTTTCAGTTTCAGCACCTGCAAACTGAACATTCATACCCCAGAATAGCTTGCCTCATGAGTCATATGAGGACCCAATGGGACAAAATTTATGTGAAAGTAACTGGCCCCTAGTGAGGGATTGTTGGATGAGGAAGTGTGGCAAGAGAGGGGAGTCTAAGAAGACTCACTTGTTGAGTGGGTTAGGTGGGTGTAAAATGCTAATGGAATCTCAATGACACATTTTCTCCAGTGGAGTCAGGCAAACACCCTGAAAGGTTGTCATCTCAGTCTAGGGAATACTGTAAAGTAGTATTTTTTTTCCCAGTTAGAATAATGGGGGAGTCACACTCTTGCCTAAAGACCCACCTGACTTTGGACTGAAGGAGAGAGAACAGTGCAGCTCAGAGAATAAAGCATCAAAATTTTAACTAAAGATAGAATCCAAGCAGATTATTTTAAGCTGAAAATTAGTCATCAGTTAAGGAGGTTAGCCATCAATTAGGCCTATTAAACTGTAACTTGTCTTCTGATCAAACTTGCTTTAATTGTCTTTACAAAAACTTCCGTGTCCTTCAAGCATCATGTAGCCTAAATAAAATGTTTGCCCTAATTGTTTTTTAGGAACTTGGAGTCATCTGTTCAGCTGAAGACTGAGCCAGTTAAGACTGATTAAGATCTCTGGTTCTCCAACTGGGCATGCATGAGTGTCCTCTTGGTGACATTTTAACATTAGCGGGTTCAAAACTCCAAGGGTGGATGCTCATGCAGCCATTTTCAGAACATGCATCCAATGAAGAAGCCTGTAGCTTAGCTGTAGTGCACAATGATTATTATCTCACTTTTTAAAAAATTTCTAATTACCTTTCCCTACATTCCCCATGGCTCAGATCACCTGCTTTCTTACCTGAGTCCTTCACCTTTGGAGAAGTAGATTTGAGATTTGTTCTCCTGTCTCCTCACTTGGCTGTCTTATGAATAAACCTTTCCTCTATTTCAAACTTTGGTGACTCAGGAACAACACTGATGCCTAAAAGAATTTAAGATAAGAGGCCTATCCAGGAAGGTTCTGAACCCCCAATCTTTCTGAGAATTAGAAAAAACCTCTTCCTGAAGACTTGCTGATTTTATCTTTAAAAAGTGATTATATAGTGGAGCGTGGCCCGCCACGTGGGCTGCGCCTTGTGGGCGGCCTGCGGAGGGACCCAGCCCTGGGGCAGAGGGTGGCAGTGCACCTGGTCTTGGGTCCAGCCAAGTGGGCGGACGGGAGGGGCACTCCGGAAGGAGGCCCAGCCGCATGCTTTCCGCATGGGGCTGCATGCCTTGGCTGCCTGAGACTTCTCCCACGTGGCCCTTCCAGGGCTGAAAGGAGCGGGGTTGGTAACCTGGGAAAGGAAGTCTTAATAGAAGACTACGGGTTAAGACGTGTTTTTTTTTTTTTCCTTCTAAAGCTGCCTTAATTTAAATTCAGACAAGGGTGGTGGGATTTGGTGCCACAATTTACCTCAAGGGCTTTTCCAAGATGGTTTTCCTCACGTGAAGGGCCTTGAATTGTTGGCAGTTACAGTGGTCCAGCTGTAGTCCTCATTGAGAAATGGTATGGTGAAGCGAGGTTCAATTCTGGCTGGAGGTGTAATTTTTAAAATGTGTGTGCTTAAAGAACGTAGCAAGAAGAGAGTAGCCTTTTTATCCAAAGGAAATGTTGGTAAAACTCAAGGCGACTCCAAGAAAATGGCTTCTCCTCCAAAAGAGGAAGAAGAAGATAGTGAAGATGAGGAAATGTCAGAAGATGAAGACGAGGAGAGCAGTGGAGCAGAGGTTGTTATCCCTCAGAAAAAAGGCAAGAAGGCTACCACAACTCCCCCAAAGAAGATGACGGTTTCCCCAACAGAAAAGTTGCAGTTGCCACACCAGCAAAGAAAGCAGTTGTCAGAAGAAGAAGATAGTGAAGATGAGGAAATGTCAGAAGATGAAGACGAGGAGAGCAGTGGAGCAGAGGTTGTTATCCCTCAGAAAAAAGGCAAGAAGGCTACCACAACTCCCCCAAAGAAGATGACGGTTTCCCCAACAGAAAAGTTGCAGTTGCCACACCAGCAAAGAAAGCAGTTGTCACCTCTGGCAAAACAGGCAGCAGCTACACCAGCCAAGTTACACCTGCCAAAGCAGTGGTAACATCTGGCTAAAAGGGAGCCACCCCAGGCAAAGCATTGGCAACACCTCTGGTAAGAAGGGAGCAGCCGCCCCAGGCAAGGGAGCAAAGAACGCAAGAATGCAAAGAAGGAAGACAGTGATGAAGACGAAGTGAAGAGGAAGACGACGATGATGAAGAGGAGGATGAGTCAGCCGTGAGGAAGGCAGCTGCTGCTTTTGGTGCTGCTCCTGCCACAGATGATGAGGATGACGAGGATGACGATGAGAAGGAGGAGGAGGAGGAAGACGAAGATGACTCTGAAGAAGAACCGATGGAGATTGTATCAGCCAAAGGAAAGAAAGCTCCAGTAAAAGCTGTTCCTGTGAAGGCCAAGAGTGCTGCTGAAGATGAAGACGAAGAGGATGACGATGATGAGGAGGAGGAGGAAGAAGAGGAGGAGGAAGAGAAAGAAGAGACTTTCAAAGAAGCACCTGGAAAAGGACTGAAGGAACAAAAAGCAGCTCCTGAAGCCAAGAAGCAAAAAGTGGAAGGCACAGAACCAACTGCATCTTTCAATCTCTTTGTTGGAAACCTGAACTTCAATAAATCTGCTCCTAAGTTGAAAACGAGTATTAGTGGCTTTTTTGCTAAAAATGATCTTTCTGTTGTTGATGTCAGAACTGGTGTGTCTAGGAAGTTTGGCTAAGTGGATTTTGAATCTGCCAAAGACCTGGAAAAAGCCTTGGAACTCACTGGTTTAAAAGTCTTTGGCAATGAAATTAAACTAGAAAAACCAAAGGGAAAAGACAGTAAGAAAAATCGAGATGCAAGAACACTTTTGGCTAAAAATCTGCCTTACAAAGTTACTGAAGATGAACTAAAAGAAGTGTTTGAAGATGCTGTGGAGATCAGATTAGTCAGCAAGGATGGAAAGAGTAAAGGGATGCTTATATTGAATTTAAGACAGAAGCTGATGCAGAAAAAACCTTGGAAGAAAAGCAGGGAACAGAGATAGATGGGTGATCCAGGTGGGTTCATGTTGATGTATGGCAAAATCAATACAATATTGTAAAGTAATTAGCCTCTAATTAAAATAAATAAATTTATATTAAAATAAAATAGAACACAGTAAAAAAAAACACACACACAGGAAGGTCAAAGTCAAGACCATAGGGATGGAAAAAATAGCACTTGGAGTGGTGAATCAAAAACCCTGGTTTTAAGCAACCTCTCCTATAGTGCAATGGAAGACACTCTTCAGGAAGTATTTGAGAAGGCAACTCATATCAAGGTGCTCCAGAACCAAAATGGCAAAGCTAAAGGGTACGCATTTATAGAATTTGCTTCATTTGAAGATGCTAAAGAAGCTTTAAATTCATGTAATAAAAGGGAAATTGAGGGCAGAGCCATCAGACTGGACTTGCAAGGACCCAGGGGATCACCTAATGCAAGAAGCCAGCCATCTAAAACTCTGTTCATCAAAGGTCTCTCTGAGAATAAAAACAGAAGAGACGTTAAAGGAGTTGTTTGATGGGTCTATTTGAGCAAGGATAGTCACTGACCAGGAGACTGGATCCTCCAAAGGGTTTGGTTTTGTAGACTTCAATAGCAAGGAAGATGCCAAAGCTGCCAAGGAGGCCATGGAAGATGGTGAAATGGATGGGAACAAAGTCATTTTGGACTGGGCCAAACCTAAGGGTGAATGTGGCTTTGGTGGCCGAGGAGGAGGCAGATGTGGCTTTGGAGGCTGAGGTGGTGGCAGAGGTGGCCAAGGTGGATTTGGTGGCAGAGGCCGAGGAGGCTTTGGAGGGCTAGAAGGCTTCCAAGGAGGCGGAGGAGGAGGAGGAGACCACAGCCACAAGGAAAGAAGATGAGTTTAAATAGTTTCTTCTATCCCTTTCTCTCCATCTTCCATTGGAAAGAAAGGACTCTGGGGTTTTTACTGTGTTACCTGATCAATGACAGAGCCTTCTGAAGACACAGTCCTGTGGTCTGCTTGGAAGTCCATATAGATAACATTTCAAGGGAGATAACCCTGTTGGTGTTGACTGGATATTCGCATAAACTTTTTAAAGAGATGAGTGATAGAGCTAACCCTTATCTGTAAATTTTGAATTTATATTGCTTCTTCCCATTTACAAAATCATTTTTTTCCTATGGAGTTGTGTGTGTGTGTGTGTGTGTGTGTGTGTGTGTGTTGGGGGTGTAAAGGAAAGCAGAATGTTTTATCATGATTTTTGCTTCAGCAATTTTGGGACAAGTTAAAAGTCCTAGAACTCTGAAAAAAAAGTAATTATAGTAATAAATACAATCACTTACAATGTTTACCATGTGAATATCACTCCACTGGGTGTGGTGTCTCAGAAAGGACACATCTATGAAGGGGAGCAGAATTTGTCACCTCAAAAATGTGTCACTTTGGCATAAGGATTATTTTGTGCTGATTGTTTTTACAGAAATAGCAAAAGCTCTGAAAATGAATAGACCTTCTTTCTTTTGTAAGTGACATTTATTTTTACACTTCCCCAATGCAGACGTTCTTTTCCCTTAAATAAAGGAGATACTTCACACGCCCAGACCTGGGATCTCAGATCTGTTCCCAAAATTTCCATTCAAGTTGTGTATCCAGAAAGACATCCAAAAGCAAACTTCCCTCTCTGCATGTTCCTTGTTTGAGTTTCCAGTCAGCCAAACTGTCTTCCACCTGGCTTCTCTTTCCTTGTTCACTTTGACTCCAAAGTCTTGTGTATCCACACTTGACCCCCTGGGTTTCAGAAATCTGTGGTCAGGCCTGCTGCCACTGCCCAGGGAAGTAGTTCCTGAAGGGTCAGTTTCAGGATGGCAGAGAGCATGTCTGACCAAAATCAGTGGGAGCTCAGCAAAGCACTTGTGAGGTCAGCATGTCACTGATGAGGCAGTAAATCAATCCCTTTGAACTGCTGTCTTCTGCTTCTGCTGCTAAGGTCAGCTGGCCATCCTGAAGTTCTTGCCCTCTTGGCAACCAAGCACTTGGTGTATTCTTCATCTCCACACCCTGGAAAGGGAGCTGTTTGAATCTATGTTAACATTTCAACAGAGATGCTTCTAAACTCCTTGCTATGAGTTGGCCAATAAATTCCTAGTCAAATTTCCAGGGACAGATTTAGGGTTTGAGGAGATTTGTCAGCAGTGGATAGGATGTGGGACTCTTTTTTTTTTTTCCTCACCCCATGGCTTGTGGGATCTTAGTATCTTAACCAAGGATTGAACTTGCGCCCTCAGCAGTGAGAGCACAGACCCCTAACCACTGGACCACATGGGAAATTCCCAGATTAGGAACTCTTAACTCTGAAGGAGCATAAGGTATAGTTTATTCTGGAAGGAAGTCAGTGTTCTTCATTCTTCCTTGATGTTTTTGGTCCAGTCAGTGAATTCTTCTGATCATTTTCTTTGGAGCACATGTCTGTTTAAATGACATTGTTATAGGTAGATGATCTTGGTGTATCTGACGACATGGGCAGGGAGTGTGGTTCTGTTACCTGTTGGGCAGACATAAAGATGCAGAACGCTGTAAGGGAGCAGGGCTCTGGATCCTCCCAAGAGACCCCACCATCCCAGACACTTCACTGCCAAGGGTACTCAACCCAACCCCCCTCCCCCCTACCCCACTGTGCTTGCTCCTCTGTTTAATCATTTTGACCTTAGAAAAACTATCCCTCAAGGGTAACCCACATTTATCTTGAATGCTTAATGGACTGAACTTTCCTTCTAATAATCTATCCAAACCAACCTTTCCTATTACTAAGCACAGTGCTTGCCCCATCCTCAATTTTCTGATCTGGTTTGAAGACAAGAAAGGAAAGTATCCCTGCTTCCGCCAAGCGTGATCTCTGTAGGAATAAGATTTACAAACTTACTGTGTTGGTAGTAATTTGACTGTGGGGGGAGGTGCAAACTCGATGTAACATAGCTAGATCTTGGAAAAGAAGAGGAATGTTCTCCTGCCTCCAGTTTACAAGTGACTCGAAATAAGCTGGAGTTGTCTCCCCAGCATCCCTTTCTCCCAGCACAGTCTAAGCCGTGGACCTTTTCCCATGCCCTCAGGCAGGATCCTGCTGATTTTCCCTATCACTCCTACCTGGAACCGCTCTCCTACTCTATTTGTTCCACTTTATCCCCACTTCAACTCCTAAAACACAATTCTCTCCTTTTCTCCACGTACTTGTAAATTTAAGCAATGGGAATGGGATATACTGGGTGCCTTTTAGTACCAGGGAAAATGAGATCCCTGAGGCCCAAGAAATTTTAGGTAATCTTGAATAAGAAAAGAGGATGGGACACCTAAGATGAAACTCAGCCCTAAGGGTTCTTACCTTTGAGGGTATGTGCACAGTGGAATAGACGGTATTTTCTGGGTTTTCCTCTGGAATAATGCTCTGTTAGGAAACAAAGAACAAACAAAATAAATCATCACCTACACCCTGGGTCCTTGGAAGAAAAGTTATGACCAACCTAGACAGCATATTAAAAAGCAGAAACATTACTTTGCCAACAGAGATCTGTCTAGTCCAAGCTATGGTTTTCCCAGTAGTCATGTATGGATGTAAGAGTTGGACTGTGAAGAAGGCTGAGTGCCGAAGAATTGATGCTTTTGCACTGTAGTGTTGGAGAAGACTCTTGAGAGTCCCTTGGACTGCAAGGAGATACAACCAGTCCATCCTAAAGGAAATCAGTCCTGAATATTCATTGGAAGGACTGATGCTGAAGCTGAAACTCCAATATTTTGGCCACCTGATATGAAGAGCTGACTCATTGGAAAAAACCCTGATGCTGGGAAAGATTCAAGGCAGTGCCAGGATCCAGCATGAGGAACTCTGCCCATGGCAAAGGTCATGAGGAAGGAGGCTTAGCATACACAAAGGAGGGATCAAGCCTCAGGAGACCCCCTGTTCCCGAGCATCTACCTCCCAAATCAGAGTCTGCCTACTTTACTGTTTCGTGCTCTCACCTGCACCTCTGACTTTACAGGGGGCTGTCCCCCACCACCTCTCTCTGTAAAGGAGTTAACTTAGGACTCCAGATAATAAATCTCCTGGGCATGACAAGGGTGTCTCATGTCAAACCTCTTTGCTGGCAGACTAGCTTGTGTGACAGGATTATCCATGCTCCTGCCACTACACACTTGATTGTTTACTACCTCTCAACCATAAACAGCACAGAGAGTTTGGAGTATTTTAAAAGTCTTAATTAGCATAGGACTTTTCTCATTGTTGAGTCAATGATTGCCACCAGGCCTCCATATCCTTAGGCACCTGGGAGTATGTTAATCAATGTAATTGGAATGTAGAAAAGGAAATATAGTAGTTTTGATGTTAGCAATAATAGATTTTTTGAGTCAATGAATTTTCTCTTTTGTTATAGATCGCTGTACTCCTCTTTCTTTGTTATAAATCACTGTTGTCCTTGCTATGTAAAAATGTACCTTTATCACTATCTTAAGACTAAGTAGATCTTAACAGGAAATGAGTTTTCTGAGTGACTGACCTTTATCAATAGAAAGTAAGGTGGGGCCATAAAATGTTGATCAGCCTCCAGGCCAGAAGATATTGTGAACAAATGTAAGACCTTGGTAAGAACAAAGATATGCTGATAAGGGTTGGAGCATCTTACCCTGTGTGACTCTGTTTCTTACATTTATCTCTATGTATAACTAAAAGTATAAAAGTGGACCTGGAAAATAAAGAAACGGGACCAGTTCCTGGAAAGACTGGTGTCCCCCATGTTGTCTTTTCTTGTTCTCTTCTTTTCTGGCTGAATTCCCATCTGGAGCGTGGAGGCTCTCCATGTCTACTTACCTGCCCTGGCTTCTAAGACCCACGTGAGAGGGAGCCCAAGGCAGGGCACCCTCCGCTATTCAAGTGGGCGCCGGTGGCCTACGTAGATGGTGCAAACCTCTTGTCTTGAGGTTTTATTGGTTTTCCACGTAAACCAAGTTATTTAGCCTCTTTTTCGCCCCTTATTTTCCTACTACACTATTTCTTTCTAATCTCCCTCCATATCTTTAATTAAGCAATTAATTCCTAGGACACCGACTCCGTCCCCACTTTGAATTACCCTGGATCCACCGGGGCTGGACCCTGGCAAGGCAGGGGGAGAAGGGGACGACAGAGGATGAGATGGATGAGTGGCATCACTGACACAATGGACATGAGTTTGAGTAAACTCAGGGAGTTGGTGATGGACAGGGAGGGCTGGAGTGCTGTAGTCCATGGGGTTGCAAAGAGTTGGACATGACTGAGCAGCTGAACTGAACTGAACTGAACACCCTGGGTCACATAGACAAGGCTAAAGAGACATCCAGAATCTGGAGAAGGGAAAGCAGAAGTGGGAAGAGATGTTGAGAGGGAAGAGAGGGTTCTGGAGCAGGAACAGGGAGTGAGAAGTATTCTTGCCCGTGACTGCCATTGTAATTATTAATGACTTTTTTCCAAGAAGCAACTGCATTATTTTTAAACTGTGTTCTGTTTAAATCACTTAATAAATATATAGGATAAATAAATCCCATGAGCTATGAATCTCCCAAGTGATTAAAGAATACTTTGAAATAATTCTGCTAATGTTGCAAACAAACTCAAATCAGAAAGGATAAAACAATGATGACAAAAATAACAAAAGCTCCTTCCAGGGCAGAGAAAGATATCCTGGGTCAGTAAAGTTTATTCTTGAACATCGAGGACAGTGCTGTGGTCTCCAGGGAATGTGTCTTGAGCAGGAGAAGAAAAGGATGTTGGGAAAGTGATCAGTTTTGACAAAAGTCAGACTGAGTGGAGCACAGAGAGGTCTCTCCTGTGAGGAAGGAAGGAGCTCTCAGGACATCAACAACTTGGAAGAGGAAACGTATTGACTCCTCTTGGAAAAGTTGTAGATAAGTGTAAGAAGATGCATCCTGATCCAGAGGCATTGATGGCTAGAGTGACACTAAGATTTTTGAGGCTCTAAAGTGCTTTAACTTTTTCATTAAGTGGGCCAATGTGGAAAGAGCACTATGACCCCTAAGGAGCAAGCCTAGCTTTGGCTACGGTGATTGCTCCTAGGGGACCTTTTGAAGCTGTCTATCTAGTTCTTGTCTCAAAACTGCATCTCTCTCTCTTTTCTATANTTTTCCTACTACACTATTTCTTTCTAATCTCCCTCCATATCTTTAATTAAGCAATTAATTCCTAGGACACCGACTCCGTCCCCACTTTGAATTACCCTGGATCCACCGGGGCTGGACCCTGGCAAGGCAGGGGGAGAAGGGGACGACAGAGGATGAGATGGATGAGTGGCATCACTGACACAATGGACATGAGTTTGAGTAAACTCAGGGAGTTGGTGATGGACAGGGAGGGCTGGAGTGCTGTAGTCCATGGGGTTGCAAAGAGTTGGACATGACTGAGCAGCTGAACTGAACTGAACTGAACACCCTGGGTCACATAGACAAGGCTAAAGAGACATCCAGAATCTGGAGAAGGGAAAGCAGAAGTGGGAAGAGATGTTGAGAGGGAAGAGAGGGTTCTGGAGCAGGAACAGGGAGTGAGAAGTATTCTTGCCCGTGACTGCCATTGTAATTATTAATGACTTTTTTCCAAGAAGCAACTGCATTATTTTTAAACTGTGTTCTGTTTAAATCACTTAATAAATATATAGGATAAATAAATCCCATGAGCTATGAATCTCCCAAGTGATTAAAGAATACTTTGAAATAATTCTGCTAATGTTGCAAACAAACTCAAATCAGAAAGGATAAAACAATGATGACAAAAATAACAAAAGCTCCTTCCAGGGCAGAGAAAGATATCCTGGGTCAGTAAAGTTTATTCTTGAACATCGAGGACAGTGCTGTGGTCTCCAGGGAATGTGTCTTGAGCAGGAGAAGAAAAGGATGTTGGGAAAGTGATCAGTTTTGACAAAAGTCAGACTGAGTGGAGCACAGAGAGGTCTCTCCTGTGAGGAAGGAAGGAGCTCTCAGGACATCAACAACTTGGAAGAGGAAACGTATTGACTCCTCTTGGAAAAGTTGTAGATAAGTGTAAGAAGATGCATCCTGATCCAGAGGCATTGATGGCTAGAGTGACACTAAGATTTTTGAGGCTCTAAAGTGCTTTAACTTTTTCATTAAGTGGGCCAATGTGGAAAGAGCACTATGACCCCTAAGGAGCAAGCCTAGCTTTGGCTACGGTGATTGCTCCTAGGGGACCTTTTGAAGCTGTCTATCTAGTTCTTGTCTCAAAACTGCATCTCTCTCTCTTTTCTATAATCAATTAATCAGTTTGGCTCTGCTGGATCTTAGTTGTGGCACACAGGATCTTCATTGCCAGGTGCAAGCTCTCTTAGTTGCAGCATGTGGGATCCAGCTCCCTGACCAGGGATTGAACCCAGGCTTTCTGCTTTGGGAGTGTGGAGTCTTAACCACTGCACCACCAGTGAAGTCCCCAACTTATCTCTTGTTATTTGGATTAATTTCAACTTTATCTTGGGATTTTCTTTTCAAAGAGTTTTCTTTGAGTTAACCTTGTGGTCACAGAAGCTTGATGACCCACACGTGGGGAAGTCTTGGGTGTGGAACATCTGAGCCTCCTCCTGCTGGTTCCTTGAATTGCCTCAGAGGAAAAAGCATCTCTGAAGCCCATCTTCTGACACCATAGCTCAAATAGCATGTTAAAATCACATTTCTATCTCCACTGTCCTATACAAAAGGGATCAGGCCTGTTGAGTGGCCATTGTCCCGGGGGGTAGGGGGAGGGCGGTGGGGAAGAGTGATTCCATGGATTGCAGTGTTAGCATTCCTGGCTGGGTCAGAACCAAAGGCCATCAATTCCTGCACAGGAAAGAATCCATAAAGATGGAAGAGATAAAGTGTATTGGGTTTCAAGGGTTATACATTCTCATTTCTCATGCTGCCCAAATCCTTGGAAAAAGCTCAACTAAACAAAGGAGGGACTCAGAGGAGAATCAGGCCCCAGAAAAAATGGGAAAGAACTCACATTAAAATTAGAGATTGTATCATACTCGGGCATCTCTTCAGGGATGGGAGGGAAGCGAAGAGTTTCCTGATGAATGTCCTGTTCCTTCTTCTCTTCAATGATCTCTGAAACTAAGTTGAGAGAGAATCAGGGCTGGTCCTCTTTCCACTAGCCACCCCTATTGATTCACCATTCCATTTGAATAACCCACTTAGGGTGATCTTCAAGCATCCTGATTTTCCTATAACTGAAAGGTTTTCCAGAACATGAGACTTTCAATGCTAAACCCAGGAAAACTCCAAGATGAACTGGTAACCCTCATCACTTTGCTTCCCAAACTCTAAATAGGAAGCAGAGGAGATCATAAATGCTTCCTCAGTGTTTCCAGGAGGGAAAGAAGATCTCAGTGTCTGCAGTTCATTCCTAACCAATGCTTAGGTCCCTCCCTGATACCCTGAGTGGACGGTACCAGTGGGAACCCAAAAAGACAAATCAGCAGGGTTTAGGGACATGGGGTATAGCAAGGAGAAAGACAGACAATGCCTTCTCCAAGAGGAATGTATCTAGACTGAGGTGGGGAGTAAAGAGAAATCTCTGGAGCTGATCCAGTGGAGGGAATTGGGATGGGTTGGGGGCTCTGACAGGGATGGGCTGACTGGAGTGTGCTGGCCTGTGGACCTCAGTGTTGGAGGCCATGGCCTCCTAGTCAGGGGAGCAGAGTCAGCTGTGTGGGGGCTGTGTCAGCAGAAGGACTACACTAGCAAGTCCCTCTGCGGGGAAGGAGAAGGCAGGCACTGGAGAAGGGACTAAGAAGAGCTTGGTCTCAGGATAGAAATTAAAGTATTCTCTCCATTCCAGAACCAAGCGCCAATGGATAGTGCTGTCCTTTAGGACAGACTGTGGCTTCTTCATTTCTGCATCCTTAGTGAAGCATGAAGCTTGGCACACAGTCCAGCATATTCTTGTTAAATGAATGAGGGAAAAGATTGAGGTAAATAGTACATACTCTACCTTTTTTCCTTTCTCTTCGTATGATCAAAATAATTAACACCAGTGCGAGAGAACAGAGCAGGAAGAACGACAACAGGACGTAGAGGATCACATAGGGAGTCTGGCCCCCAGCAGCACCTTTAGAAAGAGAATGGGTGGAGGCACAGGGCAAGGAGAAGAGTCAGCTAGGGAAAATGGCACAGCTTTTGGAGCAATTGCAACTTTCCTCCCAGTCTGATGATTTCCCCAAGGCTTCTAGTTTTCACAAAAGGTTTGTTCACATGGGAACCAGGAGAAGAAGATATAGGTTAAGAACAGGGGCTCCTGGAGAAAGAGGAGAGACAGTCACCTTCACAGAGATTCTGGGCAAAGATAGGGTTTGAGGAGTTGCTGCTGATGGGGTTACTGGCCATGCAGATGAAGGTCATGTCACTTTTCTCCCACCTCCAGGATATGGGGAGAATGGAACCCCTGTGGGATTCATTGGTTGCCTGGTCCAGAGACTTCCAGCTGTAAGTTACATCCTCTTCTCCATGTTCCATGGAACATGTGAGATTGGTTACACAGGTGCCATTCTTACTCTCCTGCAGACCTATGACGACTTTGGGCTTTGACAGGTACTCTGTAAGAGAAATAGACAACCGGATAGACATCCAGTCTTTGTCTGAACAGCTTCAATATCAGGGAATTCACCACTTTATGAAGGCAGTCATTCACCTTTCGACCTGATTCTGCTCACCATAGACATGCAGCTCATATTCCTGGGTGAGGGGATCCTGGAGGGTTGAGTTGTGTATCTCCACACGGTAGACACCTGAGTCATTCTTCTTCAGCCTGCTGAGCTTCAGGGAGTAGCCTTCATGTGGGAAATTCACTCTTTCCTTGTTACGCTTTTGGGTCACTATGATAAGAGCGTTTTTGCCTGCCATTTTTGGCTGTATGGTGACGAGAGTGGTTGAATTGAAGACCCAGATAATGCTGTCAACTAGATTTACTGAGAGATTCAGAGGGAAGATCACAGACCCACCAATGGCACCAACCAGCTTCTTTGGGATTCCAGAAGCTGCTGGCCCTGCAGAAACAGAGAACCATAAAATAAATCTGAGTCCCTGCCTTTGCCACCAATTACTCACTCCCTTTGGGTCTTGGAAAAATCCCAAGAAAGCCTTTCGGTCTAACCTAACCAGCCCCAGGAAACCTTTTGGGACTTCCTCACACAAAGACATTGAGGTCAGAACTCTCTGCCTGAAAGGGGTGATGGCAGGTAAATCCACCTCATTTCCAGAGACCTCTGGTTGAAAAGACCAAGCTCTGAGGTACAACGTGAAACCCAACTCCAGCCTTGACAAGTTGCCGTAGAGGGACAAGTAGGGAGGTTACTGTTCAAGCTCCACTTAGGACTTCCATGCTGCTCCTGGGAGAGCCAATTTTGATGCAGATGAGGAAGGGAGCAGCTTATGTGACCTGGGGCAGAGGTTCTCAAGCACAAGCCAGAGCATTGAGAAGAAAGCTATAAGTTCTTAAAGACAATGGTAACATAGAATTTTGAGGATGATTTATTTTTCTATTTTTAAAAATTAATTAATATTTTAATTGAAGGATAATTGCTTTATAGAATTTTGCTGTTTTCTGTCAGACCTCAACATGAATCAGCCATAGGTTTATATATATCCCCTCCCTTTTGGAGCTCCCTCCCATCTCACTCCCCATCCCACTCTTCTAGATTGATACAGAGCCCCTGTTTGAGTTTCCTGAGCCATACAGCAAATTCCTGTTGGCTATCTATTTTACATATGGTAATATCACCTCACACCAGTCAGAATGGCCATCCTCAAATAGTCTACNCTTCTAGATTGATACAGAGCCCCTGTTTGAGTTTCCTGAGCCATACAGCAAATTCCTGTTGGCTATCTATTTTACATATGGTAATATCACCTCACACCAGTCAGAATGGCCATCCTCAAATAGTCTACAAACAGTAAATGCTGGAGAAGGTGTGGAGAAAAGGGAATGCTCTTGCACTGCTGGGAATGTAAATTGATAACAGCCGCTATGGAAGACTGTATGGAGATTCTTTAAAAAACTAGGAATAAAACCACCTTAAGACCCAGGATTCCCACTTCTAGGCATATACCTTAAGGAAACCAAAATTGAAAGAGACACATATATCCCATTGTTTCTTGAAGCACTATTTACAATAGCTAGAACATGGAAGCAACCTAGATGTCCATCAACAGATGAATCGATAAAGAAGTTGTGGTCTATATACACAATGGAATATTTTTCTATTTTATAATAGAATGGAGGGAATTCAAAATCATCCCCAAATGAGGTTCTCATTCACTTGAGTTCCAGTATCCTTTCTTGAATGAAAAGGAAAAAAAATGAGTGACTGGGAGCTCTGGAATATGCCCAGGTTACCTTGTGATGCTTACTCTGAACTCTCAGGAATTGTAGTAGGGTTTTAATGCCCACTGTTTTCCCAATTTTTATTTCACTTCAATATTAATTCACCTCAAAAAGCATGACATGCAAACAACCATCACTGATTTTTTTTTGTCTCCAGGTGAAAAATAGCTAAGAATGGCTGCTAAAAAAGCTTCCAGAAGTGGTAAAGTGAGTATTTCTAGTAAACAAGTATGAGGAATAAGTCACCTTCTACCTATTAAGATCTGAAGGTTGGTCTCTGGATACAGCAGTGAGGGACTAGCTGTTCGAAAGCCCTTACTCTGATCTTATGTAACCCAAACCAATGCTTAGAGGAAGATTTTTTTTTTTTTTTTCGCAGTCTCATTTTACAGACCAGGAACCACAGCTACAATGAGGTTAAGTGACTTACTGAAATACATGGTAAGAGGCAGACACTACCTCAGTACTCACAGTGTTAAGACCTTACACAGCATATTTTACAAATGAGAAAACTCAATAGTAGAAGTTATTCAAGGTTCAGAAATAGTGGAAAAACTAAAACCAGAACCAAAATCTTCTCCTTAAAGATGTTCTCTGTGAAAGTAAAAACCCAAAGTTATTTTTCCTTCCTAGTTGGTCATTCTTCCATAAAATATTAAAATTTATATTTTGTGCTGTGTTGGTATAAAAATGAATGTGACACTTGTTAGATTTATTACTATATAGTCATTATTATTGCAACATTTTTCCTTCAGATTTTAAAAAAATATCAAAATGAAAACTAATGTGGGTCCCAGGCACTGTGCCTAATTGGGCCTGTGTGATTGACCAAGCATTCAGGTTCTTTTTAGTTTCACAGCTAGATCTCCTACCATAGTATTTTCTACCACCTCAGCACTCATGTAACTCATAACTCTTCTGGTAAAACACAAATTCCTGCAACTGGCTTATTCAGATATCTAAAATCATGAAAGCCTGAAAGTGAAAGTGTTAGTTGCTCAGTCATGTCTGACTGTTTGCTACCCCATGGACTATAGCCTGCCAGGCTTCTCTGTCCATGGGATTCTCCAGGCAAGAATACTGGAGTGGGTAGCCATTCCCTTTTCCAAGAGATCTTCCCAACATAAGGATCAAACCCAGGTCTCCCATATGGCAAGCAAATTCTTTACCATCTGAGCTACCAAAAGTTTTTTTTTACNGTTTGCTACCCCATGGACTATAGCCTGCCAGGCTTCTCTGTCCATGGGATTCTCCAGGCAAGAATACTGGAGTGGGTAGCCATTCCCTTTTCCAAGAGATCTTCCCAACATAAGGATCAAACCCAGGTCTCCCATATGGCAAGCAAATTCTTTACCATCTGAGCTACCAAAAGTTTTTTTTTACCTAAAATTATAGTTCCTATTAACACTCAACTACCCTGCTGCTCCTGCTGCTAAGTTGCTTCAGTCGTGTCCAACTCTGTGCGACCCCATAGACGGCAGCCCATCAGGCTCCCCGTCCCTGGGATTCTCCAGGCAAGAACATTGGAGTGGGTTGCCATTTCCTTCTCCAATGCATGAAAGTGAAAAGTGAAAGTGAAGTTGCTCAGTCGTGTCCGACTCTTTGTGACCCCATGGACTGCAGCCTACCAGGCTCCTCCGTCCGTGGGATTTTCCAGGCAAGAGTACTGGAGTGGGGTGCCATTGCCTTCTCCGACTCAACTACCCTAGAAAATATTATTCCCAAATAACTATGTTGCTGTTACTAAGGGTTTATTCTATGTCAAATGTTTTTTGTAAATATTACACCTGTGACTTAGAGCAATCCTGAAAATTAGTTTTGATCCTTTTATCAGGGATCAGCAACCTTTCAGGCCATGGGCCAAATCTGGTCTGCCCCTGTTTTGAAAATAAAGTTTTATTGGAACTCAGCCATGTTCTTTCCATAGCAGCAGTCTATGACTGCTTTTCCACTACAAAGGTTGAATTGGATAGTTGTGATAAAAATCATACTGCCTGCAAAATTTAAAATATTTACTATTTGGCCCTTCATAGCAAAAGTTTGTAAACTGGATTTGATTAAAAAAAAAAAAACAAAACCTCAAGTAACTTGTCCAAGAGCACAAAGCTAGCAGGTGATAATTTGAATGTTTAACCCAATGCCATTCCAGCCCTGGAGCCTGAACTCTTTACACTACAGCTCAGTTTGAAGGTCCCTTGGCATTTGTTTCAGCTCCAAACCTTTCCACTACTCCCCCATCCTCAGTTCCTTCAAGGGTTTAGCTGTCCACTCTGAAGCCCAGGGGCCTCACTGAATCCCAATTTCCCATTCAAGTCCTTTCTTGGTCTTCCTTCAGGTGCAAGCAGTTCTAGCAATGCCCCAGAGTAAGGGAATCTGTTGCTACCAAATGTTGACCTAGTCCTCTGATTACAGGTCTTGGATCTTGACCAACTTATTTGCTAAATTTACCTCTGCAAAAGCTGGTTTCCTGGGTGAATGATCTTTAGGAGTTGGTTTTTGCTTTCAAACATTTTCCTCTCTATAATTTATCAGTCAGTGGATATATACTTTGGATCACTCAAGCCTTTGTCAAATCACCCTGTTAAGTAAGCAGATTTTTTTTTTAATTGCCTCCTTGCTTCTCTAATACTAAGGGAAAGATGATTTTTCATTGCTTTCTCTTTGGTCATCTCATGAGGTGTCAGAATAGTCCTGTAAATGTTACAGAAAAAAATTAATTTTATTTTTGAATTTTTGATTTATCAATGAATGCATTCATTCTTTTACTTCAGTTACAAGATGGAAGGGGTGAATATTTTGAAGTCAAGTAAAGACTGGCTATGAATTGCCCCCAAGTAGGTGAATTTCCTGGATTCGGGCTCATTTCAATATTTTTTTTTTCACTTGAGGTGTTGGGGGGATGTTTAAGTTGGGGAGGTGATAAAACTGAGTGTGACTTTAGTTTTTAGCACTCATGCAGCACTTAAGCCAAGAGTAAATAATTGTTCTTTTTATATCTCTACATATGTAGTTGTATCTCCCCAGGGTACATTTTAGGAAATGTTAATTTTGTGAAGATATAAAAAAATGTCTTCAAATTTGTTGTTCCTTGTTAGAATGAAACTGGAGGGCAAGACAGTGCAAATTGCCAGTGGGAACCTAGATGGAGGACATTGTTCTGTATTGTATCTTCAGGATGAGAAGAGGCATCATAAAGGAGGAAGGTGGTTCCATGCCATTCCTGTATGTGAGCTCAAAGGTTAGGGGGCTGGACTGGTGCATCCTAACCAATTTTGCTTCCTCTTCCCAGTTGACTGTTTCTTGATCCAGAAACAAGACACTGCTCTTCTCAGGTGTTAAGACAAAACTAAAGCTTCCCTTTCTTGGATGGCTTCCCCACCTTCAGTGTGTGGCCCTCTGTAGGGTTTTACCACATCTAGGTAGGTCATGCTCTACTCGTTCAGTCATTCCTTCTTTTAACAAGAGTTTGTTTAGCTCCATATTTTGGCCAGATATGTTTAGGAACTGGAGGGTATAAATGGGGATCAAAATAATCATGATTCTTGCACTTATGGAGTTGGAAGAGAGTCATTAAATAAGTAACAACATGTGTTGTGAAACGAGAAGTGACAGGTACTTGGGGAACACACAGTGGGGGATGGGGGATGTAACACGTGTGATCAGAAGAGCCTAGAGAATGGGAGGCTATTTCCATTTATCTACAAGGCCAGTACTCTTGCCTGGAAAATCCAACGGACGGAGTAGCCTGGTGGGCTGCAGTCCATGGGGTCGCTAACAGTCGGACAGACTGAGCGACTTCACTTTCACTTTTCTCTTTCATGCATTGGAGAAGGAAATGGCAACCCACTCCAGTATTCTTGCCTGGGGAATCCCAGGGATTGGGGAGCCTGGTGGGCTGCCGTCTATGGGGTCACACAGAGTCGGACACGACTGAAGTGACTTAGCAGCATGTAGTTACAGGAGAAGGCAATGACAACCCACTCCAGGACTCTTGCCTGGAAAATCCCATGGACAGAGGAGCCTGGTAGGCTGCAGTCCATGGGGTTGCAGAGAGCCGGACACAGCTGAAGCGACTTAGCACAAGGCCTGGAGGTTTGGGCCCCGTGAGATTCCCACCTGGATCAGTGCAGTGAATACTGTAACTTTCCTCCTCTGCTTCTATTTCACTCCCTCCTCATTTTGTAGCAGCAAAATGGTTTGGATAAGACTGACAGGCACTCAACTCAAGTAGTAGCCTTCCTCTGGCATTAGTTCAGGGGCATCATACATCCCAGGTTGATTGTATCTAGAGAAGCCCAAGATTTTTGCTCCTAGGCAAGCAAAAGTTGATGCTGTGGGATGATATGAAGCCTTGGATGGCCACTCACTTAACCACCAGACAAGCAACCAGGACTCACCCCTCAGCTGACCCCCTGTTTATGTCCTAACTCATGATTTTGTTGGTGCTTTATCCTTTTCTCTGTCCATCAAAATCATATTTAATACTCATAAAACCTACTTCAAAGCCCTTCCCTGAGAAAGTCTTCAACTCTTTCTCACACTTAACCCCTTGAAATTCCACCATGATTGTCATTTTATTTTCCACTTTAAATTCCCCAGAAGGAGCTATTCCCCTGGCAGTTGACTAGACATACCATTTTGCTGTGAGTTAGGAGATGACTGATCTCCAGGCATTAGGTTCCAGATCCTGTGGTGATGGGGTCTGGGATCTCATCCAGGGATGAGTGGAGATGATCTCTCCTCTCAGGCAGCTTGGGGCAGTGTAAAACAGAACTCTGAGCTAACTAGGTGTCAGGAGACTTGGGTTCCATTCTGGTTCCTCTGTGATAATAACTCCAGCAATGAATACTTGGTATAATGAGTACTTTCTTGATCCTCAAAGCAACTCTGTGTGATAGAGGTTAAGCTGCACTTTATAGATAAAGAAATTGGGGCTCCAAGATGCTGAGTCACTTTCCCAAGACCCCAAACTGGAAAGTGGCAGATGTGACAAGAGGAGATAGTTTGTTCCTCGGCCTCCTCTAAAGACCCTCATTCTTTCCACTTCTGCCTCCCACTACTGCTTTGAGTTTCAGTATTCTAAAGTCTCACAGGAGAAAAGGCATAACCTTTATTCACCAGAATTTGGGTGAGGATGAAGGGTGAACACAGAGGTGAAGGCTGTGTTTGAGAAGCACAGAGCAGTCTGAACCATGGTGGGGGGCACAGGGGAAGCAGGCAGTAGTGGTATAAGATACAGGCTTTGAGAACGCTTCCTATTTTTTGGTATCATTTCTACAAGAATGGCTAAAAGTGAGATTTCCCAAAACCTCTTTTGGGTGGCTTCTTACAAGGTAAGCTTCTTAGAAGGCGGTCTGGACCCTAATGCATACACATCAGTCACTGGCTAATGCACAACAAAAGCATATGTCCAGCCATTGCACAGGGAAATAGCTCCTACAGTGAGCATTCCCACCTACTTTTGGAAGTGGAGGGAGCTGGAAGAGAAGACCCTTTGCTTTCTGCCATGGCCAAGATATTTTTTGCACCAGGAGAGTCAACCCTAAAATGCTCTTCATAACAAGAAGGGACCACAGCTCCTCCCCTTTGCCACATGCCTTTCCTTTGGGTTGTCACCTCCCAAAACTTCCTTCTTGTTTTTCTCATCTTGTCTTTTTCAACACCTCCCCAATACCGTCTCACCCACTTTTTCTAATTTCATTTTATTAACTTTGTTCTCAACACTACTGTATAATAGAATCACCATAAAAGTGTGCCCATTTTCCAGATAAGAATACTGAGGCTGCAAGAGTTACTCCTTAGACCCTCTGAATTTGTCTAGGGTGATTCTTGGTTGGTGCATCCACATTCTGACAATGGAGTTACCTATTCTTCTTGGGCATTTCCAGCACCTACATTGGCTTCATGTACCTGGAGAGGGAAGGAATCCCTGGGGAAGATTCAGCTCAAGTACACGTTTATCAAGCACTTTTCCTCAGAATACAGTGTTAGCCAGTTAGTTTGCTGTGATGAAATGAGGACTAGCTTTGGAAACTCAGTCTCTGCTCTACCTCCTCTTGCCTAAGACATTTGACCTGTCAGAGCCTACATTTTGGGGACGATAATACCTATCTTGTAAACTTGTGAGGAAATTGTATGAAAAATGCCTTGTGTAATAGGAGCTTAATAAATGGTGATTTATTATTATATTATTTTGCATTTGATATCTCACTTAAAACATCACAATAATTTGCAAGTTAGGTTTCATTTTCTGTTATGTATTTGTAAGCAAAAAGTTTCAGAGGCCAAGAAACCTATTCACAATAATATAGTTACTATCAAACTCAGGACTCCTTGTCCAGGGCAGCACTCCTTCATGGTCCTACGTCCTGGAAGCTCTAGAACAATCTTGGATTGTCTTTTCAATCACAGGAGGTATAACATGCAGGCTGCCACACTCTCTAGGAGCAGGGCTCACACTTGCAACCTGCTGCCCCAGGTCAGGTTTCAAGTGAGCACCTGGGTTTTGAAAAGTCCTGCCATGTTTCTCCCCACGTCACCACCCCCAAGTTCCACTTCTGATCACCATTTCCATTCCGGAGTGGTTTTTAAAGTGGGGGGTCTATACCAGGACCAGGTGCTTCCTAAAAATGGAAACTTCTAATGAACTCAGGGAGGGTGAGAGTCTGTTGATGCTTCAAGAGGTCTGGTGGTGGGGAGGAAAGGATTGGTTTTCTAAGCAGAGAGTGATTGCATTGCTTGGGTTAAGAGAGAAAATTCAAATGTCCTCTGTCATTAAAATGATTGTTAAATGCATAATCATTTAAAATACTTTTCTAAATAACATATATTTATATTGATGTAAATATGAAGCATGGGCTTCCCTGGTGGCTCAGTGGTAAAAAACTGCCTGCCAGTGCAGCAGATGCAAGTTAGATCCTTGGGTCAGGAAGGTGCCCTGGAGACAGAAATGGCAGCCTACTCCAATATTTTTGCCTGGGAAATACCATGGAGAGAGGAGCATGGCAGGCTACAGCCCATGTGATCACAAAACAGTTGGACATGACTTAGCGACTAAATAACAATGAAAATATAAAACATAGAAATATATGTATAAATGTTATAAATATATTTAAATAAAAATATTTAAAATACACATTTCTAAGTAAAGAAATATACACTTGTACCATCTCGCCATCTCATTTTGTTTTTAAAATTACTTTCAAAATGAGGGAGTGCTGAGGTCTGGAGAAGATGACATTCTTCATCTAATACATGGCAGACTCCAGATCAGAACACAGGTCTTCCTGATGCCCAACACCACTTCTCTCAACTCTTCCTTCCCTGGAAAGGTCAGAAGAGCAGTCAACTCCCAAAGTCATTCCTTCTCCTGTCCCTTCAGTCTCTTTCTGCCCTCTGTGATTCAGATACCACAGGAAATGAAAAGCAATATTACATGAGTGATAGAGCCTGCTGAGTTGAGCCAGAGGTCCAGAGTGGACCAGGAGCCTGGAGCTACACCCAGGATGGGGCAGACAGTCAGGAAAATAAGAGGATCTGGTTGCACTCACCTGTGAGCTGGCAGAGGAGAAAGATGAAACATGCTGGGGCGCCAAGCATGTTGCTCTCTGGTTAGTCACTGAAACAAACCCACTTCCCTTCTGTAGTGCTTATATTTCTTCCCCAGTTGGAAGGCGGGGTCATGGGATAATGAGTCACCCTAGTGACTTTTTTCCCCCTATGTTCCCAAGGAATGACTAAATCACTAATGATTAAAGCTATATGGTCATCTCTTTCTGCTATATCATAAGACCCCTCAAAGATTTAGAAGAGAGAACATGGAAGGAAATAGAAGGTTATATGGAGAATGAGAGAGTTGCACTGGAGATAATAATAATATCTCTTGAGCCTTTCAGAGTAACAGGAGTACCTGAATTCCTTTATGTATTCCTCATAACAATCTTGTGAGTAAAATACTTCCATAATCTCTAGTTTCACAGATTAGAAAATGAAGGCTTACAGTATATTACAGCAAAATCAAGTAGTTCTTTAATCAAAAGAAATCACTATAACAGTAAAAAGAGAAGCCATGTGGTGGGAGAAGATATTTGTATCCAGTTCAGTTCAGTTCAGTCGTTCAGTCATGTCTGATTCTTTGCCACCAGTGAATTACAGCACGCCAGGCCTCCTGTCCATCACCAACTCCCAGAGTTCACTCAAACTCATGTCCATTGAACCTGTGATGCCATCCAGCCATCTCATCCTTTGTCATCCCCTTCTCCTCTTGCTCCCAATCCCTCCCAGCATCAGGGTCTTTTCCGATGAGGCAACTCTTCGCATTAGGTGGCCAAAATATTGGAGTTTCAGCTTTAGCATCAGTCCTTCCAAAGAACACCCAGGACTGATCTCCAGAGGGGTATCTCCTTACCACCGCAGTTCCTGACCTTCAACGTGGGACAGCTCCTCTACGCCCTCCTGCGCCTACACAGCCCCTGCTCCTCGGGTTGCTCCTCTGGGCCGCGGGCTGTGGCCTCGGGCGTGGGTGGCTTCTCCCAGCTACCGCCCCCACCCACTTATTCCCAACGTGTAGTTTATTACCCAAAAGGTACTGTTTCGTTGTTATTGTTCAGTTGTTCAGTCATGTCTGACTCTTTCTGACCCCGTGGACTGCAGCCTGACAGGCTTCCCAGTCCTTCACCATCTCCCAGAGCTTGCTCAAATTCACATCCATTGAGTTGGTGATACTATCCAACCATTTCATCCTCTGTCATCCCCTTCACCTCCTGCCTTCAATCTTGCCCAGCATCCAGGTTTTTTCTAATAAGTTGGTTCTTTGCATCAGGTGGTCAGTGTATTGGAGCTTCAGCTACAGTATCAGTCCTGCCAATGAACACTCAGGACTGATCTCCTTTAGGATGGACTGGTTGGATCTCCTTGCAATCCAATGGACTCTCAAGAGTCTTCTCCAACAGCACAGTTCAAAAGCATCGATTTTTTGGTGCTCAGCCTTCTTTATGGTCCAACTCTCACATCCATATGTGACTACTGTATAGCTGTGACTGTCCATTTAGCTTTGAGTACGGAACTTTGTTGGCAAAGTAATGTCTCTGACTTTTAATATACTATCTAGGATGGTCATAGCTTTTCTTTGAAAGAGCAAGCATCTTTTAATTTCATAGCTGCAGTCACCATCTGCAGTGATTTTGGAGCCCAGGAAAATAAAGTCTGTCACTGTTTCCATTGTTTCCCCATCAATTTGCCATGAAGTGATTGAGCCAGATGCCATAATCTTTTTTTTTTGAATATTGAGTTTTAAGCCAACTTTTTCACTCTCCTCTTTCACTTTCATCAAGAGGCTCTTCATTTCCTCTTTGCTTTCTGCCATAAGGATGGTGTCATCTACATATCTGAGATTATTGATGTTTCTCCTGGCAATCTTGGTTCCAGCTTGTGCTTCATCGAACCTGGCATTCTGCATGATGTACTCTGTATATAAGTTAAATAAGCAGGGTGGCAGTATATAGCCTTGATGTACTCCTTCCCAATTTGTAACTTGTTGGTTGTTTCATGTCCAGTTCTAACTGTTGCTTCTTGACCTGCATACATGTTTCTCAGAAGACAGGTAAGGTGATCCAGTATTCCCATCTCTAAGAACTTTCCACATTTTGTTGTGATCCACGCAGTCAAAGGCTTTAATATAGTCAATGAAGCAGAAGTAGATGATTTTCTGGAATTTGCTTGTTTTTTATTATGATCCAACAGATGCTGGCAATTTGATCTCTGGTTTCTCTGCCTTTTCTGAATCCAGCTTGAACATTTGAAATTTTCAGTTCAAGTACTGTTGAAGCCTAGCTTAGGGAATTTTGAATTTTACTTTGCTAGTGTGTGAAATGTACTGTTTACTCAATAAATATTTTTTGGTTCATTTAGCAAATTTTGGTATATCAAAACAGCTAGATATCATTTATCATGTAAAGAATAGCATTGAAATATGTAAATCCAACAGATGCTGGCAATTTGATCTCTGGTTTCTCTGCCTTTTCTGAATCCAGCTTGAACATTTGAAATTTTCAGTTCAAGTACTGTTGAAGCCTAGCTTAGGGAATTTTGAATTTTACTTTGCTAGTGTGTGAAATGTACTGTTTACTCAATAAATATTTTTTGGTTCATTTAGCAAATTTTGGTATATCAAAACAGCTAGATATCATTTATCATGTAAAGAATAGCATTGAAATATGTATATAATCATGTAAGAAATGAATTGCCAGTCTATGTTCAATGCAGGATGCAGGATGCTTGGGGCTGGTGTATGGGGATGATCTGGAGGGATGATGTGGGGTGGGAGGTGGGGGGGAGGTTCATGTTTGGAAGTTCGTGTGAAAAAATAAATAAATGCAAAAAAAAAGAAAAGAAAGAAAATTGTGATGATGATGCTATTTCAGAGCCTAGTTTGATCTACCTTAGTAATTTTCATTGGCATATAACATCCTTGAAAGATGAACATCTGACCTTTTCTTAAAGATAACATTGAGTAGCAGGTCATTCGAAATGTGCTTACTCATTTTAGGTCAGTATTTCTTTCATCAAGATCATTTTCCATTCTTTGAAACATCGTAGAGTGAGTCTAAATTGTCTTTTGAGAGTCCTTCAAATGTTTGAAGGCAGCCATAATTCTTCCTCTATCTCCTCTTTAGGTTAAACGTCCTAAGTTTTTTTCCCTATTGTCAAATGATATCCAGATCTCCATTCCCTCTTAATAATTTATTTAATTATTTGAGAAAAAATAGGAAATGGGAAAAGATAGGTTATTTCCAATGGTTCATACACTTTTTATTCATTTTTCCTATTGGGAATATGTGTAAATGAAAAAATGAAGTATTATTTTCTGCCTTTTCATTTTGCCTCTCACAGGTAACCATAGTCAATGGTTTGAGTTGAATTCTTCCATAATGTTAGCTTTGCTTATTCTCATGTGTGCACACACACATACACACACACAACCTAGGATGCATTTTGGAGTTTTATTCTATTTCAAAGAAAAAAGATAACTTGCTATAATGTCACTATTCCATTCTGTCTCCCACAAGACCATCATTAGCTATGGTTCTCTTAGCTCTTATTTGTCAGTGAATCTCTTGAAATGTTGCACGTGGGACTAAATATAAATTCAGATATCAATAACTTTTATTAAGCATTTACTAGATTCCAGGCACTATATTTGGTACTTAAAATATTATTTTAATTCTAAAGACATTATATGAAATAGTATTCTAATTTTACACATATATATGTCTGTGCTTTGCTGTGCTAATCGCTCAGTCATGTCTTACTCTTTGTGATCCCATGGGCTATAGCCCACCAGGCTCCTCTGTCCTTGGGGATTCTCTAGGCAGGAATAATGGAGTGGGTTGCCATGCCCTCCTCCCGGGGATCTTCCCAACCCAGGGATCGAACCCAGGTCTCCTGCATTGCAGGCAGATTATTTATCAACTGAGCCACCAGGGAAGCCTAAATATGTCTAAAGAGATGAATTAAATTGTTCAAGACCATTCAAAGGTAGTTGATGACCTGTGTATTTGTTTGCTTATTTATACTCCAAGTTGATTCATAAGGTATTTCAAACCTTTTCTCAGGATACACACATATAACCATATAGATTAGTATAGAAAGTAGAAAAAAGAAACAAGAAGAAATAATCAAAATTAATAAAATGAAACTAAATCAAGAATGAGGCTAGTAAAAAAATGAAAATAATGTACTTGCTATAAATGGTCACAGGTATGATACAGATATTCTTAATGAAAATGAGACAATGGCCAGTGATCAGGTTAATAAAATCAATACAATAAAATAAAAAGTCAAGTTATTTTTAAAAATACTACTAGACTTGGCACTAAAAATGAAGAATTTCTAAAAAAAAAAAAAAGAAAGAATAAAAAGTTTCTGCTGTATACTCAAAAAAAAAGGCAGGAATATGAGGAGATGAACATTTTCATAAAAGATATAACAGTAAATTTCATGGGATATTTTTATAGTGTCTCTTGATGGAATCAATGTTGACATCAAACCTGGATTAAAAAGGCAATTCTCTAGGAAACCAAGAGAACTTGGTTTTGCTCTGGATACCCAAAGTTCTATTTGTTTATTTCTTTACTAGATCAGTGGTAAAGTTCAGAACATCCAGAGAAATAAATGGATTGCAAGTCTTTCTAGTAATATGTATATATACTGTAACTGAACTTTAGGTAATCATAGATAATCATAGGGTAAGTGGTTAAAAATCATGTGTCACTACAAGGACAGCTATTATACTTGTGTGTTAAATATAGACCTTAGACCTTGGAGTGGGATTGTGATAAATGTCCATTATTTCACCTCCAGCACTCTTTCTAGGCTGTCTGTAAATGTGGACTTCACAGTGCAGAGACAGAGGGATAATTATTTGAATTGATCTGGCAATTATGCCTCCATTAATATTAACTAAATTTATTATGAGTAGTTAAATATGCCCAACCTGAATTACTTCTCTCCTGTTTTATTTCTACTGCTTTTTCCAATCCTTATTCCCAAAGGAAAAAAAAAAAAAAAATCCAGCATTGGTCCCCATTGTCAATTCCCAGAGACCAAGAGACAAGCAATAGGTAACTATCGTAAAATGTCATAGTAAGTCGATATTTCTGGGCCCACAAATCTCCAAAAAATGGATATGTCTTGAGGGAGTGGAAAATGAACTGCTGAAGTCATTCTGCATTTTTTAGCAGGAATATCATTGGCAGGTTTGCCAAGTCAGAATGTGTAAACTCTCCAACATTATGGATCTCTGTTGGTGATAGCTGTAGCAAGAAATCTTATGTAAACCAGGTCTTTCCTGTAAATGAAGTCACATGCTTTTTATTGAAATTAGCCCCAAATGCTGCCAGTAGCTGTTGTTCTTGGAGAGAATGGTGACTGTGGTATAGACTAGAATTGTTTTTCCCCTTTGCAGATAGCATAGGAGCAGCTCATCTTCATCAGCTGGTTGAACACGGAAACTGGCAAGGCAGATCTGAAACGAGATAAGAATCAGGCTTTATGTGGAACATGCCTGAAATAGGAGGCCTTAGTCGTGGTTATGGGGATCAAAGAGGACTGAAGACGAAGGCTTTGCCTCTATAGGTAGGCACTTTCTGGGCTGATGTGACTAGCTGGAAGGTAGAAAGGAAATTAGGATGCTGCTAAGATAGGCTGAACTGAGCAAGGCCAACATTGTTCTACTTCCAGACAACTAAATTTTTGAAGTCAAATTAGCCTTCCTCCAGTAAATATAAATATTGAATAGAAAGTTTTTAAAAATTCAAATTTTTGGTTTTTGTGTTTATTCAGTTCACAGACTATGGGAACTTTGAGTGTGACAAAGAATAAATGAAACTATTGGAAAGTGTTAAACTAAATCTCATTTTGATTTTTGTTACCTTTGAAGGTGTTTCTAGATCCCCTGGAGAAGGAAATGGCAACCCACTCCAGTATTCTTGCCTAGAAAATTCCATGGACTGAAGAGCCTGGTGGGCTACAGTTCATGGGGTCACAAAGAGTAGGACACGACTGAGCGACATCACTTTCACTATAAGCAAATTCTAATTGATCTAATCAGATTAAAAGTAAAAGACAAATTTGTGTTAGAAATGTTGATAGAAGGTTGGGTCTTAATTCTATTTAGAAGCAATTTCTAATTTTTAAGCTGATACCATGTAACTGTGGCCATCTCTTCACTTTCTGGACTTCAGGTTTCTCATTCTTCGAATGCAAGTTTGTATTAGTCTGCCTCCAAGGACTTTTCTAGGAGCATATTTTATAAGTCTATATATAAAGAGCTACTATTTTTTTTAATATAGAGAGATTTATTTATACTCACATCTTCAATTTTATATCTTAAATAACAGTTAATAATTTTCCTCAAATCCCTCAGTCAGTTGGGATTACTGACTCCCAGCAACATTTACTAGCAGAGGACATAACTTGTTAGACCTTAAGAAATCAAGAGAATGTTGAGATTACTTTAATCTCCCTGTTGTGAACAACCAAGCTAAGGCATCTTGATTCACTTTATGGCTCTCTTCTCATCATGCTCGTTTATATTTTCATCTCTAAAGGTACAAAAATTCAGTTGAAATATATTACATGCATAAATAAGAAAAATGAAAAACTAGACATAATTAATAGTTTTTATTGAACATTTTGTTTCCTGTGCACATTAACAACTACGATGATGCTCATTTTTCTCTTTATGGTCCAGCCACTGAAAGACAGACATTTTACAACTCTCTGTCTGCCTTATGATGTCTTTGATATTTACAGTATAGGAAAGAATGTAATTTTCTTGCAATCAAAAACTGCTCTTATTTTTCCCCTTAGAGAACTGTATTGATGCCCAAACTGAGCACTGCATGCTCTGTATCTGAGTAATCTGAATAAAGTTTACAACACATCACTTATAAAATTAAGGCATCCATCAGAATATTTTGTAAGTTGGGAAAAGCTTGTATTTACTTACTGCATAGAGGACATAACTTGTTAGACCTTAAGAAATCAAGAGAATGTTGAGATTACTTTAATCTCCCTGTTGTGAACAACCAAGCTAAGGCATCTTGATTCACTTTATGGCTCTCTTCTCATCATGCTCGTTTATATTTTCATCTCTAAAGGTACAAAAATTCAGTTGAAATATATTACATGCATAAATAAGAAAAATGAAAAACTAGACATAATTAATAGTTTTTATTGAACATTTTGTTTCCTGTGCACATTAACAACTACGATGATGCTCATTTTTCTCTTTATGGTCCAGCCACTGAAAGACAGACATTTTACAACTCTCTGTCTGCCTTATGATGTCTTTGATATTTACAGTATAGGAAAGAATGTAATTTTCTTGCAATCAAAAACTGCTCTTATTTTTCCCCTTAGAGAACTGTATTGATGCCCAAACTGAGCACTGCATGCTCTGTATCTGAGTAATCTGAATAAAGTTTACAACACATCACTTATAAAATTAAGGCATCCATCAGAATATTTTGTAAGTTGGGAAAAGCTTGTATTTACTTACTGCATTTTCATCTGAAACTCTGACCTCAATACACTGAAATGTAGATATCATTCACATTACCCCTATATTGAATTGTGCTTCATGTACAATATTATTTTGTTTCAAACAATGCAGTAGAAAAAGATACTAAGAAAACTGATAATTAAAAGTTACTTAAAAAGGAAAAATGAATATGTTTTAGTAATTAAAGTAAAGTGAAAGTCGCTCAGTCATGCCCAACCCTTTTCAGCCCCATAGACTATACAGTTCATGAAATTCTCCAGGCCAGAAGACTGGAGTGGGTAGCCTTTCCCTTCTTCAGAAGATCTTCTCAACCCAGGGATCCAAAGAAATAGAAGAAAACAATAGAATGGAGAAGATGAGACATCTCTTCAAGAAACTTATAGATACCAAGGGAACATTTTTGCAAAGATCAGCACAGTAAAGGACAGAAATGGTATGGTCCTAACAGAAGCAGAAGATATTCAGAAGAAGTGGCATGAATTCACAGAAGAACTATACAAAAAGGATCTTTATGACTCAGATACAATGGTGTGATCACTTTCTTAGAGCCAGACATTCTAGAGTGTGAAGTCAAGTGGGCCCTAGGAACCATCACTGTGAACAAAGCTAGTGGAGGTTATGGAAGTCCAGCTGAGCTACTTCAATCCTAAAAGATGATGCTGTGAAAGTGCTGCACTCAAAATCCCAGCAAATCTGGAAAACTCAGCAGTGGTCACAGAACTGGAAAAGATCAGTTTTCATTCCAATCCCAAAGAAAGGCAATGGCAAAGAAACTTCAAACTACTGCACAATTGCACTCAATTCACTAGAAAGATAATGGTCAAAATTCTCCAAGCCAGGCTTCAATAGTACATGAACTGAAAACTTCAAGATGTTCAAACTGGATTTAGAAAAGGCAGAGGAACCAGAGATCAAATTGCCAACATCTGTTGGATCATAGAAAAACAGGGGAATTCCAGAAAAACATCTACTTTTGCTTTATTGACTACACCAAAGCTTTTGATTGTGTGGATCACAACAAACTGTGGAAAATTCTTCAAGAGATGGGAATACCAGACCACCTGACCTGTCTCCTGAGAAACCTATATGCAGGTCAAGAAGCAATAGTTAGCACTGGATATGGAAAAACAGCCTGGTTCCAAATAGGGAAAGTGTACGTCAGGGCTGTATATTGTCACCCTGCTTATTTAACCTATATGCAAAGTACATCATGAGAAATGCTTGGCTGGATGAAGCACAAGCTTGAATCAAGATTGCTGGGAGAAATATCAATAACCTCAGATATGTATCTGACACCACCCTTAAGGCAGAAAATGAAGAGAAACTGAAGAGCCTCTTGATAAAAGTGAAAGAGGAGAGTGAAAAAGCTGACTTGAAACTTATCATTCAGAAAACTAAGATCATGGCATCTGGTCCCCTCCTTTCATGGAAAATTGATGGGGAAACAATGGAAACAGTGAGAGACTTTATTTTCTTGATCTCCAAAATCACTCCAGATGGTGACTGCAGCCACAAAATTAAAAGACACTTGCCCCTTGGAAGAAAAACTATGACCAACCTAGACGGCGTATTAAAAAGCAGTGACATTATTTTTCAGCAAAGGCCCATCTAGTTAAAGCTATGATTTCTCCAGTAGTCATGGATGGATGTGAACGTTGGACAATAAAGAAAGCTGAGCATTGAAGAACTGGTTCTTTTGAACTGTGGTGTTGGAGAAGACTCTTGAGAGTCCCTTGGACTGCAAGGAGATCCAACCAGTCCATTCTGAAGGAGATCAACCCTGGGATTTCTTTGGAAGGAATGATGCTAAAGCTGAAACTCCAGTACTTTGACCACCTCATGCGAAGAGTTGACTCATTGGAAAAGACTCTGATGCTGGGAGGGATTGGGGGCAGGAGGAGAAGGGGACGACCGAGGGTGAGATGGCTGGATGGCATCACAGACTTGATGGACGTGAGTCTGAGTGAACTCCGGGAGATGGTGATGGACAGGGAGGCCTGGCGTGCTGCGATTCATGGGGTCGCAAAGAGTCGGACACGACTGAGGGACTGAACTGAACTGAATAATTAGTGATGTTGAGCATCTTTTGATGCGTTTTGTTGGCCATCTGTATATCTTTTTTGGAGAAATGTCAATTCAGATCTTCTGCCCATTAAAACATTCTAAAAATTTTTTATTTATTTCATGTTATTTTTGGCTGCACTAGGTCTTTGTTGTTGCATGATGGCTTTCTTTAGGTCTGTGGTTGCAGCACTCGGGCTTATTACAGAGGCTTCTCCTGTGGAGCATGGCCTCCAGAGTGCATGGGGTTCAGTAGTTGTGGTGCATGGTCTCGGTAATTGTGACTTACAGACTCAGTAGTCATGGCTCACAGACTCTGTTGCTCCATGGCATGTGAGATCTTCCCAGGCTGGGGATCAAACTGTTGTCCCCTGCATTGCAAGTCAGACTCTTAACCAGTGGACCACCAGAGAAGCCCCTAGCCCATTTTTTATTGTTTTTTGTTCTTGCTATTGAGCTATATGAGCTGTTTATACATTTTGGAGATTATGCTTTGTTGGTTACTTCATTTGCAAGTATTTTCCACTATTCTGTGGGTTGTCCTTTTGTTTTGCTTATGGTTTTCTTTGCTGTGAAAAAGCTTTTATGTTTAATTAGGTCCTGTTTATTTCTGTTTGTATTTTTATTACTCTAGGAGGTGGGTTGAAAAAGATCTTGCTGTGATTTATGTCAGAGAGTGTTCTTCCTATGTTTTTCTCTAAGAGGTTTATAGTATCCAGCCTTACACTTGTCTTTAATCCATTTTGAGTTTATTTCAACGTATGGTTTTATCTTTGAATTTGGTAAAGTTTCAGGATACAAAATTAATACACATAATTCTCTTGTATTTTTATGTAGTAGCAATACAATATCAGAAAAAGATATTAAAGAAACAGTCTCATTTACCATTGTATCAGCATAGGACTTCCCTTGTGGTCCGGTGGCCAAGACTCCAAGATCCCAGTTGAGGGAGCTTGGGTTTGACGCCTAGGCAGGGAACTAGATCCCACATGCTGTAACTAAAAGATCCTGCATGCTGCAAAGAAGACTGAAGATCCCATGTGCTGCAGCCAAGACCTGGCACAGCCAAATAAACAAATAAATATTTAACAACAACAAAAACCCAAATGATAAAATACCCGGGGACAAATCTACCGAAGAAGTCAAAAAACCTATACTCAGAAAGCTATAGGATACTGATGAAAGAACTTAAAGATGACATAAACAGATGGAGACAGAGATATACTATGATCTTGAATTGGAAAAATCAGTAATATAAAAATGACTGTACTACCCGAAGCAATCTACAGATTCAGTGCTATTCCTATTAAATTACCAATGGCATTTTTCACAGAATTAGAATTTTTATTTTAAATTTGTATGAAGCACAGAAGACCCCATATAGCCAAAGAAATCTTGAAAAAGAGAAATGAAGTTAGAGGCATCAGGCTCCCTGACTTCAGATTATGCAATAAAGCTATAGTCATTAAACAGTCTGATACTGGTTCAGAAACAGAAATATAAATCACTGAAACAGGATAGAAAATTCAGAGATAAATCCACACAACTGTGGTCAACTAATCTATGACAAGGAGACAAGAATATACAATGGAGAAATGAGGTCTCTTCAATAAATGGTGCTGGGAAAACTAGGCAACCACATGCAACAAATGAAGTGAGAGCTCTTTTCTATCAATAAACAATGTTCATGTAATTAAAAAAAAAATCAGTGGTCATATTCACTCAAAAATATTTTACTATGAAGTCCATGAGTGGTATATAAGAAATATACACATGACTGAGGTATGGCTTCCTTTTAAGAATTTTATGCTAACCTGGGAAATATTTAAAAACAACTGAGTATAAAGATCCATTCATTGGATCACTGTAAAAGCAAGAGATTTCCAGAAAAACATCTATTTCTGCTTTATCGACTATGCCAAAGCTTTGCACTGTGTGGATCACAACAAACTGGAAAATTCTTCAAGAGATGGGAATACCTGACCACCTGACCTGCCTCCTGAGAAATCTGTATGCAGGTCAAGAAGCAACAGTTAGGACTGGATATGGAACAACAGACTGGTTCCAAATCAGGAAAGGCATACATCCAGGCTGTATATTGTCACCCTGCTTATTTAACTGATATGTAGAGTACGTCATGAGAAATGCTGGGCTGGATGAAGCACAAGCTGGAATCCAGACTGCCGGGAGAAATATCAATAACCTCAGATATGCAGACAACACCACCCTTATGGCAGAAAGTGAAGAGAACTAAAGAACTTCTTGATGAAAGTGGAAGAGGAGAGTGAAAAAGTTGGCTTAAAACTCAACATTCAGAAAAATTAGAATCAGACATAGAACAATGGACTGGTTCCAAATTGGGAAAGGAGTACGTCAAGGCTGTGTATTGTCACCTTGCTTATTTAACTTATATGTAGAGTACATCATGAGAAATGCTGCGCTGGATGAAGCACAAGCTGGAATCCAGACTGCCGGGAGAAATATCAATAACCTCAGATATGCAGACAACACCACCCTTATGGCAGAAAGTGAAGAGAACTAAAGAACTTCTTGATGAAAGTGGAAGAGGAGAGTGAAAAAGTTGGCTTAAAACTCAACATTCAGAAAACTAAGATCATGGCATCTGGTCCCATCACTTCATGGCAAATAGATGAAGAAACAGTGAAAACAGTGGCATACCTTATTTTGGGGGATCCAAAATCACGGCAGATGGTGACTGCAGTCATGAAATTAAAAGATGATTGCTCCTTGAGAGAAAAGCTATGACCAGCCTAGATAGCATATTGAAAAGCAGAGATATTGCCTTGCCAACAAAGGTCCGTCTAATCAAGGCTATGGTTTTCCCAGTGGTCATGTATGGGTATGAGAGTTGGGACTGTGAAGAAAGCTGAGTGCCAAAGAATTGATGCTTTTGAACTGTGGTGTTGGAAATGACTCTTGAAAGTCCCTTGGACTGTAAGGAGATCCAACCAGTCCATCCTAAAGGAGATCAGTTCTGGGAGTTCATTGGAAGGACTGTGTTGAAGCTGAAACTCCAATACTTTGGCCACCTGGTGTGAAGAACTGACTCATTGAAAAAGACCCGATGTTGGGAAAGATTGAAGGTGGGAGGAGAAGGGGACGACAGAGGATGAGAGGGTTGGATGGCATCACCGACTCAATGGACATGAGTTTGAGTAAACTCTGGGTGTTGGTGATGGACTGGGAGGCCTGGCGTGCTGCAGTCCATGAGGTCACAAAGAGTCTGACATGACTGAGCGACTTAACTGAACTGAATATAAAGAAAAAGAGTTGGAAAAAGTAAATGCCAAAAAGAAATTCAATAATTGTTATTTAAAGAAGATGAATATAGTTTTGATTAGAAGAAGCCTCAATGGAAGAGAGGTCCTGTGAGTTAATCTAGAAAATAAAAGTAAGGTTTTAGTAGGTAGAGTGGAGAGGCTAAGTTTTGTGTTCTATTTAGATACAATAGGGTTCAGAGGTGTATGAGAACAGGGCATATCCAGAGAATAAGTTAAATGTGAATGAGCAGTGATTCAGATGAATTGATAGATGGAGTGGGAGGTAGCCCCTAAAAAATGAAGATAAAACCATGGAAAGTAATCAAACTATCAAAGGAATTAGAATTTTATTATTTAAAAGAAAGAGACAAATTAAAGATTTTTTCCAAAGGGGACTATGTGATTCAGCCTGCATTTTAGAAAAATAATAGAGTGATAGTTTGTAAAAGTATTTAAGACAATAAATCCAATGACATATTTCATAAAGATAAATATTACATCAGATTGATTTTATATTAACTATTTTACATATTTTTAAAAATTTATGAATGCTCTCAGTTTATAAATTGATAGGTTATTGAAACTTTAAAATCTGTGTTTTAATTTATAAGAATAATATTTAAAATATTTCTTGGAAAACTGAATATTGACTTAAACATTTAGAGAAGAAAAGAAAGCAATAGTAGATGCTGTAGACCATGTCCCCGTTACAACATAAAAACAAGATTAATTGAGAAAAAATTTTTTTAAAGCACTGGAGGGAGAGCCATGGAAGCAGAGAAGGAAAGAATGGAAATTTCAATCATTTCCTTCTCTGTGGTCACTGTTAGGCTCAAATTGGGCTGGCAATTAGGAGTGCCGAAACAAAAGAATTGGCTTCCCTGGTGACTCAGATGGTATAGAACCTGCCTGCAATGCAGGAAACCTGGGTTCAGTCCCTGGGTCAGGAAGATCCCCTGGAGAAGAAAATGGCAACCCATTTCAGTGTTCTTGCCTGGGAAAGCCTGTGGACAGAGGAGCCTGGTGGGCTACAGTCCATGGAGGTCACAAGAGTTGGGCGCGACTAAGCAACTAACAAGCAGAGTAATGTTACTAGAAGGAGAATATAAACCAGCAATGATTCTGTCTGCTGAGTGCAGTATGGAAAATGGTAGGTCCTTAAAAGATCCGAAAGGCCTTTTTTCCCCCTACCATCTGCTTGTTGAAGGATGGATCATGTAGGTTGTAGGGGGCTTAAAAATGCTGAAATTGAAATGTCTCGTGGTCTTCCATTATTTAGGACAACAAATCCTACTTCAGGGATGTGTCTCTCTCAAACTCAAGACTGGTCACATTTTCGAAATACTTGCCAAACTTTAAAGTAGTGTGGTATGTGGTAAACCAAAGAGCAAAACTCAAAACCTCTGAAAGAAATATTAAATTTCTCATAAACATTCTGTCTAAGCAGTTTGAGATAACCAGGCTCTTATCAAAAACATGGAAAGGAAAAGCCTGAGATACAGGAAAGAACCAGAAACCCTTTGGGTCTTAGTCCCTGGTGCTCATCCAATCTGCCTGAAAGAGGGAAACAGAAGCCCAGAGTTGTTTCCTGTTTGGGGCAATTGTGAATAAAATTACTATGAATATTTGTAGACCAGTCTTTGTGTAAACGTGGTTTTTCATTTCTTTTAGAGAAACATCTAGAAGTGAGGTTGGTGGTCCATGTGGTAAATGGGTATCCAACTTTATAACAAATTGCAACCTGTTTTCTATACTATCTATATCACATTTCATTTATATTAGAAATATTTAAAATTTCTAGCTGTTTTGAATTTTTGCCAATACTTGATATAATTATGCTTTAATATTAGCCATTCTCATAGAGATATTTTGGTCTCTTCATACAGCAAATTTTTGCCCCCTCACTCTCATCATCTGTCTTTTTTTTGTTTCACACTTAAAAAAAAATTTATTGGCATATAGTTGACTTACAATGTTGTGTTAGTTTCAGGTATACAGAAAAGTGATTCAGTTATACATATACATATATTTATTATATTTCAGATTCTTTACCCATATCACCTTCTTAACAATGTTTTATAAAATCAGAAATTAAAAATATTATTAACTCCAGCTTATCCATTTTCACTTTTATGATTAGTCCTTTTTGTGAAACATCAAAAAAAAAAAAATAAAACAACATTAGGAGAGTAAGAAGGCAATACCAGTGGGAGAAAATATTTGCAATAAATGTTTTCAATAGATGAATCATATTCCAAATGTATGAAGGATTCCTACAAGTCACTAAGAAAAGGAAAACCCAATAAAAAAAGTGGTGCAAAATATGAACGAATATTTTTTAAAGTGAAAGTGAAGTCGCTTAGTCATGTCTGACCCTTTGTGACCCCATGGACTGTAGCCTACGAGGCTTCTCCAGCCATGGGATTTTCCAGGCAAGAGTACTGGCTGATATTCACCTGAAGAGATGAAAGTTCAATTTCATTAATAACTAGGGAAATGTAAATTAAAACTGCAGTGGGATACTTCATACTTAACAGAATGATTGAACTGCAAACAAAACAAGCAGGCAGAAGCATGCAGAGTGTTAGCAAGGACGCAGAGCAGTTGGAGCACTGCTGCACTGCTGATGGTAGTGTACACTGACCAGTAAACTCCTTTAGAAAACCTCTTGCCAACACGTGCTAAGGCTCAACACATACAGACTCTGTCGTCCAGCAATTCCTTTCCCATGTAAATGCCCATAGGCATGCATACATATGCTCTCCCAAAGATGTGTAGTAAAATGGTCATAGCAATATTATTGAAAACAAACCAAACTGAAAACTACCTGAATTTACATCTGTTATTCCAATATGGAAAAATAAAATGTGCCATAATTACATAGTAATGAGAATTAGCAATTTACAATTGTGCTCAATATGTGTAAACCTCACAAATATAATGGTGAGTGGAAGAGGTGTGACATAAAGAGTTTAGAATCTGATTCTATTTCCATCAGAATAAAAGCAGAAAAACTGATTTAAGTTGTTAGAAGTCAATCTGGTATTAAAATCTGATGTGTGGGTGGGTGTTGTTTACATGGCTGTGTTAAGTTTGCAAAAGTGTAGCTAGTTGTACTATTATGATATATGAATTTACTTTTTTGTATATTTTTCAATGCAAATTAAAACTAACTCAAATACTTCCTTGTGTAAAAAATAACAAGACAACAAGATAAAGATCCTAGAATATTAACCCCACTGTGTATTTATCTTCAATAATTTTAATCTTCTGTATTTAAATTTAATAACGAATGTCTAAATCAAAGATTAACATTCAAATAAATAGTAATAGTGTTTGATAAATGATTCACATACATACATTTAAAAACTCAGCAAAATGGGTTTATCTTAAAATAGAATATTACTTATAAAAATTTCATACCAAAAACATTGTTCTTTTTTTGATTCAGTTATATTATGCTATTGTTGTTATTAGAAAAATTATAAATTAACACACTTTTCTTTACCTCATCAAGAAAGAGACAAAACAAACCTCCAGGTCTTGCAGACTAATTACATTGTCCTGCTTCTATTTTTTTGTGCTGGGGCTAAGGAAAAATTGCAAGGAGTATTACCATTTGTCTGTCTAAAATAGCACTCCATTATTATGTCTATCTTTCTAACTTTGCCTTATAGTACTCCTTCTAGTTTGCTCTTATTCATTGTTTCTACTTTTTTCCTTATTGCCTGTTTACTGAGTCCCTCCCATACATACTACAGTGTTAAAATTACATCAGTGTAGGAGCTTTGTTTTGTGTAGTATTGTCTTAACCCAAAGAACAAGGTCTATCATGAATAAGCAACTCAAATATTTGTTGAATATAAGAATAACTATTGATCCAGATAAATGGATTTCAGACTTTAAGTTTCTCCCTCTTCTTCCTTTTATAGTCATACTCTAGTGGTGGCAATTGTTTTCAGATTTAATCTAACATTTTACCAAAAAATGTGGGCAGAAGTTGTTTCCTAACTTAAAAATGCATAAAAATACAATTCTGTTTTATTAAAGCAAGACATATAAAATTTGTCATTATTTGTATTTAAAAATATGTATATAATTTGTTCTAGCAATTCATTTGGAAAGTTTAACATTATATTAGTGACTGATTTCTATTAAAATGTAAGCTCCAAAAGGTGGTTAGTCTGCAAAATTTGGTGAAATTGTTTCTGAACTTGAGTTTTGCCTTCTACCTGAAAAGTAATTCTGCCTAAAACTTATCTGCTCGCATGCTGAACATAATAAAGATTTTTAGATTGAATACATTACCCCTAAAGTGTCAGGATAACAGACATTCCTTCACTGCCTTTCATGTTGCTCATAGTAACTTGTATTTAATTGTTAGAATAAGGCAAAAAAGCAGTAAGTCACGGACTATTTTTGTTGGAAAAAAAGATCAATTCTGGAATTTCAGAAAAGGTGCTGTTTTCTTAAGAAATTGATATGATTGAAATAGATGATTGAATATGTCTTGGGGAATAGTGTGTTAAATCATCCTTTGAATGTCATTTAAAAGTGAAAAGGCACTGATTTTTTTAAAGACACAGTTTTTGAGGACATAATACAACTAATGGATATACTGCTTAACCTTGGTTTCAATAATTACTTTTTTAGATCTGTTGTCTATATAAGGAGATCAGTCTATCATATATGTTAGTGAAAGAGTAGAATAAAAAATACTTTGAAATTTGCGTATATATTGTTGTTGTTTAGTTGCTCAACTGTGTCAGACTCTTTTGCCTCCCTTGCCCTGCCCGTGGGTTGTAGCCCGCCAGGCTCCCCTGTACATGGAATTTTCCAGGCAAGAATACTGGAGTGGGTTGTCATTCCCTTCTCCAAGTAATCTTCCTGACCCAGGGATCAAACCCATGTCTCCTGCATTGCCAGGCAGATTCTTTACTACTGAGCCACCTGGGAAGCCCATCTGTAACTGTAGAAAGTGAAAGTGGAAGTGAAGTCCCTCAGTCTTTGCGAACCCGTGGACCGTAGCCTACCAGGCTCCTCTGTCCATGGGATTCTCCAGGCAAGAATACTGGAGTGGGTTGCCATTTCCTTCTCTAATCTGTAACTACTATAGCATAGTACAATAATTGAATGTGGTCAAGATGCATATTCCTCAAGAAAAGATAAATCAATTTGCAGTAAGATTACTTAGTCAGAGAGTGTGTAATACAGTCTAGAAATATTAAAAAAAAAAAACAGTTTAAAGAATAATGTATTCATTCTAAATATTCGCTTTTTCTTATTTACACAACAGTGTTCTCTAGACTGGCTGGATAGCTGAATATAGAAAGTTTTACTGTAGGACCAAGATGTCAATAAAGTGTATACAAAAAGAGAAAATTCTCCCCCCGCAAAAAACAAAATGTCATGATTAACCAAGAGTCAAGGATATGGGCAAGCATTGATCTGTGGACATACGGTGGTTGCAGTTATTGCCTCTTACTCTGGATTTGATGGCTGAATGCCCTTGCAGGAGACTAATTTCTGACTAATGATTTATGAGTGCCATTCTGTGTTTAGTCGCTCAGTCACATCCGACTCTGCAGCCCCATGGACTGTAGCCTGTCAGGCTCCTCTATTCATGGTGACTCCCGGCAAGAATACTGGAGTGGGTTGCCATGCCCTTCTCCAGGGGATCTTCCCAACCCAGGAATGGAACCCAGGTCTCCTGCATTGTAGGTGGATTCTTTGCCAGCTGAGCCACCAGGGATGCCCAAGAATACTGGAGTGGGTAGCCTATCCCTTCTCCAGGGGATCTTCCCCACCCAGGAATCGAACCAGGGTCTCCTGTATTGCAGACTGATTCTTTATCAGCTGACCTACCAGGGAAGCCCCATGATATATGAGTAAAGGATGCTAATTGAAAGGAGAAATTAAGAGTATTGACAAATTCCTATATACATTTTGTGGTAGTCATGCAGGCACAGCAATTGAGTGTTCCTTCAAGAAGAAACTTGGCCTTCCAGCTACAAAGAATGTAGTTACCTGTTGCCCTACATCACAGAAGCTTCAGGATTCACCTTATTTTTTTTTTTTCCCCCAGTGGGTCCAACATCTTCCTGGTCAGCCAAACCAGGCATGATAGGGGCAACAGAGCCAGACTTCCTCAGTCTAATGGAGTGCAACTATAACTGGTAAGCCTTATTATTTTTAACTAAACTGGCTAAGGACTTCCCCTGTGGCTCAGACGGTAAAGAATCTACCTGCAATGCTAGAGACCCAGGTTTGATCCCTGAAGCAAGAAGATCCCCTGGAGAAGGGAACTGCTACCCACTTGAGTATTTTTGCCTAGAGAATTCCATGGACAGAGGAGCTTGACATGCTACAGGCCATGGGGTCACAGAGAGTTGGACCCAGCTGAATGACTAACACTTTCACACTTCCAGACTGATTAAAACCTAGTCACTGATTAAAACCTATATACAGTCCTCCCTGCCCAATCCTGCTTTCTCTTGACATTCCTTTCACAGGTGTCAGATCTACATCATGGTCTGAACACTTCCTCTGTCCAATCCTACTTCCTCTCCCTTTTATTTCTCATTGAAGTATAGTTGATTTACACTTTCCCTTTTATTTTTCATAGGTATTGCCTCTCCTCCCAAATCTTCTCATATTCATCACTTCATTCTATCATCTGTTTCTTGCTAAAAATATATAAATTTGCATTCATGTATTTTATTTAGAGCTGTTTCATATTATGATTGTTAATTATGTCAAAAGCCTGATAGCATGAAAGTTCAATCCTTTTCATCTTGCTCACCATGCTTCTGGCAGCACCTGTATATATGTATTTTGGTTCTAAACCTCTACATAGTGCTGCAGTAATCTACGTGTTGAGCTGTGCTAGAATGTTTATACCCCAGCTAGCCTAGATCAGTGGCTATCTCTCCTACCTATAAATAAATTGATGCCAAAAATCCCATACTAGAGATTCCTATATATCAAAGATTGGTTCAGAGTGGAGCCAAGGTTAAGAAACATCATTTCAATGTTGAGAAAGTAGACTGTTTGGCTCTTACTTCACAAATCCACATCCTGATTTCAGCCTTAGGATTTCATTATCCTTTAGCAAGACACAGGGAAAGGCAAACACAGAGGTAAGCATTTGTGTCAATCTCTGCCCATTTAAACTGGCAATGTAGCAATCTCTGCTACATTTAAATCTCTGCTTTAATAAAATCTCACAAGCTAGAGCTGAGTCTTAGTTTTTGTATTTTCAAATGGCATGTTGTTGGCCTGTATCAGAAGAACTAATTAGAATAGACTGTGAACTCCTCCAAAGGTAGGGTGATGCCATTAAAACTGCTGATCAGATGCCAGGAAACATAATACAAGCTTTGAAAAAATTGATCTCTCCATATCAACTTGAACTTTTCTTATTATTAAACAACAATAAAATAGCATTTTTAAAATGTCATTTACTGTTGTGCTTAAATCTCAACATTTTATTTTTTTTCTATTTTTAGTTTGTACCCATGATTTCATATGTTACCTCAAGCACTTTTAATTAAATAAATAATAAATTAAAAGACAAGGCTTAACTATGAGCACAAATCAAAATGATCCAATCCTCAGAATCTCAGCTCAAGCCATCATTTCCTGGTTTGTTTACTACTGGTACCCATCGATATCAGCACATGTATAGACACCACTGACAGCACTAAGCTTGTGTAGTGTAATTAAAAGGAAGAAATCTGCATCTTAATATGTAAAAGCTATTCATAATAATGGGTGATAATGGGATGTTTATTAGCATATCAACAATTAAAAGTTATTTGCCACTTACTCTTTTTTCAAGTTTATATGGTATAATTTACATGCTAATTTTATATTAGGAATAAGGCTTGACAAATTGCTGTTAGAATGCAGAGATTATAGTGATGGTTCTTTTTACTAACTCAATTTTATTAAACAATAATACACTGAAGCTGAATAATTTAAAAAGGAATAAAGCAAACATTTTTATAAGACATACTGCCACTGCAATTTTGTATAGTTTTATATTATGAAACATAATATGAATATAAATATGGAAAACAAATTTTAGAGGAAATTTCTGCCTCTAGCTGTTACACTTTGTTGGATGGATTAGTTGGGCATGGTATATAAACAGACATACTATTTCGTGTCTCTAGAGATTTTGCCTGGAAAATCCCATGGGCAGAGGAGCCTGGTAGGCTGCAGTCCGCGGGGTTGCTAAGAGTCGGACACGACTGAGCGACCTCACTTTCCCTTTTCACTTTCATGCATCTGGAGAAGGAAATGGCAACCCACTCCAATGTTCTTGCCTGGAGAATCCCAGGGACAGAGGAGCCTGGTAGGCTGCCATCTATGGGGTAGCAGAGTCGGACACGACTGAAGCGACTTAGCAGCAGCAGCAGCAGAAATTCAGTATGATTTTTCTGCAATTTATTTTTCATTAATAAAAATACTGACTACAGAAACTTAATTAGCCTACTGAGTCAAAATAAGGAGTATTTTTGTAAAATTCTACAAGCTACTTTCTTTCACCCAATGAATAAAAGCCAAAACACACTGCTGACATATTGGTAGCTAAATCTATTTGGCTTAGTACACCATGTGCCGTGTCAGCAATAATTAATACTGTTATGTCTCAGTTTAGGTGCAGAGGTGGAGGATAAAAAGTCACAAACAATGGGCAATCAAAGGCTGAAGTAATTCTATTTTTAACCTGAATAATATTTTTAAATAATTCAACTAGCTGTCCTGTTTAAAAACTATGACATTTCACATAGAATAAATCAGAATCTGGCTTTTCTTGAAAAAGCAAAAGATTTCAAAGTGCTACTTCTACATTCATCCCGGGAAACAGAGTGGAGCCAAAACAGAGTGGAGCCAAGTATGCTTATCTTTTTTTTTTTTTTTTTCAAATAATGAAACAAGTTATCCTACCTGCTAAAAGAAAGATTCAGTGAAAGTTTATAGAGAGACAGACAAACTGTCTTCAGAAAGAATTCTTCCTCATGAATACTACCAGTAGCAAAATTTGCCCCTTATAACAAAAAATTTCACTCCTGAAGAAATTTTTGTTGGAGGCCTTAAGTCTTATATTTTATTGTGTCTCTTTCTCCCTGACAGATAGGAAACTCAAAGCTAATATGAACTTCTGAAAGTCTCTCAAAACCATTCTTCTCAAAAATTTTCCTAAACCAAAACCAAATATCACTTTTCTTCTAGATACTTAAATCACTCAGTTGTGTCTGACTCTTTGCGACTCCGTGGACTGTAGCCCACCAGGTTCCTCTGTCCATGGGATTCTCCAGGCAAAAGTACTGGAGTGGGTTGTCATTTCCTTCTCCAAACAAACTCAAGATCATTTAAAATATAACTATAAGCTTATAAAATTTGTCTTTGTCTGACTTATTTAACTTAGCATAATGTACTCCAAGTCCATCTGTGTTGTTAAAAGTAGCAAAATTTCATTTTTTTTGTTTATGACTGATATTCCACTGTATGTAGGTACCACATCTTCTTTATTCATTCCTCCTTTGATAGACATTTATTTAGGTGGATTCCATGTTCTGGCTGTTGTAAATGGTGCTGTAATAAGGATCAGAGTGAATGTATCTTTTCAAATTATGGTTTTCTCCGGATTTATGCCCAGGAATAGGATCATGTGGTAGCTATATTTTTAATTTTTAAAGGACTCTTAGTGGCTATTCTCCATAGTGGCTGCACCAGCTTACATTCTCACCAACAGTGTAGGAGGATTCCCTTTTCTCCACAGCTTCTCCAGCATTAGTTATTTGAAGACTTTTTGCTGATGGCTACTCTGACTGATATGAGGTGATGTCTCATTGCAGTTTTGATTTACAGTTCTATAATGATTATACTGAACATTTTTTCATGTATTTGGCTATCTGTATGTCTTCTTTATATTCTGCCCATTATTTCATTTGGTCTTTTTTTTAAATATTTATATACATGAGCTATTTATATATTTTGGAGATTAATGCCTTGATGGTTGCTTCATTTGCAAATAGTGTTGTCTTTGTTTATAGTTTCCTTTGCTGTGTTCCTTAATGAGTTTGGCTATAGGTTTATTAGTCTTGTTTATCTTTTCAAACAGTCAGCTTTTAGTTTCATTGATCTTTTCCCTATTTTTTTTAGTCTCTATTTTAATTTCTGCTCTAATGTTTAATATTTCTTTCCTTCTACTAACTGCGTTTTGTTTGTTTTTCTTTCTCTGGTTGCTTTAGGTGTAAATTTACATTGGTATTTGAGGTTTTTCCTGAGGTTAGCTTGTATCACTATAAACTTTCCTTTTAGAACTGCTTTTGCTGCATTCCTTGGGCTTCCCTGCTGGCTCAGATGGTAAAGAATCTGCCTGCAAAGCAGGAGACCCAGTCTGATCCCTGGTTGGGAAGATCCCCTGGAGAAGGGATGTCAACCTACTCCAGTATACTTGCCTGGAGAATTTCATGGGTAGAGGAGCCTGGCAGGCTACAGTCCATTGGGTTGCAAAGAGTTGGATGCGACTGAACGACTTTCACTATACTCCCTATACCATATAGGCTTTGGATCATTATGTTTTTGCTTAACTTGTCTCTAGATAATATTTTTTTTTAAATTTCCTCTTTGATTTATAGACATTCAGTATGGTTTGAATGATCCATATGGTTTGAATGGATCTAATCAATGATTCATTGATTGTTTAGTAGCATATCATTTATACCATACTCTTTTAAGTCTTTAGATTAGAAAGCAAAAGATTCAATGTGTTACTAGCCTTAACTTAGGTGACACAATTGCATCTTTCTAAATCAATCCTCAACACATTAAGATCTTCAGATGACATTAAATTTTGTCGTTAGAAAACAACCACAATGTAACTATAATAGAAAAAATTGTATAATTAAAACAAAATTTGATAGAAGCAAAAATCAGTAGACATTTAATATTTATTATTTCTCAGTATTGATAAAGTGAAACAAGAACCATCTATCTATGTCTGGTAGTTGACTTGGAAGCTGGGAAATTGTATCTAATGTCTCATGCTGTTGTATTCATTTAAGCTTTCAAATTCGTTGAAAACTTTTGTTAGTATCTTTCAGTATTTAGTCTTTGCAGTTATTAAATGATTATTCCCTGTAAATTAAGAAGAAATAAAGCTTTTGAATGTCCTTTGTTTGAAACTCTACAGGTGAAAATTATAGCAAGTATTCTATTTCCTAGATTCCTAAGACTTGTTTTTCTTTAGTCAGGGTAACAATGTCTAAAAATTAATCAGTCCACTTCCTTTTCTTTGGGGCACCTTAAAGATGCCATTGTATTTTTTCTCTCAGCCACTATTTCATGGCTTCTTATTTGGGTCATATTTTAACATATGTAGAACATGGCATGATATCTGTAAAATTGGTATTGAAAATTATATTCTTCAAGGTAAAAAAGATTTTTAAAATATTTACAAATAAATAGATTTAAATGTTACACACCTTTCCTGAATGTCCATCTGTTACTTCTAGCTTGATATTTGCAATTATATGAATCCATAAAAGAAATTTTAAAAATGAAACAGCGTCAATAAAACACACATATTGTTGTATCAAAGGTTTAGATTTGTGTATGTAAAGCCCACAAAGCTAAAAGATGTTGTCCATTATGCCTCTACCATGGCCCTCTTTCTTTACAAACAGCTTCAGACTCACTTATGTCTGCATTAGTATAGATCTGACTTACAGATCATCAGTGGGAACTTTATTCTTATCCCTAGAGATGTATGGAACCAAGGATAATATTGACTGTTGGATAAAATAACAAGGAAGCATTTGAGCTAATAATTTGCAGTGTACTAAGACCAAAACTTCCCTAGAGGCATCCTCTACCATCTTGTCTAAATTATTATAGTAAATGTATTACTTGATGGTCTAAACCTGGTTTTTCAAATTACATGTCCTGGTGGAGAACTGGTAAGAGCCTTATGGATGATCACCGATCTCTCAGTAAACGTGACACTGAGACCACGTGTATTCATCTTAGCGATCTGTGATGTGTAGATGAAGTTTGTCCTGTGTGACTGAAAGGACTTTAGAAGCTATTCTTGGATGCCTCAAACCTGCCTGGTCTTTTCTTTCTCTTGCTGTATTGTATCCTTTGTCTTTATTAAAGGGCTACATTTGTATGCAGAGTGGTATATCATGAGTGTCTGTATTTTCTTACCCTCTGTAGTTGCTGCAATGTATGACTTCATTAAAAGAATCCAAGCATTGACTGGTCTGAGAACTGACCTTCCCAAGATTGTTTGGCTTCTCCAAGTACCAAGTTTGCTTTTCTTAAATCATTTTTAATATTTTCCTATTATTTTTGATGACTGTATTAAACACACTTGAAGTTCTTCCAAGTAAATGGTCATGTAATGTGTGTTTCCTCCCTAATTATAAGAGCTGTGAATTTAGATAATGTTGACTTTGTCTGTTTTCTCCATCGGTGGGGTCAAGGCTCTGAAAACAGCCAAGGTTAAGAATAACAGACAAGGCTACTACAAATGCTACAATCTAAATCAATTTATAAAAGTCAACAGAGGGGTAATATTCCATAATATTCCAATATAGAATTCAATTGGCAGAACAGTAGACACAACCTGGTTTCTGAAACTTAATTTATTTATTCTGTGTAACCACAACACAGGAAGAAATAGCTGGCATGACCACTTCCACAAGGTTCTCCATCTTGCATGATCCAGAGCATCCACTAAAGACACAAAAACTCTGTATGTCCTCAGTCACTGTTCCCTATCACAACCATTCTCTCATCCTGCTTCATGAGAATTTACATCTCTATCACCTGTATGTACTCAAGTTTCACACTGACACATTCATCTGATGGCTTTTCATGGTTTCCTAATCTTATTGGCTCTATCCATTCTATTTGTTTTGAGTTAGTCAAACTAACACATCAACATGGTCAAAAGGCTAAAAAGTCAAATTATATTAACTTCATAATGTTCCTAGCAAGACATGGCTTCATCCTTTCCTACTCCTGATTCTTACTCTACTGAGACAATTTCAACTCTTTTTAGCTATTTCTCTTTTTTTTAACTTTTGTTCTAAGTGACACATTAACACAAATATTTCTTGAATCTTTCAGTTTTACACATTTGTTAGTGAATTATAAGTGATAATTTTAAGAAATTCAGTTCAGTTCAGTTCAGTTGCTCAGTCGTGTCCAACTCATTGCGACCCCATGAATCGCAGCATGCCAGACCTTCCTGTCCATCACCATCTCCCAGAGTTCACTCAGACTCATGTCCATCAGGTCCATGATGCCATCCAGCCATCTCATCCTCGGTCATCCCCTTCCCCCTTCTCCTCCCGCCCCCAATCCCTCCCAGCATCAGTGTCTTTTCCAATGAGTCAACTCTTCACATGAGATGGCCAAAGTACTGGAGTTTCAGCTTTAGCATCATTCCTTCTAAAGAAATCCCAGGGTTGATCTCCTTCAGAATGGACTGGTTGGATCTCCTTGCAGTCCAAGTGACTCTCAAGAGTCTTCTCTAACACCACAGTTCAAAAGCATGGATTCTTCGGCGCTCAGCTTTCTTCATAGTCCAACTTTCACATCCATACATGACCACAGGAAAAACCATGGCCTTGACTAGGCGGACCTTAGTCGGCAGAGTAATGTCTCTGCTTTTGAATATACTATCCAGGTTGTTCATAACTTTTCTTCCAAGGAGTAAGCGTATTTTAATTTCATGGCTGCAGTCACCATCCGCAGTGATTTTGGAGCCCCCCCAAAAAAAGTCTGACACTGTTTCCACTGTTTCCCCATCTATTTC